>JBAJHX010000036.1:4251803-4271713 GCA_037176925.1 Amniataba percoides | reverse complement strand
GGATGTGAATGCATTCTTATTAAAATAACAGCTAACATCCTCTGCAGAGGGCTTAATCTGCATGTGAAAGCCCTGCAAACTGCTGGAGAGCGCCCACATCTTTGAGCTGGTTGAGCTCTGACTTCCAAAGCTCAAGTGCTGCCCTGCTAACCTTCTGTATCATCCTGTGGATCCCAGTCTGTAAGAAGCTGCACGGGCAAGACCTTTCAAATACTTAAAGCTCTTTTTCTCTCCGTTGGGAGGAGGGTCATGTGTAAGGTCAGACACACTGCTGGGTGGACGTGCTATGAATGTGAGAAATAGAAGTTACACAAATTCCTCATTTGAGCTCTTTTATATTGTGCAACTGTTTTACATTTTATAACACAACAACCTCTGTACGGCCGGATGCTAGAGAAGCTGCACTTCAGTAACAACGGCAGAGCCCCTTTGGGTCGAACTGCATTTTGTTTTATCTTCGACGTACTGTTTATTATCTCACATCCATGTTTACACACTGGCTCCTTATCAGCACTTCGATTGAAATGGAGTGCAATGATGCTGCCTACCAGCTTTGCAGTCAAATTTGCAAATTGCACCATTGTCCCGAAAACACACTGGCTATGATGTTCATGTTTAATGCTGCTATCCGTATCCCTCATTCCTTTATCTCAGTGTTTATTTTAACGCAGCTCAGGCAGCATGCCAACATTAAATCCAGATTATTGCACGTAGTGGCTGCACCAGTTACAATACAGACAAGTAGGTAATCTCTTTTCACTCCCTCTTAAAACATTAATACACTCCCCTCTATTGTGAATATCACAGAAAACTTCTGTGCAATAAGAAACTTTTTTTTTAACTCTCATTCCAATTGCAGCTTTCCTCCACAGGGAGGCAGTGTGTGTCAGAGAAACAGGCCCGACAGCTGGTGTAAACACATACCATGGCCAACTCTGAGCCCGGAAAAGAAAACAAACCAGCGCTGAAGGATTAGAGAACGCACCCAGTGATGGTCTGGCAGACTCATATGTGCTCTTCCTGGCCTCCGGGCCTCTTGGGCTTCTCCTCCATCCTGTCTTTCCTGCGTGTCTCAGTGAAAACAAACACCCTCTTTGTTCAACTCTAAATGAATGTTAATGATGCGAGGATAAAAGGTTATCGTTTCGCATGTCATTGCTGGAAACACGCCTGTAATTTGTTCAGCTCGGTGTCTCTTACTGTGATAAAAGATAAGATGTGTTCTCTTTCTTGAACTAAATCCCAAATCTGAAGTTGTGGAAGTGAAGAGATGGAGTGAGAGACGGCAGAGAGGGAGAAACTGAATGATGGAGGGAGATGGAGGTGAAAACATGGTGGTGGGGGACAGATGGATACAGATGGAAAACGTTCTGTAGAGCTGAGTCAGTCAGGACAGGAAAGTAAAGACAAGCAGGGAGACAATGAGATGATGGAGGACAAAACTTTCTTTGTTCACCTTGACATGTCTCAGTCAGCTTGTTTTGTTAATTTGTCTGTGGGGGAAGGTGATCAGACGGAGCAACGATACGAGAGGACATCACAGAGAAAACACATCTTACAACTCTGTATCTAAGATAAAGAAGATGCTCCATAAACTGCCCTTAAAACTGATTTATAGAAACATTATCTGTCACAGTTTGCATCCTGAAGTAAAGCAAGTCTCAATCTTGGCTCCAGCTCTTCTAATTCAGCCGTGGATGCTTCGAAGGCAAACTTAATCAAGAAACACTTGTGCACGGAGTGACACAAAAAAAAGAAGGAAGAAAAGAAGTTCCACTTCATCTGTGGGATGCGTTTCCTCAAGAGGGGAATCATGACGAGCTGCAGAGCCAATGTCCTTCAGCAATGATCCTTCACATGGTGACTACAAAAAGAGGGCTGCCAGAGAGCTGCGACAGCCTCTGGAGACATTTCTAACTGTGCCTGTCTTCAAGTTGTCGACTTAATTGGTGAAACTCCTGCGATGGTGTTAGTTTTGTGGAAAGGATGCTGGTAATAAAAAGTAAGAGGTAACTGGTAATAAATCCAACAGGAACAACGAGGCCGTGATGGAGGAGAAACCTGCTCAGTATTCGAATGGATCGCAGTGACGTTTGTGCCGTTCTCCACAGGATGAATTCTGGATTTTATTTTTAATTAGGATATGTTAGCACGTTAAACTGAGATAAGTAAACGTTACACCTGCTTGACACGTGCACATGAGCGTCACCTTTGTGAGCAAGCTGACGTTAGCTGAGAGCACAGCTGTAAGTAATTACAACCCCACAGAGGAGTGTGTCTGATAAAGTCTTGTTAGACAGCTGTTGCACTGCACAGTATTTGTGATATTTCAAACTTTCAACACTTTTTTAAATGTGATATATAACTATGATAAATGCACAGTAACATTTCTGTGTGAAGTTTAGATTTGTACACTTCCACTGTTCTCATGTGTGACTCAGTGTGAATTAAGCTGCGTGAGCACTTAGTTATTTTATTCTTGAACTGACTGCCTCTACGGTCACTGAACGAGCTCTCAATTTGCCCATTTCTGGAGGACTGATTCCACACAGTGTGTGGTTTTTTGTTTTTCTGACTGCTGGTGGTTCGGGGCCATGAAGCAGCTTTGGCTTTGGAGATCGATTCTCAATCCTCTCGCTCGCTCTCTTTTTCTTTGAGACCTGCACACACCCACGCGAGCGCAGACACAGCTGTGGGGTTTAAAGTGCAGCCATTAAAGGGTTTCTAGTTCAGTGTAAACATATGAAACATTTGTTCTCTGGGTGACCGGAAGTAATAAATCTGTGAGTGAATGTTTGAGATACGCAGTGTTTGTTCGTCTGTGCAGGTGGACACTTTATTCATACATGTAACTGTGCTACTGAGAATGAATCAAAGTCTATGGGCGATAACTTAAACCAGATGTACAAGATTAGTACTGCCGCCTCTATATGATCTATATTTTCACCAACTTCTAACTGTAGAATTCATTTAGCTTTTATAAATACTGATCTTTTTACGGCTCATTTATTGTCGCTGCCTTTTGCAGACTGTAGATCAGGTTTACACCAGTCAACTTCTATTACATATTTCATCATTTCAACTAAAAAAGTCACACAAACGCTTGCACGAAAGCTTTGGTTTTATGTTTTATGAAGAAAACTCAGAAACACTCCTGACTGAACGTTTATCAGTGTACTCTCAGCCTGACTCACTAAACGCAGCGTCTGACTCCATGATGTGAAAGTCAGAGACAATTCAGAAGTTTCCAAAATTCCCAATTTAAATAAGTTTAGAAAACATAACACACATTTACTTCCACTGCGCTGGATTACAGGGTCATTCCTCTTTATTCACCAATCGTATGAGTTTGCACGTTAATCAACTTCAGTCAGTCTCCATCTCATTCATATTCATATTGTCACAGTATGGACATGAATCTTTTATATTTCTCATTCTGTAACTTTGCTGTAGCTTGAATATGTCTAATTTCCAAGAGGAGGTGACTTCCCTTTTGGCAGCCATTTATTATGAATATCCTGCAGTGCATTAGCAGTGTTATTAGTTTGCTTACAAGCGTGAAACATCTCAGCAGACAACCGATTAAAGCCTTAAAGGTGCGGGCAGTGTGAGTTTTATCATGAATCTCTGCTATACACAACTACTTACTGAAATACTGATATAAATATACAACCATAAAAAGAACTAGGATTAATCAATCTACCCAACAAACAACAGAACATAATCCCACATCTGCTCAATTATGTTCCAGTATGATAAATTTACTCTCTTTATAAATCATTTCTATTCCAGAGTAAGTTCACGTCTACCAAAGTGTCCAAAAAGCTCTAAAAACACTGCTAAAAGTTCACACTGGTAGGCGACATTGTGGGTTTACACACATAAAAAAAAAATATTTTTGGAAGCAAAATAAACATTTCCTGCTCTCGCTTTCACCTTCAAATTGCCAAAACCCTGTTTGAAAGCTGAGGGCCCTCCAGGTACTTGTCAAGTCATCAGCTGAGTGTGACACTCCTGCCGCTTCGTCGCCATCCTGTTAATAAAAAGACACTTCTGGGCTGACAGGCTGCTGGTGCTGCAACTAATCACCTTCATTTCTGCTACCAATAATTACCATAAAAAATGCAACATGAGCAGACACAGAACGGCAATTACTGACGTGATGTCAACACACTGATCATTACTGAGAAGATTCAGAAGACTGAAAAGGTTATCGAGCGTTTACATGAGCTAATATTTACAGTAATACTGAACAGATCACTGTATGTACAGCTTTAAAGTGAGCCTTTGTAACTATATCTCAACAGTGACACCGCAGAATAATGATAAATGCCAAAACTACGCCAACACAAGTAAAAGTAGAGACAGTCATAACGTTGGTGAAACTACTACCACTCAGCAATGTCAACAAAATGCATTTAAATACTCGAACACTGTCACAACAAAACCCCTGAGTGTAATCAGAAAAGGTGTGCTTTACAGCTCATGAAATCTTTTGGTCTTTTATCTTCTTTCAAAAGTTAGAAAGTCTGACTGTAATGCGTCTGACAGAACTAACACTTTGACATTTCAGTCACTTCTGTCTTTATATGTATCACCACACCACTGGACACTGTAAGCACATAAACTGAGCAACTGTCTTTGTTGATGTTTGAGGGTTTTTTTATACCAAAACATCAACTAAAATATGACCCTGGTGTGTAACTTCCATCTCCTATTTACTCATTTTTCAGTCCAGCAGCACCTCTTTGGCTTCGCTGTGCAGCCTCGCTTAACGTTCCCTTTAATCTGATGCAGCTTTTCATTCAGTCTCTAGCTGCGAAGTGATTATTGTCCATTAGGTCACTGTTAGCAAGAAATTCATACTGATGCCCTGCACTCTCCCCTCTAGCCATTTCAAGCAGTGATCTGGAGTTGTTATTCATTTCTAACACTTACCAAGTGTAAATGTAAATGCAGACTACGTCAGATACCTTGAAGTCACCACTGGTGTGGTTTTAATATGATGAGGTTGCTGGTTGTGGGAAATGTAACAAAAGCCATTATCCAAAATACCACTGCATCTAGAGAGCGTTTCACACGCTTTTATGTAATCAGGATAATATTGTGATTGTTTGAGACAATATGAGAGCAAGATAAGTATCTTCAATTTATCCATTAGCAGCACATCCTGAAGGAACAACTAAATGAGAGTTAATGTCTTCCTCTGCTGTGGCCTCTGAGTGTGAAATGTGTGAGGCTGCTCACTCTGCTTACAGTTTCATTGTGACATTTTTAACTAGAACAATATTTACATTAGATTATTAGAATTTGCCAGACAGCAAATTGAATCAAGTCAAATGAAAGAGAATTGCATTTCTCTCAGTCTGCCTGGGAAAACAAACATTAGCCGACATCAGACGCCGTCAGCTGTCTCAGAGCAAAACCACTTTGTTTTCATTGTGACAGCCCGGCTGAAACAAATGGATACCAATCTGAATGACATGTACCTAAAATCATAATAACCTCCCTCCCTTTGTGTTCAACTTTTAAGTGGAATCACTCATCAGATTATTTGTGGCTGAAAATGGGTAATATCCATCTACTTCTTAAATTCAGGCAAATGAATCTGTATGTGAACAGCACAGAATAAAAAGAGAGAGGACACATCCTGAAGAAATATCTTAATGTTTTTCTCCCATGAGCTGGATAAGAAAGGTGGAGGATGTCTTACATGACAGCAAATTGAATATTTTTGGGTTTTACGCTGTTGGTTGGACAAAACAAGCTATTTCAATAAGTCGATTTTGTGCTTACAGGTTGTAAAGTTTAATAAATTCAGACATTATACACGTACTAATTAATCAATTGAGAAAATAATATGTTAAATAAAGTGGAGAGCAGCAGAAAGTGGAGAGTGAAAGACGGGTGATGGTGATAATCACGATGATGGTGACAATCCAAAAGTTGTCTTTGGGCTACCGGGATGTAACCGGTTTACATGCAAAGCCACGGTGAGGTTTTTATTTAGGGATGTGACAGTGATGACATTTCCAGTGCAGGGTTATATTTAGCAGCCTCGTCTCACCTGCGTCATCAGAGGGATGTAGAACAAGATGACATGACAGGAAGGAGGAGAGGTCGCTTTTATTTATTTTTTGTGTGTGTCTAAGTGTGTGTGAGGAGGATTAGGTTTGGCAGAATCCAGTATATACGCAGCTATGTCCACGTTAAATCACTTGAGATGTGATGAAGTTACAGATCAGAGACACATTTAATGTCGCTCCGTGAATTCACCAGGTTTTGTTTATTCTCAAACAACAAGCCATTTGTGTTGCCGACGCTCGGCTGCGAAGGAAACGCACAACAAGAACTGTTTAGGCTGACAAGTCTATTTCAAATTCTCACATTTAGAGCAAATGATGAGTGAACCTGCCAAAACAACAAGAAAGGCGCCAGTACTGGAAATGGTTTTATGAAAAATTTGCACAAATACACAAACAAAAAGAATTTGTGCGTGTTCAGCTGCAGTTTTTGTATTTGCTTACACAGCCAAAAAACATCAAGAACCTTCATTATTAATCAGAGTTTTAGAGAAAATGAGTCTTTGGAGATTTCTAATTTCCCTGGATGAAGTAATAACTCCAGATCTTTTCTTTCTGTCCCCGTACCCGACCACAACCCCGCCAGCGCTCACACAGTCACTGCTGTTTTGACGACAGGCCTGCCAGGTCGCATTGGTGTCACGATAGCAGGTACACAAGTCTGATACGACAACAGCGGACGAGAATCTACTGTAGATGCTGCACATCGGTCTGTGTGCTGAAGAAGATGGCATGAGACAATAATCTGAAATCCACTGTACTTCCTGAAACTAGATCAAGATTTCATGTTGGATTTATACTTAGTCTTTCCTAAAAATGACTAGTTCAAAAGGTAATGTCGGATTTTACATTTTATAGTTCATAGGGGCAAAAATGCTGAATTTAAGTAGCCGTTTTAACCAACATTGCATCATTACGTAACAAAAAGGAGTCTGCATCCTGGACTCAGCTCAACAAACAACATCAGAGGGTGGTGAAGCTGCCGGTTTTGTCATCATGATTGAATATTATGTCTGTGCAGGCTGCACGAACTCCAGCCTGTCAGGACGTCCAGCCAACAGTTTAATAAAAGGAGCGGCAGTGTTCGCTCTAGACCTTTCTCTTGCAGCTGTGACAGAAAAAACATGATCTGAAGGATTATATTCCTGACAATATGTTTGAGTTCAGGCTCGTGTGAGGCTGACAGCTGCCTCAGTACACACAGCTGCTTCATCAGGTTCACCGTCATCAGTAACTTGGTTCGCTGTGCTTTTGTTTTTTGTTTTTTTTAGAAAATTTGATAACAAAAGAACTCACCTCCCCCACCCTTCTGCCACTTTCTGCCTCTCTTTACACCGTAAAACATAGTCTGGGATTATATTCAATGATGCCAGATGCAACTAATATGACTGAAACTTGTGCATCAGTTTGTATTCAATACTCCTTCCAGTATTAGATAACCTAACTAGTTTTCATGTAGTCTGTTATATAAGAATAAACTTTACAATGCTGTGATGTGAGCAGAGATACGACTCAATCCATGGATGTTGTGGGTATTTTGCCAAATGAACCCTGAGAGCGGCTGTGGGCAGTGATACGGCTGCACATCTTATAAATCTTTGTCTTACTCTGAAGCAGACACCATCCATCTCCTAAATGGCCAAAGCTGCTGTTTACTGGGCTTCGAGAGGCCGTGATTGTCCCGCAGCGCATAATGTTTCACAGTGATGTAAATTGGTATCTTCCATTTAGCTGCTGAGACCACTCACACCATCAGATGCAAATGCAAATAGTCTTAAGAAACCACAGAAGCTTCATATCGTGTTCGTCATCATCACCGTCACCACGTCTGGCCACAAACTGGATGAGTGTTCAAGATTTTATGCAAGACATAAACCTCATTATCACTTATTAGAACTTAAACAAATAGGCTGTAGAAATCAGTCTTGTTCAGGATGAAAACGCTGAACTTGTGGTGGTGCAAAATAAAAAGAAGGTGCATTAAGGATGCGATGGATAAACTTTTACGGGGAGGAGCATCCTAACCATTATCCTTACAAATGAACCTTTACTCCTCAAACACCATAAAACCAAACACCAACATTAAAAAATACTGTTATTTCACTAAGAAAAAAGGTGTTAAATAGGCAGTAAAAGCATGATGAATAATGTTTTTTCATTTTCAAAGCTTACAAATTATATTACATAGAGCTTTACGGTAATATCAGCATGTTTTTTTTTTTTTTTAATTAATGTTTTGTCTTGCTTAATGAGTCGATGTAATTAAACTCCCGCTGTCAGTGACAACACATTTGATATGCTGGGATTAAAAGGAGGAAATAGACAACCAAATTACATTCAGTAAATCCTAACTTACCAATTAAAAATGATAATGTGATATTTTTATTGTAAAATGACCACCACACAGACTTTCATGCCTGCCATCTACACCTCACGTGGTGAAAACTGAGCCTGTTAGCTTTCTTATCTACCCTCCTCTCCGGCCATTTGGATATCAGAAGGATCCTGCACATCTGTGCACTTTATACACATCAGACTCACATTTTACTGTGTGTGTGTATTTTATGGCTTCTACCTCCTGTTGTCTTATCCTAATGTCTTTATGGCTGCTTGTAATGGTCAACAACGGAGGAGAGGGGAGGAAAGAAAGATGGATGGGAGAAGACAGAAGAAGGGATAACGCATCCCTGCTGTCTGTCGTGTGTCATCGTCTTTTACGTAACATTTCGGGGGTTAAGACTTCAACGTATAACCATCAGACCGTCTTGCTCAGAAGCACCGACTGCAGGAGCAGCACACACTTATTTATAGCAGGTGATGCATGTAACGTACAGAGAGGTAACAACCTGAAGTAAACAATGTCAGAGACACGTCTACAAACAAACCTCAGCCAGTTTCTGCAGCCACTAAACCATGACCACGAACGCACCACTCAGAAATATAAATTATAAAGGTTTGTGGCGAGACAAGGCTACCAATTAAGTACAGTGTATAATGTTTTTTTCATTTTTTCTGCAATATGGGACACAACAAAGAAGCTGCCAAACACAACACTTCATTATTATCACCTTAAAAAGTTGCTATATGGCTGCATCTGTATTAGGTTTGTGTTTCTGGACACTGGATGAATATATTCTGAAATTCACTCTCTTTTAGCTCTGATGGTCTCCACTAAAAATATGTGTGAGATAACTTGCTGTTTAGCAACAAAATGCCCCACAATGTTCAGACTGCAGTCTGCAACATTCTTTGAACTACTCAGAAGTTCAAAGCTATGAATGACTTTTCACACTACATGAAAATGATCTGATTATGTAAAAATAAAATAAGTGCTGCGTTAAATGTGACATTGCTTATAATCGGCTGATAATGATGCAAGTTGAAATATATATGAAAGATGCAAGATCTGCAAATAAGGAGGAAAATACAAAAATACAACCTCTCATCTTTTTGTGTCACACACGCAGAAACTGTCATTATTATCCCTTTTATAATACAAGGCTGACATGTTGGTCTAAATGTGTGTGTGTGTGTTTGTTTGTGTGTCTCAGACAATAGCTCCAAGGCCTTACACAGTGATTGTAATTGTTGAGAGCTGGAGACACGATTGGACTATTTGTGTGATGAGTTTTGGCACCGTGATTACCATTTTCAGGATGCTCTGCGCCAACCTGAAGTGGCATTTTAATGAGAAATGTCCCCCGTGTAGCTGTTGAACGTTTACGCCAATATCTCACATCAATGTAAGGCCTCCCATTGAAAGAAACACCACTTTGCTGCAATATTTAGACATCACTGTTGTAAATGTAAAAATACCACAACTGCTTACTGTTTTGACTTCAAAATTAAACATTAAGACCTTTAAAAAGACACAAATTTCAAGGTAAGCGAAGATTTTTGAATGTTTCTTTTCCCTTCTGTTTTTATTCTTTCAGTCAAAACAACCACAAATGTAAAAGATGTGCTTATTTGAATGTATGGTTTTGTGTGTGTGTGTGTGTGTGCGCGCGCGCGTCCTGCCCTGAAAGCGCCTCATAGCGAAAAAGCATGAGATCATCTGCTACGCAAGTACATAAGCACAGTGTATTGACGCCACCACATCCAGCTATCCATGCACGCAAACACATTTACAAACACATTTACAAACACACACACACACACTCAAACTGAACTATTAACAAAAGATTCCCAGAAAAGCAAAAAACGGAACTGACTCTCTCCCTCAAACACACACACACACACACAAACACACACACAGCCAGTGGTTTTATTGTTGTGTGGCCACTTGACTTTGAGTTCATCACACTTGTATGCTTAGTATGCACAGACACGCCGCTGTGCTACTCAGGACTGCTCACATCATGAGTGCACGTTCTTCTCCTCCATCTGTCTTTGGAAAAACATGGTTGGCCACATCAGTCTCTCTCATTGTGTCTCTTTTGCTTTGCAGGTTTGTCATTGTGTCTGTCTCTTCCTGACATTGAACACCACACCGTGACGATGCTTAAGGCTGATTTTGTGGCCATTTTTGCTGTATTTACATCAAGACTTTTAACAAACTGTGTGCCGGGGAGATAGAATTTTCATACTTCTACTACACATGTGATAATTTTCTCCAAAAAGCACCATGTTCAAGCTTTACATGTGATGACGCTTCATGATTTTCAGTGGAGAGGATTAATCAGCGTACTGCTCAGGGGATCTCATTGCTGCTGTTATTAAATCTGAAGTGGCTTCCACTTTCACTGCCCTGACACATCCTATGAATAAAGAGTATTTGAGTGCTGAAGGGTTGGCTGAATCGTTATATGATAATTCAAAAATGAATCTTTAAAAAAAGACACAGCACAGGAAAACCTCCCCACCTATCAGCATTAGTAAAGATGATAAACAGTGATACGTCAGGGATGGAGAGAACTCATCTTCACCCTTTGTGTCAAAAGCACAAATGATTGAACTGACACTTACTCCCCTCTGGTTCAAATCGCCCTGCGTTAGAGTCGAACTTGCTGATTTGACTATGAAATGTTGAGGAAAATGTCAGAAAAGATCACACCAGACTGCAAATGTTGGTGTTACTCTAACTTGCTTCACCTTCCTCCGACCAAAACTACACAGTTGTTTCAAATATAGACTTTCCACATTTTTAGGTCAAAAACAAAAAAAAAATGCATTTCATGCAACATACAAGAGTCAAGAGTGGAAAGAATCAGAAATGTTTAAGTTTGCTTCAGTAACATGCAGATGGTTCCTCCTCAGCGAATCTTTACTATCACTATTTACATCCTTCCCTCCAATTCTATGGAAATGCAAAGGAACTCTTTAATGCTTATTTAGTTAACTGTCCAACAGCTTGTCTATAAATGTCTATAAAATGTAGAATGATTTGTAATTTTCAAAGACAGAAAATCAAGAGAAGCAGCAAACCTTCCCATTTGAGCGACTAGAAACTGAAAATGTTTGGCATTTTTTTCCTGATCAAATACTTAAATTAATGAAAAAACTGACAACAAATCCATTTATTTTTAATTAATTCAATGCTGATCAATTAACTGTGGACTTCAGCTTACACATCTTAACTATAACATTGGCTATTTATGGCATCATTGACATAATAATTCAACATATACACGGCGATGAAAAAGTCATTAATTCATTTGTTCTTGAATAAACGAGTGCTTGTTCTCATGCCGTGTGCTGAAGTGGAGACATCTGATAGATGCACAACACTTTTATGATCCTCACGCAGTTACAGGCAGTCGCGTATTGATTCTCTTGTATCGAGCCGGTGCGATTAATCATTCAGCTGAGTCGTACTGACTTCCAGAGGGCCCCCGTGTGGATATGATTAAGACATCTTTCACATCTGATGCACGATAACGACAGAACAGCGTTACATAAGACGCTAAACATATTCCTACTGCAGTTTTCAGGATTGTCTTGCAGAAAATTATTATGTAAATGAGCTTCTCCCTTTCAGTTCAGTATCAGCTGATATCTTTGTGAGATTTACGGCACGTTGCATAAGTAGACACATGCAGCCCGTCTATTGATTTTTTTGCGTGCGGTTATCATTAATGAAAAGTTCAGCAGTGTTAAATGTGATTTATGATCCCAGCAGTGCCACTAATGACCCTTACTCATCATGCTGCTCTGCATTCTTACAGGAAAACATTATAGTAATAATCATAGGAAACACTGGGTAGCGTGTGTGAACTGGTGTGTGTGTGCTGGACACCACGAGTGTGTGTCCTGATTGATGTGTAAGTCTGTTCCTGTCAGCAGAGCAGTTCTTTGGGTTATGGATGGAGCTCATTATCTATATGTACACATAAAAAAGGTCAAAGATTGAAATCCCACTTTGTGAATAACAGTGATTGATCGGTTACTCTGCATGTGTGTCTGTATATGAGTGCATGTTTGCATCTGTGTACTGTATGCTCTCTGTTGGTGGCAGGTTGATAAGAGGCTCCTGGCTGTATTTACTGACCAACAGAAGAAATATTGGTTGTTATTTGATGAATCCAGTCTTTGCTGCCCTCTAAAAAACTATTCTTCAGCATTTAAAGTGATCCACAGCTGCTGGTCGTGTCAAATCTGATTTAATTGTGGGCTGGAAACTGAGCCAGGTGGTTAAAACATCACCAATCTGCTATTTGAGGAACAGCAGCACATGCTAATGAAACACCAGGAAACATTTTGTCGAGACAAATAAAGTTCTGATACTTCCAGAGCAGGAAATGACAACTAAAAGTGCTCTTCTGTCTCATTTGAACTTAATACAACACACATCGGGGGTTTCTCCTCTGGGATGTTTTTGCAGCGGAGGTGGTAAACCGCCCACATGCTGACACATCTCGTCATCAGTTTAATAAGTAAATAAGACCTTGATAACAGCCACCACTCATGCCACACATGACATGTGATGAGAGACATGACACTGAAGGTAATGTTTCTCACATGAAGGTTTATTTGTCTTCACGGTGTCAAACTCGCATTACTTTTGTTCTCTTCATGATGTAAAAAGGAAAACAAGCCGCACTGGGTTAACAGAAAATCTGAAAGTCTCTCCATCGCCACACAATATATTCTACTCCTTCCTTTTATAATGTTGAAATAAATTAATAAAATAGTTTTCACACCAGTCAAAGTTTCAATTTCAGCAGATTTGTCACTATAGTGATCCGACGCACAGATTTTCCGCTTCATTATGTTTTTTCCTCTTTGTTTTTTTTCTGTCTCAGGGTATAGATTTGAGAAAATGCATCCAGCATAATTAGGGTTATTTTCACTGACATGGATTATGGTACCTCCAGACTTAATGGGCTTAAATGGTTAATCCCCACTGAGAATACACAGAGAGAAGCTGCACCGCTAATCAGCCTGCATGTCTACACGCACCTGCAGAGACCAGGAATTAAAACATTAGGAAGTCTTTTTTTTTTACGCGTCCTGGTGATGAATGGACTGTGGCGGTGGTCCTCATTAGCTCCTCACTCTCAGGTGAAAAGGAGCTTGTGCTGCAAATGAAATAATCTCCAGCTGTGTTGAGCTGGAACAGAAATCTGAACTGATGGCACTTAACTAACTAAAAGTATTGAGAACCACGTTTAACATCACAACACACATGTAAAAGTCACAAATGTAAAAGGCTGCAGTTGAGGTGAAGTCACAGTACTGCCAGTGTCATGTGATGGATTTTAAAAGTTAGACTGCTCTTTGTTTACCTCAGTAAGATGTTTTTCAGAAACTTGTCCACTGAGGGGAAGCGAACGTCACTTTCTGGCGGATTTTACGCAGTCAAATCTGGCATGAGGCACTTTGTTTCTCAGATGTGATAATCTCCTGACAGTCGGAGGAGATAAGATGGACGGACACATCCGCTGAGCTGACCGATGGATGATGATTAGAATAAGAGATAGAAAACATGCACGAATGGGTGGACGGATGACGATGGGTAAAGATTAGTTCCACTCGGACGGATTAGGAGAATAAATCTAAAGCTTAATAAGGAACATTGGCTGAAATCTTTACTCAAGGGTGATGAATATCCAGCTTAAAATTTACAACAGCTGAGTGGAGGAAAATAATAAATATAAAACTTATTTCAAAAGTTCAGAATACACAATAATAAAAGACAAAATATATTAAGGAGGATTGTCGAGACCAAGACGTCGAATTCGGCTTGAGCATCTCCTCTCCAGAGATTAAGTTCATACAATCGCTGGATCTTGTGAAAAAGTGTGCAAGCCGCACTTTAACTGGAAGTGTTTCGTCCTGTCAGGCACCAACAGTATTGTGACTAATAACTACTTAGTGGGAAGGACTCGTAATGATTTCTGTACGAAGGAAACTGCGTAGCTGGACAACAGCCTGTTAGCTGCTGATGTTGAATCATAATATGTCACAGAAAATGGGAGGTGGTAAGAGAAGAACAATAATTCGCCATTTCCTGCTGAACAACAAGTCAGAGTGAGAACTGCAGAGCCGGCTCTGATGGCCTCGGTCTCACCAGCCTCATGAGTTCGGATCCATCCATCCATTTTCTAACCCGCTTATCCTGAGCACATACAGGGTGAGTTTGGATGGGTTCAGTTAAAATAAAGCTTCCTGAGCGTCCATTTTCACTGCAGGCAAGAAGTTTCCTCGTCTTTAAAAGAAGACACAGATACAGCTGCTGTTCTCTCACTGACACAGATTGTTTTTGTGGATTTACTGTGACTTACACCCTCTGAGGATTTCATTATCTTGCTAAGAAATAACAGAATCTCCTCATCACTTCGAACTTGCCTGTTTCACCCTCAGAGCTGCAGTTCTTTGTTTTTGGGTTCACAGTTCAAACTGCAATGCAGACCAAGCCGACTCAGCAGACATTATATTTTTTCATATTTTGCCTTATTTTAGTGGATTTCAGTGGATTCATATTATCTTAGGTAGAGGAGGGAGAAATAATTCTATGATGCATCGTAATGAGTATAAGTCTATAATCCAGTGTTTACATTTTAGGCTGCGTGAAGATGGCGGAGCATGTTTATATCAAGTATCTATAACAGAAAATGTAAAAATGAAAGGGTTTTGATTACACCTCATTGTTTGCATTGATGGGGAACAAAGAGCCACGTGAGAAAATCCAAAACTGAGATGCAACGTGATGCATCAAGAATAATTTATAAAGCGAACCATGACCCTCAAATCGACAAAACCTTTAATGCTAAGTAAGACCAAGACAGTAAAAACCCTGACGCTTCATGTGGCACAGCGTTTGACATAACATATAATAAAGATCTGCTGAACTGAATACATCTCACACTGTTTTGTTTCATATGAGAGAGACTGTCGTCCATCTGTACAGTATACAGAGGAACACATTTCTGCTTCTGTTGATAAATCTGCAGGATTCTTGTCATTTCTACATCGACATGGCTGAAAACACTTATTGTTCGTCGCTTCAGATAAAAGCCTCAGCTAAATAAACGTAATGACTTATCGATTTGCTGCATTTACACTGTGCCCGAGGGCGTTTCATAAACCCTACAACTGTTTTTACAAATTCTCTCACTCTTATTATATTCTATCTTCCAATAACCTTGACTGCACAAAGCACACCCTCCTCCTCCTCTCTTCCTCTTGTTCTTCCTCCCCTCTCTGCTCTGTTTGTCTCCTCTAAACCACTTATCAGCTAATTGGTTGTGGATTATGTGAATGAAACCACAGTCCGACCCAAAACACTGGGAACGCCATTTTTGGGCTTTCCGTTTTCCGCGGGGATAATTGTCAGACAAATTGTGTCAACACTCAGAGGAGGTTTGTGGTCGAACCCAAAAGACGAGCAAGGTCAGCGCGCAGCACTCAGGCCTGATGTGGCGACGCAGTGATTACACACAGTCTTTTAAATGACTGTCGCGGTCAGCGTCAGATGAGTGTTTCTTTGTTCTTAATGAAAGACAAGTGACTCTGCGGGGCGACTCAGATCCAATTACACCTCTCTCCTTCTCACTGAGCCTTTTGTTCCTCGAGCCTCCCCAATCATCCCTCCCCTCAATTAGAAACAGAGGCTTTGTGCTTCAAGTCCTCCAGATTAAGACCAGCAAGACCAGACCAGACCCTCCTTTTTGAACTCAAATGCATGTAAAATAAAACCTAAAAAATAAACATTTCAGTCTATAATGTGTTACATCTGAGTGGAATTAAGATGGACTTTGGTTAATAGATAGCATAAAGGTCATGTAACGTTTAAGAAACACACCAGCTGAATATTTGAAGCCCATGCATGTCTGAAGATCAAAACCCACTCAGTCGTGACAAAAATATGCAAATCTGTTTTGTTCCGGTGACCGAAAGCCAGATGCTGTCAATTTGAGTCCAGAGCTGTCCACATTTCTGCGTCCTTCTCTCTTTTAATTCTCCTTCCTACCCAATTAACAGCCCGTCTGAAAGGTGTGTAAAGCCGTCAGGACTGAAACCGAGATGTGCTGCGAATCACAAAGCACGACTAAAAACAGCAGCTCGCTTCATGACAGGAACAGATATCAAAACCTGCTGTAAATTCAGATTGTCTTTACACACTTAGACAGCCTGAATGTGAGCTGCGACTTTACAACAAGAGAGCGAAGCCTGCGAGCTGCTGATGTGCAGACGATGACGTATCTGAATCGCTGTGTTTGTCCAGTCCCCCGCTTCGTATCAGTGAACCATCAAAAGGATCCGTCATACTGTGACTAAACATTTCCACTTATTCCAATCTAAAATAAAAATAGGCCTTTATCTGAACGGAAAACTCAACCATTTCTAGTAATCTAATTAAGAGAATCCAATCTATTAAGAGAAAAACAGACTTAAATTCTCTGGTCTGCTGATGGAAACAGGAAATTGACCAAACTGGCCGTCTCAAATGATTTCAACTGCAAGAAATTATGTGTGGAAAGCAATGATCATCCTCTTTTTTTCTTATGCCACTGTGTTTGTACCTACAGCTGTGTCTTTTCTAATGCAACTAACCTCTAATTTTATGAACCGGACAAGCAGACAACATCCTGGAAAACCACAACTTGCCATTTTTACTTTAGTTTTTGCACTGATAAAAGCAAAAACACATTGATTACTGGAGATTCAGATGTGCAGGGACATGAATTTTCTTCCTTTTTCTTCTGATTGTAGTTCAAGTTAACTGTACAGACATGAGCAAGATCTCAGTCTCTTTGTTTAATTCTAAGCAAGAGAACAAATAAGAGCAAGTGTATTCCCTCAAAATATTTAAGTTTTCCTATAAATGTTCATGTCCTAATGCTTTGATCAAACTGTCTACATGTTCAGAGCTGCTGTTAAACAGCAAACTAAATGAAATGAGTGCAGCACAGTTACAAGAAAAATAAAGTATCGTAGCGTCCCCTCGCACTGAAGTGGGCTCTGGAGCCCACTTCAGTGGGCCACTTCGTAGCGAGGGGACGCTACGATAAATAACAGTGACGCTGAGCCCAAAATTTAAGAGGGCCCCGTGACCCCGGAAAAAGAAAAAACAGACTCATCATGGGAGAGCAGGATCATTGGGAAATATTCGTGCTGCTCATCCAGCTGCTCTCGATCAAATTACATAGAGGACGGAGCAACAATAGGTTGTTGATCCAGTGATTCACATGCAACAGTCTTCTGTATTATGATGACCGATCGCCAAACCCACGCTAAAAAAAAAAAAGAAAAAAAGCAGCCCCATTCGTGTGTGCGTGTCTGCATATAACATGAATGTATGACTAAGTGCACCCGGGTCCACCGCACTTATGTGCATGAGCGTGGGTCATTAAAAGGTCATTAAGAGCATACGCACGATGCTAAAAGTAAAAATAAGGCCGCTCGAGAGCAGCTAATACCATCTATCAGCATTGTGTCAATGTTACGCAACACATGAGTGAGGACAGTAAACACAGAGTGTGTTGTATAAGCTGCGTGTGTGCGTCCCATACGTGTGTGTGTGTGTGTGTGTGTGTGTGTGTGCAGACACTGTTAGACTGCAGGCTATGTGAATATATATTTTAAACATCAGTGGAGGTTGGTGGGCTTTTCTCATTCTGCTGGCAACACGAATATCTCTGTGAAAGCATGTGTATGTGTGTGTATGTGTGTGTGTGTGTGTGTGTGTGTGTATGTGTGTGTATGTGTGTGTGTGTGTGTGTGTGTGTGTGTGTGTGTGTCCTGAGTACTTTTCAATCACTGGCTGGAGAAATAAGCATGACACACGCCTCATGAGGGGGGATCGATTTGCTGCGGTGCCGTTTGCTGAACAGACTGTAAAACTCCTTCAGGCAAACTGTGATTTGTGATATTGATCATTATTGGTTTTGCTATATAAAATAAAACTGACTCAACTTAAGAGGATAAAGAGAGGATATTATCTATAATCAGAGGTTGTTTGTTTTTTCTAACCACCAATTCTTACCAATAATCATTATTTCTTTAATGTCAAACTTGAATCTTGTCCTGGTTTTATTTTGGTTTCCCTCTCACAGGAAGAGACGGATACGATCCTGCTGGGAAATCATCTTATCTTTCAGTTTATGGTCTGATGTCTTTCTTTACCGTGTGTATATAAAGTACATTTTACTGTCATTTTTAGACATATTCATTTTTAAGCTTTAGGCTTGCTGTAGGTATTTTTCATGGCAGCATGCAGATGTTTTGGTCTTCCACTATTTTTTGTCTCTTCAGTGGATGTTTAAGTCACTTCGTGCACGTCATCGTTTATTCGCACTTTGTGGGATTTTGCATTTGTGAGAACGCCAACTTTTCCATCTCAACCTGTCATATGTTTTTCAAAAGACTCAATATTTCTCTGATTTTTTTTTGCTGCTCAAGTTTGTTTTGTTGTTTGCATTTGTGCGCAAAAAAACAGGTGGATAAGCTCTCACAAATGATTTATTGTCCCACAACACCAATCAAATCACAGTATTTACATTGTGAGTCCGCACCAAAACATCATGCCATCAACAGGCCTGTAAGAGCACTGTCACTGCAGAAAAATGAATAAAACCAAACTTCTTCTTTACTTATCTTATCTTAAGTGTCTGCTTTTTGTGTCTATTTCTCTCCAAACTGGACTCTCTCCATCTTCTTAGCCACCCTCTGTACCGTCATTAACATGATTCTTTAAACATGTTCAATGTCCATCAAATGGTGACACACATGAGAAGAGCCAAACAAATACGACTCAAATGTATAATATTGTTGAAATGAAAGGTTAAAAAATGTTTCCCGACTCAACTATGAATCAATAAAAAACGGACAGTGGTGATTCTTATTGGAACTTGTTCCCCCTCCTGACTGCCATTGGAGGCACCTTTAAGAAAAAAAAAAAAAAAAAAAGTCCGTCTATCACCTTATATTTCTAACAAAGTGCAGCAATAATGTTGCACCTATTTCTCTCCAAGCACTCTGTAATATTACATGCATCTCCCTCTCTCTCTCTCTCTCTCCTCCTTTCGCCCCTCGGCTGGTCTCCAAGGTGTCATATCTTTACTTCTCCTTTTCAGTCCATCTTTTCAATGATGCTTCTCTGTCACCTCTTTATTGGTGCCATGTTGCCTGGAGGAACACACACACACACACATCCCCACACACACAGATATGGACAGACCCACTCACAGTGACACCTTACACACCTCGTGGGAAGCGAACAATATCGCCGGTCCCTGCTGGTTAATCACAGGACGGAGCCGCTTCTCCCGGGTCGCTCTCCTCCTGCACCCTTTGGTGGGTGGTGGGACTCGTATCGATTTCAGCTATAGGGACAGATAGCAAGCTGTGAGCTGTGCGTGTGTGTGTGTGTGTGTGTGTGTG
>JBAJHX010000036.1:4210061-4225954 GCA_037176925.1 Amniataba percoides | reverse complement strand
AAAAAAGGCTCTGTGTCTCTGTACCTTCATAGCGTAGCTGTATATAAAGCAGTGTGTATATACAGTCCATAGCAGCAGCGCGTACAGCAGGATGAGGGTCCGAACACCGTGGAGACAGTCGACCCAGCAGAGCCCCGAGGTTATGGAAAGACACCATGTTCTGAACAAAGATGCACAGAAATGAAAAAAAGGAAAGAAAATGGCTGCTGTCTGTTTTTAACACTACATGATAATTAGGTGACCTTGAGTGGCTCATAAAAAAAATGTATATCCACAATACTTTATACTTGATTGAGTTACAAGACTGTTATCAAAACTTTCAGGGTTGTGGCCTGTGGCACTTTTAGTTATGTTACCTTTACTGTCAGGTTATCCAGGTAGTAAGCCAGCATGTGAGCAGTAGCCGTGACGGCTCTCTCTCTCTCGTGGTCCTGACCGGAGCTCAACCATGATTCAATGTGCTGCGCAGGATGACAACACACATCATGTCACACAACAATGTGCTTGAGGTGTAATACAGCTGGAAAGTTACTTCCTGATGTTCCCGAATATTATTTTTAATAAGACATCTGAAAAACTGGTCAAGGGGATAAAAGATATTTGATCACAGCCAGAAGGACTACATGTACTAGAAAACATATTACAGTACTTGACTGGTTATTAGAACCTAACTTGGTTAATACTTTACAGTTTAAAATGTTTAAAAGTGATGTTAAATAAAGATATTGTCTGAGGTGGAACTTAGTAATAAGGATCTGTTATTTTTTAGTGACGTGCTGACATGTGATGGTAACATCTGCCACATTTTGTATTCAGTTTTAACTACTCCATATCTGTTAAATGTACAGTTAGAAAACAACAAAGTAATGCAGTGATACAAACATGACTGGTACTTAATAGCATGTTTGGTTAAAGATCAGAAGAGGAACTTCAGCTCACCTTGAAGACGCTCTGCAGGCCGTCAGGTGTGGGGTCTCTGGCCAGGACACTCTTCAGCAGCTCCTGCAGTGCAGTCATCGTGTCTCTGTACAACATCTGTGCATATTTACCACCACATGTTAGTCTGACTGCATTTAAAAGACACTGCACAAAATGTTTCAAAGTTTATGTGCATCTCTGTCTGAGTTGCAAGCATCAAAATGAGTAAAGACTAAGATATATCAGATTTGTGAAGCAGCACCAGTATCGTCCAGGTGTGCAAACATCTGTCTCATTTATTCTACCTTTCTCTGTTTGGGGTCCAGTATGTCCTCTTCTTTAGTTTTCTCTGGAGTGTGCGTCTCAGGCGGCAGAGAAAACACGCTGTTCACACACACCTTCAGCAGGTCAAAGCTCTCGTTCTCACTCAGCGCGGGGTCGAGAGGCCTGAAGCGCTGAAGGTCAAAGATAAAACACTGACGAATGACAGGAGGGTCCAGTGAAAGAAAGCAGGGACACTGCAGATTTATAGGAGCCTGTGTGACTAACGCAACTAATGTTAATATTTTTAACTCTCATATCTGTATTTTATCTGTATTTTTTGCTATGATCTAACGGTCAATACCATAAAAGCCAAATTTATACATATTAGGAGAAAATGATGGCAGTTGCAATGATGCTTTTTTAAAGTTTATCTCAGAGGACATATTATTCCAGTTGAAGGATACATTAAGTTGGCACAGGTGTTCATCACAAGATGGCGTACTGGAGTCCTTAACGAGTCAGCTGGCTCCGCCTTGATAAAATCCTGAGCAGGGATAAGAGCAGAAAGAGAGATGAGATGAGAAACTACTGGTATATCTGCAGCTAAACATTTCTGACTTGTTCTAACTGATTTGACTGACCAGCATGACAGTAATGAGCTCCTGTTTGCGAGAGAAGACGTAGCCTTGTTTCTTCACACACTCACTGATGGCTCTGGCTATGAGCCCGACGCTCTGGATCAGACTGAGTTTCATCGTCAGGTCCTGAGAAAGACAACACAAAGCCACATTGACAAAACACAGGAAGATGCAAAAGACGTACAAGACATACAATAGATTGAACGATGTATACAGATCAAAAGATCCAGGTCAAGAGGAAAAGGAGGCTGAATATGAAGAAAATTGGATAATTGCATTTAACAAATTGTCAGGAATGCAAACAATGCAAACTGCAGCTCCCTTCAGCAGATGCATCTCTACAAGTGACTGAGCGTAAGCAAAAACAACCCAAAATCATTCCAACAATATAAGAATCAATCGATTAATCACGTCAATTAAATCAATCAACAGTGTTATTGCAGATTGATCCTCCATGCCTATGGATGGAGAGAAGTTTGAAATCAAAGTTGTGTGATTAGGGGAGATTAGTTGAACAGCAAACCGCCTGCAGGCTTCTGGACTAAGAGGTGACAGAAGAGCTCAAGACCTACAGTTGAGAAACGACAAGCTGTTAAGCAAAGAATTAAAAAAGCCCTTTTAGACTGAGCCTTTTAAAGAACAATCCACCATTAAGCAATGAAGAAACCTACTGTGCAGAACTATATTTGGTTCCAGTAAAGGCTGGATGGAAACAAAGGGGCTTTTGTGAAATCCCAGCAGCTTCTGAAACTCGCAGCACTTTAGATTCAAGGGTGGAAACTCTAGTTTTACATTAGTGTGTTTGAGTGATAATCCGCCCCCACATCAAGCCCAGAGCATCAAACACCCACTCAGCAGGCCATACAGGAGATCTTCTAGTTTGACAGACTTATTCAAAAAGTTTCTGGTGAAAATTGGTCACAGCTGGAATCCATTGTAGCTGTTCTCCATTACTGTGGAAAATTATGAAATTTCAAGCCAACAATGGGGGAGTGTTTGACGCTCAAAAGAGTGCTGGTGGTGTATCACTTTGCTATATTTCACCTGAGGTAGAGTATTGTCATTTATTATTATTAGTATTAATGGTGTTCTCAAACAAACATCCAACATCACAAATGGTTAATTTGAATGCCTTCGAGACGTGGCCACTTAAATCTGACACTCTACCATTGTGAAATATAACTGAGACAAAGCAAAAGCAGCAGTACAAGCTCAAAGAAAAAGTACTTCCTTTATTGATCAAGCTTTGTTTTCTTGACTTGAAGGTTTTCAGTAAAGATTTTAGTGATCATATTTCCACAAGAGTGTGAAACAGAGAAGCAAATATGAAGAGGAGTACAGAGCGAGGTGAGAGAAGAGTTAACCCAGCGAGGAAAAAGTAAAACCAACGCCGTTATTTCCTGTGACGATACCTTTGTCTCTACTTTAATCCCCAGAACCTGTATGAAATAGAGGTGATACGGTCATGAGTGCACACACAAACACAGCCATCTCACCTGCAAGATATGAATGACTGACTGTTTTAATCACACAAAGATCATGAAGGTGCAGCGACGTAAAAACGCTGGATGATGGTGAGTGCCTGTCATCCATCACATGAACCAAAAGTCACTCTCTCTCTCTTCAACTTCTCTTTATCGGCTCCGTGTTTGATTCAGCTTTTACTGACTCTGACTTTCAAAGCCTGTCTGAGTCTGGTCCTAATCTATATAGCATGTTAACCCCATATGAACCAGCTTTAGATCCTCAGCTGCTTTTCTGTCTGTTCCAACGTCTCAAATCCAAAGATCACTGTGCTTTTGCCATCAGGATCCCTCAGCTTTGAAACAACCTGCCTGAAAAGATAAGGCTCGCATAATCAGTAACTTATGAGAAATCATCTCTGAAAATCCACTTTTTAAGACTTGTTTTATGTGTTTTTATTGTTTTTTAATCACCATTTTAACATCATTTTATTGCTTTTATTGTTTCTATTTTAACTATGATGAATTTTTGGTTTTAGTCTGTTTGGATTTCTGTTTCTTTCTGAGTTATACAATGATAGTACAAGCAAATAATTGTAAAAAAAAATGTTTGATGAAGCTATTTATGTGATTACATCAATCAAACACTACTTCAGTCTTCAGTGCACGATATGAACCCTGATAAACTGATGTCTCCCACATAAACACATTATCTCAGATGTGAGTGGTTATTCTGCAGCTGCCTGTTGTTCTTTACATGCGATTTAATCAAGCAGATTTCTGTCTGCAGCGATGCATTGAACACATTTTCACTACTTTCATGGCATTCCTGCTTCAACCACATCACATCTCTGATTGTGATTTTCACCATGCAGCTGGTTGAAGAGTGTTCAATTGCAACACCTTATTTGCATTTTAAGCATTAACTAGCAATTAGTTTGCTGTGCCAGAAGACAGACTCTGTTCTGAGACGTCTATTCTCAAAGTCTCACCCACTTTCCACCAAAATACCAACAACTTGCTTTGTGCTGCCTCATTTCAATAAACCGCACACCTGTCTGCGCCTCCCTTCCCAAATGTGAAAACCAGAGCTGCCATCAAGACAGAAACGTCATGTTTAAATTGCTGCTTACTCAACCCAGAAAGACAAATCACAAAGAACAAAAACAATCCTTCTCACACACAGACAGTAAATGAGTCGGTTCTGGCTTTAATCTATCCCTGTTTGTCATATTTAACCATGTTTTTACATTCTTGTGTGATTTATGTGAAAAGTGTCATTTTTCTGTCTTTAATATCAAAGTCATGTTATCATGTTATTGGTATTACCTTGGTATTGAAGTGTTTACTGATGCAGCGAAGGATGTCTTGATCAATGCGGTTCAGTATCTTTTCTGGAGGTGCGTTCAGAGCAACTTGACCGTAACACAAAATTAATGTGCTTTTCACCTTCTCCACCTCGACATCATTACGTTCCTGAGGGCAGGAAAGAGAAAGACACACAACAGAAAGTTGAACAGGTGCTATCAAGTGCTCTCTATCATAACATTTTCCTTTTTGATAGATATCAGGAAAAAGTTTCTTGTACTTTGAGAAGGTTGAAGATGCTTGGCGACTTCTTGAAGGCGTCTGACTTGCCGAACTCATCCAGCTTGGCCAGAGTTCCCTCTAAGTGGCTGTTGGCGCACAGACCGACACCCATTGCAACTCCCTGACAGATACGGATGACAAAAACAATACGTTAGACCTTAAACCTGTTCAACACCAGAGACATCATCGTACGACATCTGTGTTTCGGGTACCTCTCTCTCGACGGCGTCATTGTGTCGCGCTGTGAGGAGGATTTCTTGCAGCTGTTTTTTGACCACTTCCTTATTGAAACACTGCTGGAGAGTCACTCCTATAAATCGATAGAGGAAGTTCTAGAGGGAGGAAATAATGCAAATTCTATTATTGTAATCAACAGTATATGTACTTCACTTTAAGTGCTGTTTGAGTTTCAGTCCCCTCACTGGATGACATAAAAGTATTTGCAGCTTAGCACCCATAAAAATTTTGATTTGATATTTTCCTGAACATTTTTAAATAAATAGTGCCCTTTGGTGATCACTTCTCTTTGCATCCATCTAAATAAGGTCTGATGTGTGGCCACAAACCTTTCTGTCCACTTCTTTAATGTCACTGGACAAACAATAGTACCTACATCGAAGCTTAAATTTGCAGTAAGCTTGTTACTCACTTTCTCCTCTAAGTCGTTGTTGTATGTGGAGAGGTATCTTGTTGCCTCAGCTGCCAACTGACACACCCACTTGTCATCATCGATGGTAGCCAAGGTTTTAGACAAGAGCTGAAGACAAAATATATCACGTTTAGAACGACATTTCACTAAATCAAGTCAGATGTGATCATTTCTGTATGAATACAGACAAACAAAGCAGACACCATAATCTCACCGTATGAAAAGAGGACTCTCATCAAACAATGAGCATCATTCAGTCATCAATGGTGTATTTAGAAGTTTCATTTTCTACCTATCATAACCACATTTTGGTTTTATCGAAAACACGGATTGAATCAAATGTGAATGAAATCATATTTTCATATAGAGTACACAAACTCACCTTCAGTAACATCTCATCCCAGTGCTTCTTATCCAGGCTCTCTGCCGTCGACTCTGGAAACAACAACACAGTCAGACCACTTTACAACATAATATACACAACATGCACCCTACAAATGTGCAAATGCTGAAAAGAAAAAGAAGTACAGCAGACTAAAGTATCAGTTCTTCTGTCTCTACAGGACAACAAGTCTTTCTTCAAAGCAATTATGTTCTATATTTATTGTAGAAATGATGACTCAAGAAGATTATATCCAAATATTTCCTTACCTTCTAGCACTGAAAGCAGAGGAGGTATCTCTTTCTCCCAGAGTATCTCTGTGTTGGGGTGAATGTTGACGCTGAGGACTTGGAGGAGAGAGAGAGACGGAGCTCCGTGACCTCTGCTACTGAACGGGAATGCTGCGTTCACCTGGGAAAAGTCAAACAAAGGCACAAACACACAGAGACAAACATTAAAAATGTTAAAAATACAAGCTAATTTCTACCTGTTTAAGCACAGTAGCAGCAGAGCATGTATTAAGCACATTATTTTCACTCTTTCATTCCCTTAAATACAGCAAGAGAATATCAATCTAATATCAAGCAATAGTGACAGAATGAGACTGAAACATTGAGGGGAACATTAACAATTAAATTAAAATGAAAGAAAGTGTTAAAGAGTTGGATTTACTTACCAGCAGTCTGATCATTAGTGTTTGAGGGGAGGGCAGATTGACTGGAGGAGAGAAAAAACAAATTATTTAGAGCTCTAATAATGCTCATTTGTGTTACGGTATTTGCCATAGTTCTCATCTCTTTCTTGGGACACTGAACAAACACATCAGATAACTTTCACATTTCAATATTCCACCTACCCTCCTGTGTAAAATCTATATTGAAGCTGGGCTCCTGGTTATTTTTCTTCTTGCTGCCCAGCACTATCAGGCTCTTGCACAGAGGAGTGGTGGCATTGCTGAACTGCGAAGGGGTCAGATAATACAGCAGCTTTGGCCACAGCACCTAAAAAAGAAGAAATACACAAAGTTCATCCATAAAATGGCTGCTGAAGCATCGTAACTTTAAACTGTTAACATCTGCAACACGTCCACGTACGTCAGCTAGTCGTCCAACAGTGGTGGTCAGGAGATGAAGCGTGTTGTCGCACATCGTCCTCAACGCCTCGTTGGTCACTTCTTCTGGATCTGTTTGCCTCTGACCTCGCTGGAGAAAACACAGTCACACATGGAGAGATCATTTTTATTCCATCCGCTCAGATGTTCTCCTGTAAGGTTTTAGGTTTGGTGTCCATCTTCAGCAGATATCAAACACTCACATCATCTGCATCTCGATAACTGATTAGTTTTTCTGTATATTTCACGTTGTCCTTTGTGTTAACTGTTTTAATGTTCATTAGCTCTGTAAGATGCACAATTCTCAAAATTATTTAAGCGGTCAACTAAATCAATCACTCAGGCTGCCACAATGACACAAACATAAGAATACACAGTCAACTATGAGGCAGCTTCCACACACTTATGAGGAATAAACAGAAGTTGTACCTGATATGTGTCGTGTAGGGCACAGTGCTGAACTATGAATCGAACCAGTAACTCTCCTCCCTCTAACTCCAGGTAGCCGTGATGAGCCATCGCACTGATCACCTGGACCACGCGCTTCTTCACCTGCGACACAGAGAGAGTCAAACAATGTCAGAATTAAACTGTGACAGATATATAGATAAACAGATTTTTTTTTGTTGAGCGTTACCTTGTTGCTGTGGTCAGCCATTGGTTGTCTGATACTGGCCAGAATCAGCAGCTTCTTAGCCTCCATTGTGGAAGCTGCAATACACACATAAACACATTAAAGACACACAAATAATTTGAGAAGACCAAAATAAAGAAGCATTAAACTTGAAAACTGAATTGTTTTTAAGTCGCCTTATTTTGCCAAATCAATGACTGATGGAGATTTGAGTGTATTAAGTGTATTATGGTTAGGTTGATAGTGTATTTTCTCACTGGAGGAGTTGATGAGGTGACGGAGGACGGCCAGGGAGCCCATCCTGCTTCGCTCATTGCTGTTCTCCAGCTTCTGAAGAACAAACATAACCAGCCGATCTGGGAAGGAGTTGGCTGGAGGGAGAGGAGCGCAAGTCAGGAGAGCAAAACTTTAAATGTGCAGAAACTGTCACAGAGATAAAAGCTGAAGTGCAAAACACAGGAAAAACCAATGCAACAAGAAAGAGGGCGAGAGAAGCGTCAGAGTTAATGTGATTATCTCGCGGTGGACACTGAGTCTAGCACACTGACGGATGATCTAATTACTGTTCTTGTGACTCCACAGAACTAAAACAGATAGAATAACCTGATGCTGTGGGACAACATGCAGCGTGTCACCCCACACTTCACTGAGAACTGTTCAATGCAGAGATAACATCAGACACTGGAGAGCTTTAATACCTAACAAGCTGAAGCAGCGCAGGACCTCGTTGTGGTTCTTGACAGTGGGGGGGTTACTGTAGTCGACAGGAGCGGACACCTGAGGGGAGACGAAGGAAAACGATGTCCGTTACACCCGTGTCAATTGTGCATCCTCAAACATGGTTATGTTAGTCCTGGAGTTCACTGGATATTTTATTCAAATACTAAAGAAAATTAACTCATAAATGACTTATTAATCATAGAATATATTTATTTGAATTCAACAAAAATGGCCTACTGTAACTTATAATTTCTATTTAATAACAACAACAATAAGAATAATCATATAATTAGTAACAAAATTACAAACAATATTATTTATCCATGCTCTCTTTAAAGCACCGGGTCACATCAGAGGTTAATTTCCATCCACAGTCTCCTACTTGCTGTATGTTTTTGAACTGGAGATAAAATCTGAGATTCAATTCTGAGAACAATTTGTGTTTTTCCGCTGACTTGAACCAGCTGAACTTCTTTCAAGAGCTTCTGCTCAGATAGGAATGATAACTGTAACTGCTGTGTTGGGCACTGCTGATGTAACATCCTGGTCAAATACTTTCGTTCCCCACCAGGCAAACTCAGATCACACAAGCACATCTTTGGCAGAGTCATTGTGGTGAAATGTTGCGACAGTCAAGACATCATGCCGTGCGTTAGCGGAGTCACGGGGGCAAGAAAACATCTGACTACAGTGACAGCCAGAAAGTCATTTGACACATCTGAAAGAAAGCAGCATAATAAGATGCAAATGGAATAATCCACTAGTAAGCCTCAGATGCAGATTCAATGTGGTGAATCTCTCTGTTTCTGAGAGACACGTGGACTAAATTACACTTGGCGTGACTGTAACTGAGTCTTGTGACCAAAAACTACCAAATAAACTGCCTGAAACAGCAAACACCTGGTACAGCTAATATTCTGCAGTAGTGTTGGGGAGTCTTTTATGCTTGTGGTTTGCTCAAGGTGTGTTACTGAGCACTCCCACTTCTCTTTTTTCTGACTTGAAGACAACCTGAAAGAAGCTAGAAAATCCTACTAGAACTACATGTGAAATCTTTTTTATGTTATCTACAGTACAATGGTACAAAACTGATCTACTACAGCACAGAGTGTTTCAATATTTAACATACTTATATACTTATTTTCAAAGCTCTGAGAGGCCTAATACGATTATGTATTCCAGAGCTTTTCATACTATAGGTCCGTCCGTGCTGCTTAAGATCCTCTGATGCATCTTTCTTGGTTGTTGTAGCTCTAAATTTATTCTCAAAGGTGTCAGAGCATTTCTAGTTGGGGCTCTTAGACTTTAAAATTACCTGACTGGTGAGATCAGAGCTGCAAACGCTGTCTCGTCTTTTGAGTCACTCACTTTTTAAAAATAGTTTTTCTGTGATTCCATTTATGTTTGATTTTGTCATTTTAGTTTGTTTTATTAGTTTGTGTTTTATTTTTGTTCTGGTTTTATTGAAAAGCACTTTGTAATTGCATTTTGAAAGGTGCAATATAAATAAAGTTTATTTTAATTATTAACTAAGTCAAGCTGCCAAGACTACAGCAGCTCTTATTTGATTTCAGCCTCAAGCAGATGAAAGGTACACAGTCTTTTGTGACTTAAAGTTACCTCTGTTCTCCCCAGGTTTACATATCTGCCTGTAAATAAACCACTGAAAACGTGTGTCTCTTGAATTTAACTGCTGTGTAAAACTGTGCTAAAAAGTCTGGTCAACAATACCTGGCTTGGGTGTATGAATACAGGAGGAGCACAATCTATACGAGCTTGTTTAAAACCTTTTATGAGCGTGTGTGTCATGCCTGAGTCACTTAGTTCAGTGGAGATTAAAGCTGCAGTATTTATTTTAGCATGTACTCGATGTGTACCTGTTGATGGAGTGCAAAGAGTAAACCATCCAGCTGTGTCTCCAGCACTCTGCTGCCCATGTTGACCGAAGCATCGAGCACTTGGCACAGACTCTGAGTGGACGCAGAAGAAAGGAAAATACTGAAAAAATAAACTGATTTTGTGATGCAGACATTTCAACCACTGTGATTAAAAATATGCACTGCTGTGACACATCATAACTGACAGAAACAAGACATAATTAGACTATTAAAAGCCAAATCAAGCCCACTGCTTTCATGCTGCAGTCAATACACACCTTACTAATGACATAGTGCTCGTTGTTTTTCTTGTACAGGGCCAGGATGGCAGGAATGAGTTTGGGAATCTGCTCCTCCAGTTTATCGCTGGCCATCAGGTGGCACATTGAGCCCACTGCCTCAGCCACTGTGAGCCTCAACTGGGACACAAAGACAGAGAGACAGGATGTCAGCTGACGGACAGCACACAAATTAGCTGACATAGATTCACAAACTCGAATCAACAGCGTGTGTGTGCGGTCGACAGGGAAGAAATAAAAAGGGGAACGGTAGCCACAACAATATAAAATACATGACTTTTGTTTGTACTGAATTTGTTTGCAGCATGTTTGAGCAGTGAATGTTATATTAGAGAAGCATATTTAGCTTAAATAGGTCCCCCAGCCTCTGTGATTAAGCATGAAAACATAGTTATACCAACATGATCAAGTACAGATGCAGACACAACAGATCAGGGCATCATATTTCTGCATGTGAACAGCAATTTTCTCACTCACAAATGGGATTCCAGTTTTATCTACTGACTTCAGGGAAAGAAACTGAACTGAAAATACTGCCTTGATAATCTCATTGTTGCTACAGTATGAAGGTCTGCCAGCCTGCAGCCTCACCTTGGACTCCCTGCTTTGTAACCAGTTATTGAAGAGTATGTCGAAAGCAGCGTAGATTTCACTGGAGAACGTGTCTTTTCTGACTGTGGGATCTGGAGCCTTGTCCAAGTTGGCGAGATACTCCAAGATACTGTCGCTGAAATGACACAGAGCTGCAGGGAGCAAAGAGGGAAAGTGAAATTAGGGAGAAAGTAAAACAATTTCATGACTTGATACGAGTATTTGGGGAGAGTTTAATACAGTTATGACTACTTAAAAAAGCACATCAGGAGGTTCTTACCAGAAGAGAAAACCCACTTCATGTTGTCCTGTTTGGCCATGCTCAACATGGGCAACATGGTCCCCAGAATAGCATTCAGGAAGGGCACCATGCCATAAACTACAGAACAAAGAGAACAATTCAAAGTTATTTCCACATTGTTTGTTTGCTTTGCAATGCAGGGAAACACATGCATCATCTTTACACTGATAAAATCTCTAAGTATTAACACACACAACTGTAGCAGACTTTAGATTGTAGTAGTTTTAGTGAAAACTATCTTTGTTCATTGCAAATTCACTAATATTCTGTTTGCAAACAACTTAAAATAGAATAAAAGAGTTTCCAGGTGTCTCTGTGCTGCTCAATGATTTACAGCTAATAAAACCGACTTCAGTTTGTACTTCCTCTTAAAAGTCGATGCTGTGCAACAGCAACTGGCAAAATGTGGCTGAAACAGAGAAATGTTTTTTTTTTTCACTTCACAGTGTCTGTTCTTGCTTCACCATCAGTGTGGGTATCATTCAGTGAAACTGCTCAGTGATATCTGTTTGCTCACTGACCGGGACAACTTCGACAGCAGGGCAAAGGACTGAAAAATAAACATTGATGCCAATTGATTATAAATGTCCTAAAAAAATCAATTCAGTTCATTGGATATCACCAACTGCTAAGATGTGAGTTACAGCGCTCCATGACCAAACAAACAAACAAACAAAAAAAAAATACAAGAAACAGCTGTTAAACAAACATTCAGGTCGAGTGCAAAAATCTTTGACCCACAAATGCTGTTTTTGGACAGGTTGAACAGGTTCATGTATTTCTCAACAACCTCTGAATACCTGCATTGTGAGCCAAGTTGTGACTTCCTGGTGTGTGTGTGTGTCTTTATGGGAATTATGTGACTTCTTTGTTTTGTGTCCTTATTTTCTCACCATTGGAATCAGAGAGGTTGGCGAGTGTCTGGACCACAAAGAAGTGAGGTAGGAGTCCTGGCTGAAACTTGCTCAGTATCTCTTCCATGATGTCGTTGATGTGCTTGTTACCAACAGCAACCAAGATATTACTGGCCGCCTGCTGCCAATCGGGGATGACCTCCTGATTTGAACCAGGACAAGAAAACAGTAAAGAACATCATATTTCATCTGCTTTTTGTGACAAATGAAAAATAAACAATGAGGGTCTCGTATCTGACCTTTGATCGCGTCATCTCATCTGAGGCCAAGGAGATGATGCTCTTTATTCTGGGGTAACTGATCTCCTCTATCCTGCAGCCCACAACCAGCTCAATAGTCTGAAGAATCACCACTCTATGGGTCACTGCCAACTAGAAAAGGAAGAGGGAAAAAAAACAGCAAGGTGCACATTTAAAACACAATATTTGAGCAAAATTGAATACTGACCCAATCATCTGATTCAAATTCCAGCAAGCAGCACGTAAAATATTTGCAATTGGCTTTTACTTTAGAGAACATGAAAGATGATGGAGCACCTTCAACATAATGTCAATAACAAAAAACATCCTTTGTACAATGACACTGGTGTTACCTAAGACACTTCCTCAGTGAAGTGATCACTGATCATCTGATAATGTCAAACTGTGGAGCTGTGACAGCGTGATAAGATGTCGCAGCGTCATATAGACACAAGTTGACTCAGATGATGGTGAAATTTCTAAGGGCTGAATATGGTACATGAAAAAACAGGCTGAATTCAAGGGAATTTTTTCCTTTAAACATCAAGCTACATCAGTTTTTGAAAGATTGATCATCTTCTTCTATCTTGTACTAATCTATCCTACAGCCCCACACTGCATACTTCATCATTAGATCAACTGATAATAATTTGCTTCCAATAACAATCAATTATTTAGGTAATTTTATATGCAAAACATTTCAGATTCTCATCTGTGAGGATTTTCATTGTAAACTGAATATTCTTGGTATTTTTTTTTATTGTGGATGTCATCTTGGGGTTTGGGAAACCACAATAAGAATTTTCAATACTTTCTGACACTTTGAAAGCTGCTAATCCATTAATCTAAAAAAATAATCTTCGTATTAATCAACAGTGAGTTGTGCTGCTTGATATCCATCTGTAAAATCTGAACATCACAGAAATGCACATGCAACTAGTTACTGCCATATTTTCATTGTTAAAGTGTGAAAGCTGTGGAGGAAAAGCCTTAACTTGTCTGTAACAGGCCCACAAACCACATGCTGGGGGGATGTGAGAGGCTTTTTATAGGTAACTGGGTTAAACAGATTAGCAGCAGACTATTGTTGGCTGGGTTTACTGGAGTCAAGACAAATCTTTAACAAAACCACAAACATCATCATCATCATCATATAAATGCCACTTTTTAGTGCTTGTTACCATCCGGTTTAATGTTTAACAGTTTGAAAGGTCAGATCTCTCCTCCTATTAGACATTAAATGAATGAAGGACTTGCTCTGCAGCTCTTGAAGTGTGTGATGTGTTCTTAGTTCTCACACACGACAGCACGCGTAACACCAGCCGTTCAGACTGAGTTAAGCAAGCTCATGTGCTCGTGCTTATCTGGCTTTCTTGATAAGAGCACGTGTGTGGTGCAAACACTAAAAATTACTCCAGGTTAGGGGTTTCTCAAGGAGGCAGGCACTGTCATAACACAGTTGTTTTGTTTTTTTTACCTTTGGGTGTTTCAGAAGATAGTCCTGACACATGGCTAACACTCTGTCTGGCTGCTGTTTTCCCAGGGTCAGCATAGACTTCCTGACCTGCTCCTGGACCTGCGTGTCTTTATCGGTGGCCGCATCTAGCAGAGCCAGGGTCACCTCTGCAGGGGAAAACACCCGAGAACAGATTCACACATATCAGCGAAAGGATTATAATCTAGGGAGAGCACAGAAACTGAGCAAACACACAGTCATCATGTGCTATCATGTGCACAACAATTTCACAGAGCAGTTGTCGGCTCGCTTTAAAACAATGCTCAACAATGTGTCAAAAGAAAATCACACACGTTAAGATGATTTAAATATAAAAAAATCTAATATATACAAACAGAAATGTAACATTGAGATAATGTGAAGATGGATACATGAACAGACAAAGTTTGAGATGCTTGTGTAGCAAAAATCTGAATGACAATGCCGATACACAGAAAATTATTCACTGTGGTTAAAAAGGGGCAGATATTAAAACTAAATTGAGAGAAAAAGGGGCCTCACGCTCCACATCTGTCTCATCCATGGTGCACGGTTGGCCTCCTGGAGCCTGAAGACCTCCTCAGATACAGATGTGCAGAGGTTTCCTGGAGCTGAAGAGCAAAACATGGACAAATACAGTCAAAGTAAATATCATATATCCACAGACAATTAAAATAATACTCTCTGCCTTTCTATCTCCATATGAGAGTCACATTACACAGCTCTCACTGAAACAAATACAAACAAAATATTAATGTCCTCAACAAGAATATTATTGTGGTTCATGCAGATAAAGTGAATTTGTTTGAAAGTGTTTGTTTTTCTGTGTTCAAGCCTCAAAATACAAGCCAGCTAACTTTGCACTTTGCCAATTTTTAAAACAGTAAAAAGATGTCATTTCAAACAAACACATCCTGTGGATTAAAGCGCTTTTCTTGGTGTGTTTTCTGTCATAATTTAACACCTGGCTGTCTCTGACCTGCCTGTGTGATGATGCAGCAGCGTTAGCATGTTAGCATGCTACGGAAGAGCCGGTCCTCACAACACGGGTCAAACAATAATAATAATAAAATAAATACATTAATACAGCTTTAAAGGCAAACTTACCGTGTCCAGCTCAACAACACTGGCCTCTTCCTTAGCCTGGCTTGAAAGGACAGGCTTGTCTCTGTCCCTGTGTGTGTGTGTGTGTGTGTGTGCAGGTGTAAACACGCCTGGTCATGTGATCCCAGTCAGCAGGAAGTCAGCAGGCAGAGGGGGAGGGGGCGGGGCCAGTCTGCAGCACAGAACTGAAGCAAATAGATCTGCAGTCCAACATGCATGAATACACACTGATGGAGCACTGCACTTATTGAAGGGGTACACATTTAGTTTGCCTTTTCATTCAAAGCAATCTTATAAAAACAATAATAATGTAATGAAATTTACAAATGTACATCTTGTCATGTTGTGCACACATACATGCTATGCACAAGTGTAAATATTCTGTAAATATAAATGCATATATCTGTGTATTGTTACTCGAGTTTGGGTTTTTTTCATGCCACTTTTTGCCCCTGCTTCACTGCATGTTAGAGAGAGACATGCAGGGGTGAAAAGAGGGTGCAAGGTGAGATAAAGTAAAGTAAAATAAGATAATATTAATCCCTCAGCATGGAAATTTGCAGCATTATAACAACAAATTGGATAGTGCAATAGTAAGAGACATAAGCAAGAAAAAGCAAGATAAAATATATAAAGACAATAAGAGTAATAATGATGATTGATGAACACAATTCTTCCAAATATTCCTGCATTTTGCCGTTTTT
>JBAJHX010000036.1:4190091-4203518 GCA_037176925.1 Amniataba percoides | reverse complement strand
GTCAACCATCATTTATGAGACTTTCCACCTGTTCATAGTTCATAGTACAGCTGTACAAACAGGTAAAGTCCACCTACATCTATTTACCCCATTTAACCAAGCATGAAAACTTCACATTTGGGTCAAAAAGACTAAGAGACTGGTTATGTCCTTATTGATTTCTCCTCATATGCACATAAACTTACTTTAGTTGAAGTCTCAGTCATGTCAACAGATCTTACCTGTGCTGTACACCAGCAGCAGCAGCAGCAGCGAGGCCAGTCTGAGGAGAAGAGCTGACTGGTTTGTCATGTTCACCTGGATGTTGATCGCCAATCCTACGACCTCAAATCAAAACTCTGCGGTTTGTCTGCTCAATCTGGGCTGCACAAAATCCTCAAATAATTCTCTATTAATGCTCACACAACTACAAATCTGCTACGCACAGAGAGAAACCTCAAACATCTGTGACTGGGTATCACGCTGCCACCTGTTGTATCCTCCCCACCTAACGCGACTTTGAGAGAGGGTCTGTGCCAGAGGTTATATAGGGGCACAAGAGCGGTGTTGATGGGAGGAAGTGGGAAGGGGTGGGGGAAGAGAGAAAGCACTGCTCTCTCATCCCTCCTTTAACTCCATCAGAGGTCATTCATGGACACAAATGGGAGATGATGACTGAATGACGTCCTTCCCCCCTTTGTTGACTCGCAATTGTCCCCATGTCTATACTTTGTCCGTCCCTATTTTACTAAATTTTTACATTTTTCTATTTCTTTCTCCCTCCCCTCCTTCTCTTTTTCTCTCTCTCCACCCTGTTCTCTCTCTCTCTCTCTCTCTCTCTCTCCCTCTGGGCTACCGGATGAAAGCAGGGGAGACAGCCCCCCAGGGGAAGAACAAGAGATGGGGAAAGATATTTTTATCATTCCATCATTTTTTTCCTCCTCTCATTTGAAAGGGTCACATTCTTCTCATGCACACGTACCAAACTGCACATACAATATGGCAGATTTACCACATTTGACAGGATGAGGATGCTGAAATCAGCAAAGCTCAGTGACACCCATTCTTCTACAAAGACAACATTTTCTTAACTTGGAAAAACAGCTTCTCGGTTACTGGAAGAGAAACTGAATCTGATTGTTGACTGTCAAAAAACAAAAAAAAAACTGCACATTTAATCAGCTTTTTCAAACACAAGCTTCTGTACAATTATTCAAAGTCCAAATCAAAGTAAACACAACAAATTAGTATTATTATCAGTGGTTTTAGTGTGTCAAAAATGTCTGTTACAGTAACCAGATTCACTTCATGATATAGTCACTGAGCATGATTACAACTTCAGTGGGACACACGGACGCATACAGTCGCTTTGTCTAATCAGTCATCTCTCAATGCTCAACACACCCACATGTGACAGCGGTGGAGGGCAGATAGACGGTGATCCTGGACCCCATCAGCATCAAAGCTGCACACAACCACAAGGAAAAAAGAAAAATAAACAAAGTGCACACACAGGCATCTTGCATCTAATGTTTTTGACATAACACCCCATTTGAATAAAGAGGTATCACTACACTGTAAGCAGTGTTTTTAATCACCGTTTAGTGTCACTTCAGGTCATTGACCTCTTTGACGATCTTCCAAAGTGGAAAACCAAAAGAAAACTGTTGCATGGAAGTTGAGTCACGCTGTACTTTTCTGCAGAAATGTGGCAGTAGAAAGAAAAGCACAGATTTTATGAATAATAGTAATGATTGTTTGGTAAGTGTCCGAGTAAGTCCTGACTGTGTGACGGCGAGCCAGCATGCACAGCGCCACATTAAAACTGAAGCCGTTCTGTGGAAGTCAGCCAGTGTGAATGTAATTATTTGTACGTGTGTTTATCTTACTGTGATGTGAAAATGTGAGACATTTCTATTCAGAAATCGTGCACGTGGTTAATCACAAAACCCCCTGACGTCAGTTTTGGTCATTATCCAAAGTTAAATGCTGGAAGCTTCAGCATGTCTGGGATAAAAGAGTCAACTATCTGACAAACTCTTTACGTCACTGGCCTTTCATCTACGTGGCGCTGGTGCCCGCTGCCAGTCAAATTTCGTTCCTCTGGGTGCTATCACTTCCATTAGCCAGCAGCCAGCCTGCCCCTCCCACCTCCCCCTTGATAGCCTGTCGGTGTTTCCACGCCGCCGTGCAGCCAGCCAATCAAAGGGACAAGAGCCCAAAGGGGCAGCCTATCGGGTTGATTATCAGGAGGTGCTATTATGGCTCATTAGAACGGAGTGTGCTCATAATGAGAGCTGTTAAGGAGGGCCATTAACGAGGGCGGGCACACATTGACAGCTCCTCTACATTCGCAGCATGTTTTCATACGGCAACTTTCATTATTGATTAACAAAACACTGAGTGCAGGCTCAAAACTGAACACCAAGAGAAGACACATCTTCATGCAGTGACACAGAGACCAATGTTTCAAACAGCTCACAGATTTAATTTGCAGTCAGTATGTGCACCGTCTTATCCTGCTCCATCTTATTCTTTAGGCCTGTTTTAAGTATATGCATGATATTAATGCTCAGTTCAAAGTGTCTGTTCTGAAATTTGAAATGAACTTTTAAATGGAAGCAGTACAGTCAAAGAGATCCTAAGTAAAACAGAATACTTTCTCCATCAGATGCAAAGTGAAAGCAGCTCCTGCATCAGTCCGTCATCAGCGTCTAAAGCTATGGACCGTGCTGAATATGCATTTTAAAAGAAAAACATAAAGTCATTATTTGAAACGTGACAAAACAAACACTGATTTAGGGAAGATTCAGATGTGTTTGTCTAAAAAACATCACATGTATTGCGGTTGCATTGTGAATCTGTACTACTATTTAGAGTACATGCAACTATTGTTTAAATGATCAACCTACAGACAATCCCAAAAAGAGCAGTTCAACACTGTACTGTGACGTGAGCATTACGTTAGTTCATTAATATATACTAACTAACAGAAAATCTGATGGAAAGGTTCTTGATCAGGCCATTCCTCAGTACATAATTGAGCAAGAATCCCTAAACACCCTGTGAGATACTTGTCCAGAAAAAAAATTGTGAATAGAAGGTGAAGAAAGCTGTACAATGTCCATTGTGGATTTGTTGCAGAGCTCTGCATTAGTCAAAAATGTGAATAAATTAGGTTATAGTTTAGCTGGTGTGTAGCTGACTTGATGTGTCATGTTGAGAAGTTAAAAGCTTTAAAGTATTTCTGGGGCTGCCTGAATCTGTGAACAATTTATAATTTTGCTATTTAAAGAAAATACTCCCAAATACTCTCATTTTCATTTGTAACATGATGAAGAAGTGTTTTGACCTTTTACACCAAAAAGTTTCTGCCATTACAAACAAATACTAGGTGCACATTACATTTACCATTGAAATGAACAGTATAAATTTATCAAATGTGCCTTTATTCATCCAAAAGAACACAAACCACACACCCAGCCGAGCTTCCAGTGTTTCTCTTCATTGTGGCCGCTGAATAAACAGAATACTGAGAACAATAGGCTTCGTGTTCAGTGCCAAAACCTGCACTATGAAAGTAACGGTATTATTAAAAGATCAGGCCAAAAATGGGACGTACAGTAACAGCAGCCCAGATGTCCGAGTACAACACACACTTCAAAGTCATTTCAAATGAACAGATGTTTTCACTGTATCAGAAAAACTCTTTTTTGCATGTTAACACACTTTAAGTCACCTCACTGCAGGAAAATAGCTTACAGAGAATCAATGTCTGTTTCCAGTTCTGTCCACAAATACAGAAAATACCCAAAATACATTGTTCGTGGTAAAAATATAACACATTTACATAATCCATTCTTGTGTCTGTGGACATATAAACAGTGTATATACAAAAACAGTGTATATACAAACGTAGCCACACGTAACACACAGACAGACAGAAACAATGATGCGGCAGCTGAAGACACGAGGACGAGACAGGCAGGAAGGAGGGAGAGACAGAGCCAGACTCTCGTGACTGGAGAAAACACACCCTCGCGCTCCCCTCAGTGCGACCTGTGTGTGTACGTCCTCGTGTGTCTTTACCAAACGGATAAGCTCAGCTCATGCAAGTGGAAAATCAGCAAAAAGCGATAAGAGATGTTATTTTTGAGGGTAAAGACGGCCACCATCCTTCACATTGAGCCTGACAACAATGTCACCGATTGTTTAGCCCTTTTTTGGACATTTCTGGCCACCAAATCTCAATTGCAAAATCCTGTTTGGCATGATTGTGTGTGCAAGTTCAAGTTCAAGTTCGAGGTCAAGTTCTTTATCTCACATGTGTGCAACAATTACAGTAAAGCAGTTAAAAAATTAGAAACAAAAAGTGTTGTATGAAGCTTTTGAGACAATGAAGATCTTTTCAAAAAGTGTGAAACAAAGCAATGAGAAGGATAATTCCTTCAAATTTCACTGTTTGGTGATCCTTCAGTAAAATCACAGACACGTACCTTTGAATTTGACTGACCTCTGATCAGTGTTTTGTTTTATTTTGCTTGACGAACGGACAGATTCAGTGGACTGACGCAGATTTAAACAGGGACTAACCTTCACTTGTGCCAACTCTTCTTCAGACATTATCTCAATTATTGCTCAATTATTATTAAACTTCCATGACTCCAGTTTGTAACAACATAAATTAAATTCCCACTGCTGACAACGCTAGTTAAAACACCAATCTTAAAAGGAATTTAGGAAAATAAGTAAAAATGGACATTGGACATATTTTTGGAGGAGTCCTTTGGATGTCAGTCAAAGTAAAAAAAATAGCTTGAAGAAAAGAAGTCAGAATCAAGAGCAACCACGACATCATTCCCAAAACAGTGCTTACATCATCGTCACTCTATAGTATTACTGTGACATAAAGATGCAGGAAGTACTTAGTGCTCACACACAAAGATAACAATCAGTGCTTAGACTGCACAAGTGGCACTGGGATGGTTTCTCTATAGTGTGTGCATGTGTGTGTGTGTGTGTGTGTGTGTGTGTGTGTGTGTGTGATACCCACTTCCAGAGCACGTCCTCTCCACCCAGCTGAAAGTAAGGTTGACGTAAACTAAAGAGCGGTGCCAACGCACTGCCTGAATATATGTTATACATCTAGTGTCTTTGTGTGTGTGTGTGTGTGTGTGTGTGTGTGTGTGTGTGTGTCTTGCAGAGCTTCACTGGGTTTAAATTACATTTATCACTGACAGTGTTGTGGATTTTGTGAAAAGGTTTAATCATTCATGAAAAGTGGGAAATGTCTTTGATTTATGCAAAAAAAAAAAATTTGCGTTTTAAAAAGGCGACACTGATGGGTGTAAAATATTTGAGGCTCTTTCTGTAGAGCCATGATATGGAAATCAACGCACAGTAAGACAACAAATATTAGACAAAAAAATTATAGATAGATAGATTATAGACATCTAGTTCTGTCTTTGGGGTGTAGATGTGGAAAAATGAAAAGATTTTTTGGGCATAAACAGAATTATAAAGGCAAACATTATTTAATGGTTGTAATGCTTCACTGTTTTTAAAGATAAACTATAAAATATTTGATTAAACTAAAGTGAGAATCATCTTTAATGTTTGTTTTAGCATAGCAGAGAGCAGCTTTCCTATACAGATGATGGAAATTAAAGGAAAGGACAAACATATTTAAGTATTCCCATCACAGTAATCAAAGTAGTGCTTATTCTTCGCACGCAGAGCCCTGGTTTGTGCTCACGTCTGTAACATCACCACGGCTGCAGACTCTAAACAAAAGAAACACTTTCCTTCTCTGCTTCTCTTTCTATTGTTATCAATGTGAAAGTGACTGCTGCTCACTATTTTTATCCAGTTTATATTTACACACAGAGAAGACAGTGAAAGCGGCGCCCTGAGGTCATCAAAACCCCTGTTTACGCCAACCATTGTTGTCACATAAACAGCTAATAAACAAACACCACAGTGTGCTCTCCTCCCGTACACCGTATGGGCGTGTATTGTGTGCGTTTTTGCCATTTCGTATCTATTCTGGACCGGATCAGCGTTTAGCCAGACCCCTGCACCCCCACATTTTCTTTGGCTAATAGTGGGAGGGACCCGAGCCATTTCCTGCATCTTGTGCCATACAGGAAACTCATAGTGGATTAGCAGAGGACACAGATGGGTCTATTCACCGATCTTCCTGCTCATGTCCCACAGAGGCCTCGCTCGCAGTGCACAGGTAGATGAAACCGAATAAAAAAAGCCAAAAGACAAAGTGAACAGCAGCCCACTGAGAGTCCTTTGACTGAAAAATGATGAGCAGGAGGAAATATTTCAGGCATTTTGCTGAGAGTGGTATGAAGCGCTACTGCAGAGCCTTTTCCTCTCATCAAACAGCTGGGCAGTCTAAACAATCCTGAATGTCGCCATTAAGTCTCTCATCAGATCTTTCATCTGGACATGGAGGACATCTGAACCCGCTCAGGCAGATCCAGCTGCAGATGTGCCGTTGATGAAATACATCAGAGTGTGAGAACCGAGTGTACTTTAGACATTATATCATTTCACATCAAGTGGCTACCGAGGGAGCTGGGAGAGAGATGTCGGATCAAATTTGGGAATCTGGGCGTCCAAAGCTTTTGGCCACTAAGATTTCATCTTTTTTCTTATAAAAAGATGTTTAGTGTTTCTCAAAGATTCAGGTCAGACTTAAAAGTGGAAGAAAATTAGAGCTAAAATTAGACAAAATTATGAAACCCCCTGAATCCATCACTCATTCAGTCCCCCATCAGTCTGTCATCTGAAGCCATTCTGCTTGACTCCACCATCGACGGGCTCTGTCAGAGTTGCTGCACGTCACTAAAACTGAAAGCTAAAGAATGCAATCAGCAACAACAATAGTAGGAAGACAGATGGTCGGCCGGTGGGCAGAAACATAAGCATCTTTCCATACAATATGCTTAGACTAATCAACTGCAGGCAAACATAACAGAGTACCTACAAGCTGCCTCTGCATCTCTGCGCTTACGTCTTCATTGTTGGAGCCCAGCTGTTGAAAAATGGATTCAGATCTGTTTACATGTGGCTTAAGTCCATTCTACATAAAAAATAGCTGACATAAGTTTGGTCTTTTATTTAAAAATAGTTGATTTGTGAATAGATAACATAAATCACTTCTGGGAACTCGTAGTTGACATTGAACTGAAGGGGAAGTTGTTGACCCAGCTCCCGGCTCAGCAATACAAACAATATTTGACCTGAATGGAGCCCTGTTTATTTGACTTATAGTTTATTTTGCATGCCATCACGAGTCAATGAATTTGTGTCCAAACACCACGGCGGGCTGTCAGCAGTCTGCCTGGAGCTCATATTTTACGCAGATTTCCGTTAAGGATGTTTTCTTCCAAACAAAAGCCTCGAATATCTGCGGTGCTTTGGCTTTTCTGCCACTTATCTGACCTTGGGAGAATGAGGAAAAACAAATAATATTTCACGAATGAATGAATGTTCTTGTGAGTGCAGGATTGACATAAATACGTCAATCAGAGCTGGGCGAGGAGGGCTCGTGGTCCAGGTTCACTGACACGGTGTGGGGCAAACTGGCACGTAACTCTGGGCTGCATTACTGTAAGTCATTTGCTAGTTAGGTCTTATCTTAAATTCTGGTGTTGACCGAGACCTTTTCTTTTGTTGAACCTTTGCTTCGTGGAAACTGATGAGGGGAAAGAGGAAGATTTCATATGTAAACAAAGTCTTGCAGCCCCTCAGCCAAATCTAAAATCCAACATCCAACGAAAATATCTGGTGTAAAGAAATCAGGAGGTAACTGAGACTACTGTGCCTAATTCTGCACAGTTTAGATGAATGTAGTTGATGAATAACAGATAAATATTATGTTGATGAATATTAAAGAAGTAGCCAATGACCTGAAACATACTTTTAATTACAGGGTTTGGCTCTGTCAGACCAAAACAGGCCATTATTTAGTGTAGATAAACTCTCAGTTACATTGCAGTGAAACACAGTGCATGCATTTGTGCATATGAGTATTTTTATTTCTAAATGAGCAATTAAGGATAAATGAATGATTAATGAAAATTAATCATAGGACAATACTGGTTACTGGTTGCTGTAATAACTTACTCCATCCACACTGAGATGGGGAAAAAAACAGTCCTCTGTGTGTGAAAAAAACAACCTCAGTTGAGGGTTACTTGAGGTCGCAGCAGTCTGAGTTAGTCAGATCTGGAGAGAATCTCCAAGCCAAGTCTGTTGCAATGCATTGATGGTAACATATTAAGTTTCGCTAAATTTTTAAATGTTTAAATACTTTTGCACAGAAAAAGGACTGTGGATTTTGTCCTCAGTCACTGACAGTGCAACAGCATCTCTTCCGTCAGTACAGACTGAAGGAATAAACACAAAGACCAAATGTTGTTGTTCTGCACAAAGAGCTGCATGGGTGCTGTTTTAAAACAGACAGAACAAGTTTCTTTGCCTCTTTCTGTAGAAGTACACTTGCAATTGAATGAACAAACTTGCAAAACAGACTTTAAAAATTGAAATATTTAGACTTGCTAACTGAATCCTGAAAACTGTAATATGAAAGCATGCAGTTCTGAGTTTGCATGAAAAAAATGAAAGTATCGGTAAAAAACAGTATTTTCACTTACATATTTATGAATTATGTACCTACTACTACTTACCCAGAAGCTGCTCATACACCATCACTGTTGAGGGGGGAAAGGACATTTTACTTCCTCTTATCCAGATTTTGTCACCCAGTCATGTTTATGTTACTTTATTCTTTTTTAAAAATATCTATTTACTTTTTTCAGCGTTGAATTATTGTGTTCATTACAGAAGGCTGTGATTTTAATGTTCTTCAAATATAACCACTACAAAAAACCTTTTGTGTTCAAATTAATCCATTAAATGGGCATCTTGATTTATGCAATCATTTGGCACCAGCTATCCCAAAGTGTCACTAGTTTATTTAGTCTTTGACGATACTCGACTTGCTGCGTACCAGCGGTCCTGCAGGATGTTGAACCTTCAGCGTTACTATCCATGTGCGCCTGTGTCTGACCATGGATCCGGTGAAACCTACGTGACTGTTGTTGTGTCGGAGCCTCATTCAGGGATTTCTGCTGTTTATTTTGTTTAGTCTTTTTTTGGGCCTCCCTGACCACATCCTTTTACGCTCACTGCTCATACCGTCATCCCTGTCGCACCCCCCACCCCCCAAGAACACACCCAAGCAGCCAGCCACCAGCCCCTCCGAGGCATGTGTAGGGTGTCATGCACACAGGAAGACATGCACGCTGCTGGAACAATAGGGAGACATCCTCACTGCGGCCAAGAGCTGTCGTGCAGACGACACGGCAGCACACGGATGGGACACTGTGTCACTTCATGTTACCCAAAATACCTGAAGTGACACTGTGAGTCTGAGGAATGATTTGTGTGGGTGCATTAAGTCCTGTTTTTTAGCTTCACACAACAGGTGTGTGTAAACATTTCTTACCTGGAGAAATCTCTAATCAACAATGAATGAAATTCAGAAAGACACAAAGAAAAAACTCTAAGCAGACAGTGTGGAAGTAAACACAGTATTTTCTGGTTCCCTCAAGTCTTGTTTCCAATTTCAGATGAAGCCCAGCAGGTGAACATGTGGATGTGCTCTCAGGCCATTTGCCCGGGGGCTCTGTGACCGGACCTCCTCCCTCCCAGGCTCTGTGTCTGACTGTCTGTGTCTCTACGTGACCGGTCCAGGGTCTGCCAGTGCCAGTGGAGGCCGCCATGGCAGCAGATAACACTAACTAGCTTCCTGCCATTACTGCTAATTGGCCCACGGCCCGGAACTGTGCAGACACCCTGGGTGGGGCGTGACTGTGGAGTGTGTGTGTGTGTGTGTGTTTCTGAGAAATTCAAGTTATTCACGTGTCTGCAAAGCCTGGATGAATTTATCACTGTAAATGTCCCCCGTCCTGGGAAACATACAGTTGTCGCTTTGCGTCAACTTGTCGATGCTTTCACGGTAAATAAAAGAGGATGAGGGGGGTTTAGACAACAGAGGGACGGGTGGGAGAGATGTGTACATTGTTTATGTCTGTCACAAAGCAGAAGAGGAAAGGGTCCATCATCAAAACAGGCCAAAACAGCTCTGAACTTAGTGAAATATCTGAAAATGAGGGCAGGCCCGGGTGTACTCGATGTAAAGAACAGATACATTATTAGAAAAGAGGATGTATCAAGTATTAAAACATGAATTAAGGACAAAGCAATGCTAAAGTGAGGAAGAAAAACAAAAGGATGTGTTGGACTATTAAAAGGATGAATATAGAGACACAGGCTGAGCGCCGTGCATCATAACGTCATATTCTCTATATGGGACGAGAGCATACGAGGGTGACGGCGCAGCAGCGTTCCTCATTACTTACTGTTGTCATACAAAAAGGGAGGAGAGGATGTTTATTGCGCTGTATGTTATCACCAGTCTATCTGCAGATGTCTACAGCCGGCTATATGACCCTGGGGAGGGCCGGCAGTGGGCTCTATGTATCTAACGAGGACATCAAACACGGACAATTTAGCTATGCAAACGATACAGAAACATAATGGATAAAATAGCCTGCTTCAGGCAGTGCAGGTTTGATAAAAGTATACGGCAAATTTTCAGGCCTTTAGGGTGTTGTGTGTGTGTACTGTGTAACTGGAAGTACATTTCTTTACCACCAAAGCAAAAAGTTTAATAGTTTGCGAAATGCACGTATTTGCTGCCTTTTCAAAGGTTAGACGTGCCTGTACAGTAAGTATATAGGCTGTTTGTTTAATCTCTATTAAAACTGTGAAAGTGTAAAAATGATTTGGCAAAGTGATCAAAGAGTGTACAACCCTAAAAAAACTGAAGATTTCAGTTTTTATGCTGCTGAATGATGGATGTTGTTGCCTTTGTACAGACGCTGGGTAAAATATCTTTAAACTAAGCTAAGTGGCAAACTGTTAAACTTGCAAACTCACATTGAAAATATTGAAGTCAGAACAAATGTTCAAAGGTGAATCACGTTGGATAAACTCAATTAATTCATCACTATTTAACCTTTGGAATTTTCATTTATTGACTTTAGACTTCTTACATGACTTTATGGAGGCTGCTGAAAATGACCCGAGGATGTAATCACTGATACGTTTGGCTCATAACAACTTCACAGTGCCTTTATTCTTGTTGTTACAGCTGTTTCAGTGCAGTGCTGCACTTTAAGTGTTCCCACTGTGTTGTCTGATTTCTGTTTCTGATGTCTGTTTATTTCAGTGCCGATGTGACTCTCGTTTTTGAGATTGTCTGTAGCCCCTCTTGAGATTTGTTAGTCTCTTCATTTAAAGTTTGTTTTGACTCAGTTTTAATTATTCAGTGGTTATTTTATGCTTTCTATGCTTCTTTACACTTTCATTTATTTTGATCTTGGTTAAAGGAAGTTGCTCTTAGTATTACTGCACACTGACACATAATAAATGTTATTTTGACCTGCTGTGAATCGATTCATTATTTAATAGTGGGAACCTGCTGGTTTTAGAGTTTGCATCCTATCGTATTTCCCAAAATGTCAAACTATTCCCTTAAACCAGGGGAGGATGTCAGCCTATTAAAGCAGATTGTGTTACGCCTGTTAATCATTTTGCACCCTCTTGCATTGACTGGCTTTTTGTCTTTAAGGTCAAAGAAACTTTCTTCAAACAGCTTTAGCAGTTTAGAGGATGTGCTGAGTGAGAAGAAAGAAGTCAGTGACATTATTTTACATGTCCTCAGCTTGGGGTCAAGATTCACGTGGCAGAAGATGTCGGATATGAGACGAGTGAATTTCATAACCTAAGCAGCCTTTTCCAAACAATGCAACTGATTAAAACATCCTTTGCTGAAGCTTCATCTAACAAATGTCAGCCTCGCCTTGGGCGGAGGAAGTCAGCAGACGTAAAAAGACTTGACGGACTGACAGAAGATTACAGGAGCTTCTGAGGGGTTATTGGCTATCTCGAGCAAGTGTGTATGTCAACAGTATGTTGATGCGAGGAGGGCATCAAAGCAGGCGAGCATCCTGTGGGCAGCCCAGGGCAGGACCAGTGGGCACAAGGCGGCAGCGAGGTGGGTGTCCTGCAGCAGGCACCACACTGTCTGCCTCTACAGATACACACACACACACACACACACACACCCAAACCCTCCCACAAGCACAAAAGGCCACCGTGTAATTGAAGTAGTGTCAGAACTCATGGGACAGAGAGATGGGAGGGACACGCAAACACACACCCAGGAGTTATTCTGCAGCATTAAATCATTTTAATTAATATTACATTTACAATCTCGTGTGATCTAAAACTAAAACTGAAGACAGTGATTGAAGAGTGCGTGCATTGACACTTTTCATTTGTGTTGTAGTTTTTAGTGAAATCAATGATCATTGAAAAGTATATGAAGGATTTTAATCTTTATCTGTCGCACTTGCAATTTTAATTCAGAGCCACGAAGAAAGTGTGATATCAAGAATAAATTAGAGTATTAGAACAGCACATGACTAGTACATTTTCAAATTTTTTGTGTTGATATCTGTGTAAATTCACAATGATTTTTTGGTTTGATTACATTTCTTTTTGTGTTGTTAGATGTGTCCTAAATGATGATCAGTGCTGATGGTGCTCAGTTGATGTGTTTGATGACACAGTACGTCCCTTAGAGGAGGGCAAACTTAGAGGATATAAATATGTAAATATGTATATGTATATGTATAAATAAGTATGTATATGTTTAAATATGTATTTTCTAAATGTCTTCATTCAGGTTTATTCAGTCAGGAATCGAGACACTGTCACATCATGCTGGTAAATGAGTGACTGTGTGTGAGTGTGTCCATGAGAGTATAGATATTATGCAAGCAAGTAAAGAGAAAGTGGTTATTTGATATATAATTTCTAACAAGCTTGGATTCGCCTGCCACCCAAAGCAAATCTTCTCAAATAGATGTTTTTTGGTTTTAAGGGTTTGTACCCTGTAAACAAAATGTTGTACGATGACAGACGCTGACAACAAACAGGCCAGAAAGGGATCGACACACCTCCACACCACGATTAAAAGAGATATATAAGAAACGTCCAGTCACTGCTGAAAGGAACTGAAAGCGTAGCTGATCAAAACGTGCAGCTTTAAACAGGATCAGGTTCATCAAGTTCGCAATAAACCGTCTGACGGGCTGAACTTAAACCTGCTCAACCAGACTGCAGAAAAACAGGCCCCAAACATTTAAAGCCCAGCTGCTGTTGTTTTTCAGGAATTATCACTTACACTTTTCTGGACTGGGAAAAATCTAAATCAAAGGCATTTTTGAGAAATAATGGTTAACATAACATTTTTATCCCTGTCATGCAACACAAGTTTGTATATTGACTCAACTGAT
>JBAJHX010000036.1:4169229-4188261 GCA_037176925.1 Amniataba percoides | reverse complement strand
AAAACTACATGCAAACTGACAAATATATAAAACATATGGAGCCTCACCTTTCCTGAGGAAGGGAGACTTGTCAGAGTTCATGTACTGCTTCGGGACCAAGCTGAAGTTGGACATTTTGTTGGTCTTCATGGCCTTGAAGGAGCAATGCTCTGCGATCTCCTGGACGGCTTCTTCACTCAGATGACTGCCAAGGAAATGTGAAAATCTTCTCAGAGCAGCTGGAAGGTCCTATAAGAGGGACACGTTCTCTTATTTACGTGAAGCAACAGGTGTTTGCCTTTTTCTTCTGAAGGACGATCTCAAAAGAAGAACTTTTTGCACATTATGAGACGCTCGATGATTAAAAGAAGCTATTTCCAAACAGCAGTCTGGTAACACGTCTCCCATTTATTAGTTTTAGCCTTGAAGTGCAAAAAACAAAAGCATGAAACAAGATATTGGTGGAGAAAACAAAAAGGACATTCCTGTCTGCTTCTTGAAACTGTAGCAGAAATCCTGGCGAAGCTCCACATAAATCAACAGCAACTCTGGCCTTGAGATAAAATGTTTAACCAAGCGTGAGCTGTAGGAGATTTTCCTGTTACCTGAACCATTTCTTCATATGTGATGAACATTATTCTGTCGCCCAGGTCTGTGTGTCTCCAGCTTTTCACATGATCTGTCCATTTCCCAAACAGCACTGCCGACCACAAGAAAAGATAAGATAAACTTTGCCACAGCAGCTAAATATTAAAGGCAAATATGAAAAATAAGAGATAAATACACAATAAACATAAATACTCTTTTCTTCCTCCATACACACATATTGTTATTGCACATGATGGATCAAACTCTACAACACAGATGACTTCACATACAGATCTTTTCACGTGGTAATGTGAGGTAACACTTCCTTTATCTGTGATGAAACCTCTGACCTTTGCCCTCCAGGAACTTGTCGATAAACTCGTCGAAGGTTCCTGGATCCTCGAGGAATTCTGCCATCTGGTGGAAGTAGTATGACGACACCAGGATGTCCTTCGGGTTCCTCATGACATAAATCACCTTTGGAGGCAAATTCAGGAGCACTAAATGTGAGACGTGACTGAACAAAGGTTGCACAAACAGAAATAATTATATCATCAATAATCATACAAAGCCTCCACACACTTACCTTGGCTTTGGAGGCGTGGAAGGACGGGGGCATGAGGTGGTAAGGAAAATGCGTGACCAGCGCCCGTGGAGATGTCAGCTGATCCACAACCAGCGCTAATCTTTTCTCCTCCAGCCAGGGGACCCGGTCCCAGTTGGGAATAGTGTGGATCGGCGTCAGATCGCCCCCGTTCAGCACCAGCGGGAGGATCTCCTGCATCCAGATTGTACCTGCAAAAAAAAAAGACCAGAGCAACATTATACAGAATCAGGGAATAACAGAGGACCCATCTCAGCTTAAAACCTATTTTCGGCATTGTACTAGTTAAAAAACATAAAAAGTGCACATTTAAATAACTGCAAGTGTCACATTTCTTGAAACGTGTTCATTGTCTCAAAACTCTTGGCACAGATGCAACCAAAAAAAAGCTATAACCTGCACAACAGGATCAACTTTCTCATTTTACTTACCACAGAAATCACCAACAAAAGGTCACTGTGATTATTTTTGTTCATTCATTGCATCTCAATTTTATTATCATTCACACATGCCAGTTATGTTAAGAAGTCATTTTAAAAAGCTTTCAGCATGATCAAGTTGCTGATTTCATCACATTCATTACATGATTTTGTTACAGTGAACATCAGACTGTAACATTTCTCCCCTTGTTGTTCTGAGACTGAACAATAAGCTTCTGTGGGTGTAACAGAGATAACAGCTGCACAGTTTAGTAACAAATGTCTGATTAGTTTCTAATGAAAGTTTCAACCCGCTGCCTCAAAAGGACACACAGAAATGAAAAAAATGTCGCAACCCTCCCTGATCTCCCCTTTTCACAGAGTTTTACAGATCTTCTTCAAGTTATTCTGTAAATAAGCCTGGTCTCTCATGATGGTAAATGACACACATTTGGGGTTTTAAGGTTGTTGGTTAAATCAGTTCACCATCAGGACACCATGCAGCCACAGGCAGTGACAGTGTGTGATTTTGGTGGGAAGTGTCCTTTAAATCCTGACAGGACAGATCTGTCTCAGCAGAGCAAACAAACCAGTCCTGCAAGAAGAGTTGAGGCTTGAAGGCAAAGTTTTTTCTTTTTTTATCATGTTTTCATTATGAAAATCATCTGTGGTATTGGCTAAGAGGCCCCAACGCTACGAGGAAGCAGCTGTGCAGCACAGATCTGATAAATCTGTGCAGTGTGTCATTAAAACTCAAACACTTCACACTCAGGATGAGAAGTGACTCTGTGAGATGCAGGGAGGCTTTCAGAGATGCATCAGTAAACAAACACAAAGGAGGAACTGTGTGTGTAACTTTTTAACTCTGCACACAAAGCTGCAAAACAAACAAACAAAAAAGACTGAACCGACCTGACTTCGGGTACGTGACAGCCAAGATGTCTTCGTCTCGGAAGGCGAATTCTTCCGCAAACTTGAGGCTGGATAGAGAGTGAGTCTCTGTGGGCACCTGCAGCCCGCGATACTGCAGATAAATCTCCCGAGAGGACATCTTTGCAGCGATCAGACAGACTGGCGAGTGGCGAGTGTCAGTAAAACAGGAGAGACAGGAGGCTGCACTGCTGCGTTCAGGCGTGTGGGAAAAATGACCACTTTCACTTTTACTAACAAGAGGAGCCAGTGTGATGTGCATGGACACAAAAATAATTACAACAAAAAAAGCAAAGTATGCACAAGATAAACATCACATCAGACAAAAATATTATGAAACACACAGACAGTAAGTGTCTTGTTAGCCTTTCTGCTGGTCAAAATAAACAGTAGTTTCACATATTGTCTTATAAATTGACAACATTTTAACATGAAAAATTTCCCCCATTTTCTCTTTTCAACAAACTAGAAAGATATTTGTCCTCTTTTATCTACTTATTTGATGAAAAACTATATTTCCTCATAGTATTTTTATAAAATGTGTAAAATAAAGTCTCCTGAAAATGTATTAGTCTAACTATTCTATGCAGAAAAATCAGTTTAGTTACTTTAATACTATTTAGTTTATCTATAAGTGATGAGTGATTTTAAAGAACATCTCCTTAACATTATTCCTGATGAGCTGTTTATGAGGAAGCAGACAGACCTTCTTGCAGTATTAAAATTTATAAACCATTTCCAACATCTTTTTGAAATATTATTATTATTTTGAAGGTGTATTGAGAAACTAATTTTTCCAGATTGAAATAGTGTTGGTTAAGTTTGAAAAACACTTCATGAACTGAACCCCTGGCTTTGTTTTTCTGTTCTTTTTTTAATAATTTATTTTGGATCCTGCCCTGTGTAAGCTGACCCTGTTTTCTTCTTTTAAAATAGAGAGTGATCATTTTTCCCACACGCATGAACGCAGCAGTGCAGCCCCCTCTTCCCACACACTGATTTTCTGCCTGAGTTGCTCCAGAGATTTATCAGATCTCTGCTGCAGATCGTATAACAGATCTTTTGAAAACATAATAAGAAATACCTCCAAGCCTCAACAGGACTGGTTTGTTTTATCAGCTTCTGCAAAAGGGGCTTGTCCGGACAGAATTTAAAGGACATTTCCAACCAGAATCACTTCTTGTATCTACGGGGAGTCAGATGTTTTGACCAACAACCTAAAACCCCAAAATGTGTGTCATTTACCATCATGTGAGATTTACAGAATAACTTGCAGTAGATTTCATTAAGTGTTTTGCAATAGAAAAATCCAGGGAATGAAGCTCTCCAGGTTTATTTTTGATAACAACACCACTGATTCAGTTTCTGTTGAGTTTTTTTATATTCTTTCAAATAAAAAAAGTAGCACAGATGAAGCTTGCTGGCTTCAGAGAGATTTATAAAATTCTGCATTTATGAAAGGTTTTGGCCGCATAAGTGTGTTTTGAATCTGAGATGATGTGATGTACTGTGCCAACAAAGGAAAGGAAACTACTGAGACAGCTGAAAAGATGAACAAAGGTGAGAATTAAAACCACCCGACCTGATTTGGGGTAGGTCGCAACAAAACACATCAGTATCTGCTCAGATTTAAAGCTCTGCAGATGATTTGCTGCCTGTTTGTTGTTATAATTTTCTCCTTCGTTCTCTCTTCCATGTTGGTCTCTCTCTTTCCTTCTTTGTTAACCTGCAGCGGCAGGGCAACACCACCCTCATCCTCGATGCACATGCCTCTCATGCACATGCAGTGACTCATTCATCTGACATTGATGAGTCCCTGCAGGCTTCCCTCTCCATGATTTTCTTTCTAGTAACCAGACATAAATGACAACAATGTGTCAACAGAGGGTGTAACGTGTGTGCCAGCGCTCGTTTACAATCCAGGAGCGTCCACATGAGGATCAACCCCTCCCAGTCTCAGGCCATAGTTCTCAGCCAGAAAAGGGTGGATTGTTCTCTCTGGGTTGGGAGTGAGTCATCTCCTCAGGCAGAGAAGTTCAGGCATCTCCTGTTCACGACTGTGAGGAAAAGAGATCAATAAGTGCATCGGTGCAGCATCACCTGCCGATTGTGGTGAAGATAGCTGAGCCGGAAGGCAAAGGTGATCCCCCGAGAATGGACACGCAGCTGGAGAGAGGAATATTTTGGCAGCCTTACATGAAAAAAATGGATGGATGGATGGATAGATGCTAGTGTGTGTGCATCCGCTAACAGCAGAACACATTGTGGTACTAGAATAATGAAAACTTTGTTGGACTCCCGAAGCTGCAGCTGAGTAAGAAAAGGTTCATTTAAACTGTTGACAGGGAAAATTTGGAGTAGAATAAGAGAGGTCATGTGTTGCATGAATTTTACTCCACTATTTCTTCACATGTCAGTGTGACACCCTCAACATGCAAACATATCATTTGTGTGGCTGGGAAGCTGAGTCTATCTGGCTCTGGTGAAAATTTCTCCTGCAAAATAGCAGCAGGAGAACAGCAATGCTGATAGGCATCATGCAAATGTATTCATTTGCAACATTTGTGACATGCATTTTGCATAATTTGCATTGCTCGATGAATAAAGAATAGAATAGCAATGGGTCTTAATTTTAACTCATGCTGTAGTAACTTGAACAGTGAGTAAGTAAAAATAGTCTCTGGGCAATTCTTAATCAGTGTTTTCATTTAGGATCACTGCAGCATGAGGGCAGAAACTCCTCATGAGTCACTCACTGTAGCTCATGATTTGTTTATGCTAATTAAATTAGTAAAAAATATATAAGCAACAATGTCGGTGAGCTGTTGGTGGTTGTCTAAGTCATTATATAATGGGTAAAAGTGCTACTGCAGGCAGGAAAACCCTGTCTCAGTCAATTGTGAGATGTGTATGAAAGGTTTTGATTGCATTAGTGTGTCTTGAATGTGAGATGAAATGCTGTGCTGAGCTTCAGTAGTAAACAAAAACAAAAAAAACCAAAATGACTTGCCTATTTTTCTAGAGGCAGTGAGTGTGACTTGTATTATTATTTTATTTTGTACCCCGGTTGGCTGATACTCTCCTCATTCTCTTTGTACATCCATTTATGACACATATGACAAAAACACTGGTGATGCACATCCATAAACACAAAGTAAAACATTAACATAGTAGTAAAGCATGCAGATGGACAGTTCACAGATATCTTCTCTGACAGCACTGATACTTCTCAAACCTGCAGTATCTGCATGTTTTTGGTGCTGCCAGCATCCTGTTGATAACTGATTCTGCACACCTGTTGCTTCAGTGCACCAAAAACAAAAACACTGCTAAAATCTATTATAATAAAAAATCCCACACATACTTTAATGAATGTTGAATATGAAATATGCTGCTTGTATGTGGTAAAGGACAAATATACATCCACAGAAGCTGGTAAAACATGAATACACCCTACCTGATTTGGGGTAGGTCACAGCAAACACATCAGTGTCTTCCACAGAGAATTTTTCTGCATACTCCAAGCTCTCCTGGCTGTGAGCCTCAGGGGGCAGAGGCAGGCCGTGGTACTGGATGTACTTGAAGAGGGACATGATGCTTGCTCAGTGGTTTAACACTCAGCAGACGATTGGCAGCTGTTGATTGTCTGTATGTTGCTCCTTCTCTCTTCCTCTCTGTATTAACCTGCAACCTGGTCTGGGTTAGCACCGCCCTCATCCACGAGTCACACGCCTCTTATTTTCACTGGAATTCACAACGTCAGACTCTGTGTGTTGGTGTGTCATTGCAGGATCCTCTTTCCTGCGAGCAAGCATGATTTTTTTTTTTTTTTGCAGTGAACATGCACAAGCAGCAGCAGCCTCTCAACAGAGGATGTAGTGTGTGTGCGTTAGGTAACAGCAGAACACACTTGAATAATGGGAGCTTTGTTGGACTCAAGCCCGAGCTAAGTGAGAAGAGGGCAGCGCTAAACTAACAGGAAAGGGGGTCACGGGGAGAAACTTGGGGTTCAGTAACAGAGGAGGTGTGTTGCATGAAGTTTACTCCACCATCTCTTCAGTGTGTCAGTGTGACACCAGACACTTCCTGGACATTTTTCCCATTGCACGTCCTCCTGTATACTCAGATTTTGTCTGATAGACAGATGATCATGAGTCACATCTTATTCCAATCTGACGGAGGAAAAAGAGAGTATTTGTTTTATTACTGCAGGAGTCACAGCAGATGTTCTTCATCTCATGTGACTGAAGCATGTTGATGAGCAGTGATGAAGACACAAGTTCAGGCCAACTCTGTCTGTAAGTTCACCTTCAATAAACTCAATAAAGCAAACTTTTGAAGAGAACTTCCTCAACAGTACTAATAGTTTTTACTGGGATGTTTTTCTGTTGGACTGTCTCCTCGGTAACATAGGAGCTAATGTGTGCAAGATGCTCTGTATGTCATGGTTTGTCACATTATTATGTGATTGACTGGCGACCCCTGTGCACTCGGAGAGAAGGTATTTTGTTTTTGTTCTTTTAGGCATCTCTGATGTACATCAGATGTCATCTATAACCTCAAATTCTCCTTTGTCTTGTGCCATACATCATGCAAAGGAAGACCTGAGCTCAGTAATACATGAAGAGTTTTGAATATAACTTCAGTTTCAGTAACAGAAATGCATCACAGCAGTTCTTTAGTGAGTAAAACGGATGAGATGACTACTTTTATTATTAAAAATTTTGGCACACAACCTCTGGAATTTAACAGGTTTTATTCGCTTCACATGACTTGGATTTGTGTGGCATTCTTTCAGACATAAAGATTTCCTTCTGTTGATGATTTAATCTCTCTTAATCTAATCATCTCTGTCTTTCTTGCACATGTCTGGTGGAACGTAAAGACACAACTGTGACGTGACATTTAATACATATTTCAGATGTTCACGTTTTGCAGGACACATTTTATCTGGTTTCCATCATCACTGCAGACAAAGGAGATCATTTGACTTTTGTTTGTAAAATGAGGTTTATGTAAATCAACTTAACACACACACACACACTTTACACTTGGGTTTTCACTTTTGTTGGCACTTGAAGTGTTTATCGAAACCAAATCCTCTCGTATCCATTAGTCTCTTTGTCTGCTTTTCTTCCCTCCCTCTGAGTGTTTTCAGGCCATTTAGGTGTTTTCAGGTTTCTTCTCTCGCTCTCCCACTCCACCTATTCAACACTGTACTTTCTTTCTCTTCAGTGTAACAGTGGAAGTGTGGGAACAGAGTGAAAATTGCAGAAATAAACTAAGCTTCTGCAGAGAGCAACAGCTTTTGGACATTTTGTGGAAACAACAGACTTACATGCAGGATGTTCATCATATTGGAAAAACAGTGTTAAGGGAGTGCAAGTGAGCAATGAGGGAAGAAAATACTCTTTAGTGACATTTACTACAACAAAGTGTCTGGTTTTAATGGTTTCAAATCTCTACTTATTTTTGACATTACAGCATTTGATTTCTTATAACCACCAAATAATCAGTCCACCATAATAACGCTGCTTACTTGTGATTACAGAACTATAACTAAACATTTTCTCCTTAAAGCAGGTGCAGATGTTGAGATGGTTTTGAATCAGTCAGTCCAGAAGCAAGAACCTTTTCCAACAGCATCTCTGGAGACATTTTGATTACATTAGCAGCAGTAAAGTGCAATTTCAATCCAATTCCTTAATCCTCCCTTGGTGAGTGTGACTGCATGTGGACATACTGCAGCTGTGGAGGCTCTCTTAATGAAGGTGGAGAGGTGCCTTCTCCCTCTAAACAACAACATTTAGATTTGATAACGGTAAACTATTAACCTTGTATTTCTTTTTCAAGTTCTTCCATTTCTCAGGGGTCTGTTTCAGAGACACTGACCATCAAGGTTCCTTAAAGCAGAAGTTGGTTATATTTTGTCATATTTGTTAAAACTGTCACGATGTCCTGACAGTAGAAAATGTGACAGATAAAAAAGATGCAAACTCAGTGCACTCTTAACTCAATTTCTAGCTAATTGATTTAATAAAGCACTTAATGTGGCAGACCAGCCATGCAAACACACTAACTAGATTAGAGGAGGCAGGGGGGGTTGTAGGGACTCAAGTCTACAGTCTACTAAAAAAAAAAAGATACTATAGAGTCTATAAGGTTGATCTTTCTAGCTTATATATTTTCTACAGCTAAAACTGTTTATCCAGATGTTTCCATTAAATGAAGAAAAGTAATAAAATTTGGACCCTCTGCAGTGCGGCTACCCTTCATAAAGGGAAGATGAAAAACTTTATGTTGAAGATGCAGGTTGGCAGGCAGGAGCAAATGCAAAAAAACAACCCAATTAATAAGTTATCAAAAACTTCGAACTGAAGTAAATAATTAAGCAGGCAGTTGAAAGGACAGTGACCCTTTTTAAGATAACAGGAGGTTAAATATGACATATTATCACTCACAACTACAATAGTCAGTAATAAAGTAATCAATTAAAACTCTCAGAGCAGGATAAGACAAAAAGACATTTATTTTAATGTTAAAGTCACAGACGCTCACAATTCATCATGTGGTCGTAATGAGTGGACCTCACGGCTGCATTCAGTCCTTTTTTTGTTTAAGTTCTTTTCCTACGTTTTAACTACGTGTAATATTTATTTGAACATAAATAAATTGATAAATGTGTGTCATGGCAATCAACTATCACCCATTTTTTAAAATTAGTTTACTATTTCATCCAAGCATTTCCTCTGGCTCATTGGACAACATGTAGAAAAGACTCATGTTTAATAAAAAGTCATAAGTCGTTTGTGGTCTCTCTGATACAAAATTCACCTTTTAACAAAACCAACACAGCTTTCAGTCAGCCAATCATATGAAGAAGCCTCCTGAGATCACCGCTCAAACTGCACTTTTACCTGGTGGACTGAAAGCTTCAGCCTGAGCGTGTTTCCCACCAGCAGTCCGCACAAACTGATCCAGACAAACTGGACGAACTGGTGAGCTAAACCAGTTAAAGCTTGTACATCAGACCGGTCCAACTACCAAAAAATAGTCTTCAGTAGTCTTTGGTGTTTTATGGTGATACTAAGACTGGTATCAGGAGTCAGGTCATGATTAATGGCAACCAGAGTCCAATCTGGACAAGAAAAAAAAAACAAAAAAAAAAAAAACACTGTTGAAGGCTTATCCCCAGCTGCTGTGTTTGACTTAGTTGCTGTGGACCAGAGTGACAAAGAGAAACAGTGAGCAGAGAGAGATGGCACCAGTCAGCACGGCTTTCACCAGCAGCACCGTCCAACTGCCCATCAGGAAGACGTGGACAAACAACCTGAGGACACAATGGGAGAGGCACGACGTTAAAACAGTGCTGAAAAATACTGAGTTTATTCAAGAGAGTCCAAATATTTCACTTCACCCTTACAACTGCATTCTGCACAACTGCAAACCGACTGCATTTTTAAGAATTTAAAATAAAAAGGTCAAAAAGGAAAAGTAAAGAGAAGATTTTACCCACATTTAGGGAAAGAAATGACCGAGATGATTGATATGCATTTAGTATAACTCATATTATGCACATTTGTAATCTCTTTACTTGCTTGTAGACTAGCTGCCAAGAACATCTTCTCTTTAATTGTTGCCTGTACATTATTAGATTATTTCTGCTTACTAGTGCCATCCTGTGGTTCACTATGTGAAGAGCACTTAGATGAGACACTGATATTATTGTGCCCATGCTTGTGCACTAAGTATGGAGCTATATCCAGGATTTTTCCCTTTCCTTGAAGACTAGAAACAGTCTGCCTCTGTCCAGATATCAAACAAAATGTACCGTCTAATGCCTCTTAAGCTCAGTACAGGTTATGTTTTTTGTTTGGTTAATTCCTGAGACTAAGTAAAGTGACACAAATTACTTCTGTCAGGAAAACTGAGCTACATGCTGAATTTGTGCTCCAGCTTTTCAACAATTAGAGCAATATTACATCCCTGACGACAAACAGACAAGTTAATTCTGTCTCTGCGAACTGTATGTTGTACATCTGAAGATGTGTTTATACATTTATTTGTACTGAGCATGTCAGACTTACTCCATTAAGAAGGCCTTGTAGACACAGAGAGCCAGCAGCACGGTAACAGGAAGCCTGAAGCTCTTGGGGAGGTCATACCGTGTGAACATCCACACCACTGCTGCCATGGCAATATAATGGACCTGTAAACACACAGAAAAGATTACTGGTACACACTCAGGTCCCATCATATAAACATATTACAGACACGGTGGTGTGGACAAAGACAAAGCAAAACATTTAAAATCCATCTTTATTTTAACACACAGGAAGGAAAAAAGAAGAAAAAGGGACTATTTATAATGTAACAGCACTTCTGAGAGTTTAGTAGGAAGGAAATGTGACTGCAGGAAAGCTACTCACCAAACTAATGTTGGAGTCAAAGCTCATCTGGATGTACTTCCAGTCAAACTCGATGCCTCTGGCTCCGACCCACAGAGGAAGACACCTGAGGAGCCACAAAGGGACATAAAAGGTGAAATTATGAGTTGTAATGTGGGCAATAATTTGACACTCTCAAGCTAAAGTCGCTGTGTTGCTGCTTACCTGGACATCACGAGCTCTGCCGTTGCCCAGCCCATGGCGGCCACCATGATCTTGTACTCTCCTTTACCAGCGTTACGGGACATCACAAGATGGAGGCCCAACAGGTCTGCCAGGTCCACCGTGGCCTTCATAAACTCCTGAAAAACAGCACACACATGTAATCCTCCTGGTATTCCACATCCTTTCTTTGTTTTTGGGGGAATTATAATAAACAAAATGTGTTCAAGAATTTTCACCCTTCTTTTCTGTTCATTTTTCAACACTCACCCCTACGAAGTCATAAACTCCAGCTCCTCCTTCCCATGTGGGGAAAAATGTGGCTAGAAACAGCATCTGAAACACAACAAGGCAAGCGAAGCATGTTTACGCCCTCAAAATCCAAAAATGAAGCTCCAGACATCAGTGTGTGCTCTTCTTCCTGCTGTATTTGAATTATAGTATTACAGGACAATCCTGATCAATGCTCAAAAATATGTAGGAAAAAAAACACAAATAAATTAAAATGTGATTTTCTTTCACTCACCTTACACAGTTGGACAAACAGGTAGGTGGCTCCTGCCTGGACACATCTCCAGAAGGCATTATACTCTGAACTAAAGAACAAACAGAGATAAAATTACAATAACTAAAATTAAGACACAGAATGACACATCATTAAAAATCATGGAAGTGCAGCCAGAAACTGCTATTTTAGGATATAACGTTTAAAGACATCAGCAGCAAGAACAGCAGAAACAAAAGTTGTTAAGGGAAGGTGCTGCCAAATTCAAAAGCACACTACACACTTCTAAGAAGATTATACAGACCCCCCTCTGAAACCTCCTTACTAAGCTGATTAATAACAGACTTCTTAGTCTCAGAGCATATGTTGCTACAGCAACATAAAAGCACACAGGAAACTAGAAAGTAACGATGTACAAAAGCAGCCATGACCATCATTTTCCAGCGTGACATAACTCAGTATTTTACTTCACTGATATCATCCTGCGAATATGCTCATGGATCGTGTTGCACTTACAGGCCGCTGCACTTGTATGTTATAAAGTAAGGAAAGTACGCCAGAGCAAAGCAGTTTCCAAAGTGAAACAGTGTCATGATGTCTGGTCGCAATATTCAGCTTCCTGGAGAGAGAAAAAAAGAAAGAAATTAAGTTTTTTTTAAAGGGACCATTTTGACACAAACACAAAATAGTGGTAAAATATTTTCTCAAGTTCTCAGAGGTCTTCAAATGACAAATAGTCTGTCTGAATAACAGCCCCTAAACCTGAAGATATAAAATCAATAATGACATGAAACAGAGAAAGGCAGCAAATCCTCACACTGCATTAAAATGTCTTTTTGGTTTAAATGAATGTTGCACTTGTAAGAAATAATAATTACTTTTTCAATTCTAGATTTTACAAGTGCACCTCTCCTAAAATGCTGTATACCATTTAAACAATTATGCAGACACAGAGCTTGTACTTTAGTATAGAGTGAAATATCTTTGTCTAAAAATACTCCTTTGCAATTAAACGTCTTGTATTCAAACTGTTTCTAAGGTAAAAGTACATTATTATCAGTAAAATGTCCTTGAAGTAAAAGTACACATTCTGCTGAGTGTCTCCTTTTACAGTATTATTACAGAAGATTATTTCACCCTGTTTCTTCTGTGTAAGAGCATTTCATTGCTGTATTTCATCGACATGAAGAGTATCAGAAATACTTCGTGTACTACTGTGTGGATTAGTATTAAAGTACTGCATAATACCTTTATGTCAAAAACAAATATATGTGTGAAAAACATACAATACAATATTTTCCTCTGAAATGTGGAGTAGAAGTGTAAAGTTGAACAAAATGGAAATATCAAAATGTCAGTGTCTAATGTCAGCAGACTAGTATTTAGTGTTCAGTTTAATAAATCTGCTAACAAGCTAATTTACAGCAAACAGTAACATCATCTCCATATAAAACCTTTACCAGATTTATTCTGAATCCATTTGCAGAGGTGTAAAGATATAAACTCTGCATTATATTTAAATAAATGGACAACCTGCACATTACTCGGCTAAGCTACAGTCACAGTTTCTCTGCTTCAGATGGTTAAAAGGTCTCCAGGCTCATTTATCGACTTGAAACACAAAGTCTGATGAAGTTAGAAGTTATATCATCGTGTTTAAAACGAACACTTACTCTGTTTGAAGAGATTAAAACGAAAATGAAGGAGGCGATTGTCGAGTTTCTGTCTCGTTGAATGACAAACGGAAGTACGCTTGGTGCAATCGCCAAATGCTTCCGATTTCGTCACCGGAAAGAACCAATGAGAGGCGCCTTCTTCTTCTTCTTCGGTTTTTATTAGGTTGGAATAGAAACAATGTGGCGTATTACCTTCATCAATTTGTATACAGTGGCAGTACAAATCAAAAACATTATATTACACTTATTATCTTGGTTATACATTTCACTGCTTTCTTAAAACGTTTTTAATATTCTTTCCCCACTTTTTTCATTTCCCTTCATTCATTCATTCCTTTCATTATGCCTCTTGGTTATCAAAACTTTTTATCTTAATTATCTGACATCCAATTATTGGTGATTATATCAATAATTATACTGTGGTTTTACTTTACTTGAACGCAAATTCCTTTTTGAAAAAACAACTGGTGTTGTAGTGGTAATTTGAATATTTAAGGAACTGAAAACAATAAAATAGTTTGTTTCTTCAGAAAAAAAAGTTAGTAGAACATTTCATGTTGTCAAGATCGAGTCACTTACTTTGTCTGAAGTCTGATAGTTACCTTTCATAACTCTGATATACATGAAGAAAGGACGTTGTGTCACAAAGCTGTCTAAAAAAAGTTCCTAATAATAAGAATAAGAATAATGATCTTAACACATGAAACAGTTTTGTGAAAGTGTATTTATTAGCATCTTTAATTTGCTCTAACTTCTATAAATCTCAGCTTTTACTCTTATTTCTAAATTTAAAATAAAAATCCATTCAAAAATAGATGAAGCAAAACAAATTTAAAGCATTTATCAACGAGCTGATGGGATCCAGCTGGAGAAAGTGATGATTTCATGTTACACTCATATTATTCATCTCCATCAGTTACTCAAGTTTTAATTATATCACACGTTACAACAGTCCTGTCACATTAAGTTTCTACAGTACAGACTACACAAGCGTAATAATAAGTAGCACTATAAACTTTTTTTTCATCACCTATAAATCTTGGAGTTTTGGCTGTCTGTAGCAGATGAAGTTTCTTTTTTCTGAGCAGTCCCTGGTGATCAATTCGCCTGTGCCGTGTTTGGACAGAGTCCCACAGTGCTTGTCTTGGGCCGGACAAACTGGCAGCTGCCCGAAGTTTTCCAGCTTCTCTCCATCCACCCAAAACCACCTCCCTCCCAGGAAGCGTAGGCCCGTCCAAACCTGAGAAAGAAAAGGCAAACTTTGGTGTCTCTACCTCTTTTGAAAGTGTTTAATCTTATACTAAGTTCGTGGAGGAGGATGTGGCTTTATGAATCAGACACTCACTAAAATGAGGTGTAATTTAAACCAGGCACAACTTTAGAGCCTGAATCAAATATGAATATAAGATCAAATATATAAATGACAATAAATTACAGTGTGTTAACCATCCAGTTTTGTTTTGTTGAAAAAATATCTTTGTTTTCTATGACAGCATCATAAACAGGTGTTTAGGTGAAAATCTGTAAGATTAACAAGAAAGAAGAGTAAAGCAATAAATCAAATAAAAATGTACACTTAAATTATTATAAATTATTATTAGTAATTTAAAGTAATTTACACTGAAATTATATATTAAAAAACTTGAATAAAAAAGTTTAAATGACTTAATCTTTTTTTAATCTATCATCAAATAAACTGAATTCAGTGCAAATTATGTGTTACTTCTTATTCTATTTAATAATACTTACGCAGATTTGTGAGACAGGAAAAAAAAAAGTTTGTTTTTTCTCACTTTTTTCCTATACTTTATGCAGACTTTAAAAACAATCATAACCCTTCTTGGGTAAAATCATATTTTGATTCAAGTGCTGTAACGTGTGACTTCATTTTAAAAGTTTTAAAAGTCTGCTCAGCATGGATGAACTCTAGATGATGACCTTAAAGAAAATGACCACTCTTTTTATTGTGTCAATCCCACCACCTGTTCTCAGACCTCATCGATTATTGCCTTGTAGATCTTGTTTCTGATGTAGCTGTAGTCTTCTGAGCTTTCCAGGCTCACAAGGCTGTACTGGTCAGTTAAAGTGAGATCTGACCGGGGGGATCCCATGTTCCTGCAGTGGCTCAGGGCATCTTCCCACGTCTTGTTCTCCTTCACCAAAACCAGATTGTCATCAAAGCAGGTGAAATTGAGATGTTTAGAGCACACGTGGCTTTCCCACTGTTCTGTGATGGCATTAAGAGAAGCACAGTCTGCGTTGACGGGCTCTCCCTCTGCCCAGTTAGTGAAGTCGGATGACTCAAGTCCGATCCACCTCCAGGTCTCACCAAACTCTCGGTACAGTCCAACCCAGCCACTCTTCTCTATATGACTATTTATTCCGCTGATGGTGGACAGGTAACCCATTTCAGACTTGCAGTACTGAGAAGCTTCATACCAGTTTAGCTTGATGGTCTGATAGATTATTTTGCCCTCCACCGTGCAGTAGAATTCGTGCTCCTCTGAACATCTCTCACTGCGCCACAGACTCTTATCGGAAACCAACGCACACTGACCGCTCTGATGACCTCTGGTCCAGAACCTGCTGTCTGAGACGTCTGCTGTTGTGAACCCCTGTCCAGTTCTGAAAGAAACGGATAAATAAAATCTTACCATCATCTTACCTCGCTCATGTTTCAAAATATATCAAAATCAGCATGAAGATGATTTCACACTTGGCACTCACTTTAGATCTATCCACCTCCAGGCAGAGGCGTTCTTGGGGTCTCTGTGCAGACCAATCCAGGATTGTGGACTCTGAATCTCCAACAAAATCCCAGCCAGCCAGCCCATGCCCGTTATTTGCCCAGTAACCAAATCAACATAATAATTCTGGCAGTACAGTCTTGCACTTGTCCAGGTCGCTGACCTAGAAGGCTTGTAAAGATAGTTTAGTATGATGGACGCCTCTGAGCAAAGAGCAGCCATGAGCAGGAGGGAGAGTGTGAGGCTGATCTTCTTCTCCATGACTGCTGCTGTCTTCATGTCAAGTCAAAGGTTTGTCTGCTTGCAAAAAAAGAAAACAATCAGTTTGTGGCTGGTGAGGAGCTATCACTCTGTACTTATAGCAACTACACACCTGGTCACTCCCACGTCGACACGCCTCGTCAGATCCAGCAGACCAGTGTCACCTCTTCACAGCAGAATAATGATGATTACAGTCACATAAACTTAACTTTAAATGTTTGCTTGGATATTTTTTTTTTCCAACCTCTCAAACACGTCATGTAGATCTTTTCTTTAATCCACAGGAATTATAGAATAACACAGGTCTTGTGTGTACAGAGAAGATCTCTGAGACTGAAGAGAGGCTCATTTTTTTAAAAAAGTTCAATCAAATACTTTCACTTATTTGTGTCATGAGGGACTTAACACACAAATAAGATTACAGGTCAGTGTGATCTTTAGGACATTTTCTTCTTACAGCAGCCTCACTCACTCATACCTCAGTTTCTCTCTGATGCAAGTCACTGATTTGGAAACAGCAAGTGTGGTCTAATACTGCAGAAACACTCACGGACAAGCTAATTTGTCAGACAAACAACAGATGTGCAGGTAGTGTCCTTTTACATTGCAGCCAAACAAACTCTGTGGTGATGTGCAGGAGGACACTTGAAAACTACTACATAGATGTTATTTACATAATGTAAATATATCTAAAAGCTAAAGAAATGCAGGTTGTAAATACTATCAAAATACTGCAAAATCTTTAATGTTTTAACTCAAACTGCTGCAATTAAGAGGGCAGAAAAACTAGAAGTAAAGTATCAGAAAAACAGGAAGAAATGTGGTAACAACAAAAACTTGGTCACTGTCATGGTTGATTTTCTTTTCTTTCAAAATCTTAATAAACAGATAAATAACCACTACCAAGTTCATGGGCACCAAACACTGAAATAAACTATCAAAAAGTGAAATACAGAAGAACAAAACTGCTCTTAGTGCGGACACTCTGCCTTTTCCAACCACATTACTTTATCTGACCCACATTTTCTGTGTCTCTCTCTTTCCTTTCTTAATTTTACCAGAAAATAACTGGATCTAATCTACTAAATTTTGTATTAAAACTTTAAAAGTCACTCTCATAAGTGGTCAGAAACATCCCAAAGGTGAAGTGGTGAAAAACACAGACCAATAAAAAAGTGTATGCTTGGATTCACGTTGCATTTCATGTCAGTAGGAGATGTTCTTGAAAACAAATGACTCTGAAAAAAAGATAAAAAACAAACAAAGTGGACCCAAATCCAGTCATGTGATGAGCAGGTAAAGGCTTTGTTCTTCTGCATTTGAAAGCTAAATTCAAATTTCTACATTCAAAACTGTCCAGTCTCCATGCTTGGACTGGGAAATCAGGCTGCAGGCAAATGACCGGAGAATTTGAATCTTTCAATTCAAATTCTTTCAATCTGTCAAGAAATGAAGACGACCTCTGTCTGCCTGACTATCCTTAGCTTGGTTTCAGTGTGATGCTACACAGAAAAAAACAAGGTGAAATTCACCATAATATGATAAAGATGTTTGCTAAATGATAAAAAGCACAAGAACTAGTTGATCATCTGCAAAAGTGTGTCACTTGCACAAAACGGGTAGTTCATTCCTCAAAAGCAACTATTCATGTCAATGAAACAGTCAGTGTCATCGAAATGAGAGGTCTCGACACCATTGTTTACGAACAAGACAGTCAAACCGCTTTGTTGTGTTTGCATTATGACAGTTTACTCTGTCAGTGTTTTCTGTGCAAGAAAGTCAGATCTTGGTGACACTATCAAGACAGCACCACACACTATTTGAACAGCCTTTTGAAAACTACAGTAAAGTTACACATTACTGTGTTTAGTGGGGTAACTTAGCACAACTCACTGAATTCGTATGTTTTGCATTTTTACTGCATATGTCCTTTGCAATTCTAACTTCTAACCCTAACCCCAACCCATTGCATTGTGCAAAAGAAAAGTACACCACAGTCACACAGGGACCACAAACTCTCTTTGGGTAAGGCTGTGCACAGCTGTAAACAACATTACAGTACATATTGTAAGTGAACATACAGAGTACTGCAAATCACTCCTGCACATCCACATATTTTCATATACAATACCATCCCTTCCCTTGCAGTGCAGTGAGGAGAGTATCTCCTCCTGAATCCACCTTCTGCAGGACTCTGCTGTGATGTCATCACGTGCTGCATCCATGGCTGCTAACACGGCCATTTGGGTATGTGGACGCCATGTGGACGTCATATTTCTTCTACCTCCACGCAGAGAAAAACTCCTCTGTTGGATTTAGTAATGGGTAGAAGGGATGGAGATACTCCACCAGCAGAAAATAAGTCAGCAGATGTTGTGTTGTATGGACCAAGAAGAGGTTGCCATTGTCTGAGTTGGCTGCACACATTGTAACGTTCAGTCCTTATTGACCTTATTAGTCCTTATTTCCAGGAAAAAAAAAAAAAGAAATGTCAAGATTTGCTTGACAGATGTTGACCACTAGCTCAACATTTTTCTGTGATGTGATGACTCAATGAAATTAGGACTATTAGTTTTATAGGGATTGACTATTCAGCATTCATAAATATAGTTCATATTGACTGACATGACATAAGCAAATAATGTAAAACAGCAGAGAACTGAATGAAAGCAACAAATTACTACGTGCACAGACGACTAAATGTGTTGTGTGTG
>JBAJHX010000036.1:4146928-4158440 GCA_037176925.1 Amniataba percoides | reverse complement strand
AAAAAATAACCTACATAGTAGTTCTTGAAGTAAATACTTCAGAATCCAGTCAACATCTATGACCAATGTCTTCATAACGTCTCCATTACATACATAACGAGCAGCTCGTCCATGTCTCATAATAACACGTCTGCAGTCCTTGATAAGCTGTAATAACATGTACTGTGTTGCTAGTGTGCTTCAGCTGGTCTAATTTAATCTCACTTACTATTACATTATCACACAAGACACGCAGCTGATCTGCAACACCTGTAAGAGCAGGAATAATGTCACAGTAATTACAGGCGACGTGAGTGAGTTAATATCATCTGTGCTTCATGTACTTCATGTGTCTCTAATACACAAAATAATAACATAACTAAAAACAGGCACACATTTGGCCAGTTACAGTCTGTAGTTATCTATAAATGTAGCTTTTATTAACTGCAAATGCACTGTTAAACTGATTTTATTTTGAAATCGTGTTGCCATAATTGTCATTTTAAATATTTCACTAAGGTTGGACAAGAAAAGCCTTCTCTAAGGAGGTTCATATTATTCTAAAGAAATATTATAATCATAAATTACATTCATTATAAATTTAAAACTATTATCTGCTCATGCATGGCAGGTAATGATGATCACAGAAAGCACACGCAGCGTTGACTGAGCATCTCCCTGGCAGGATGGGGGCCTGTTATTAGTGACCTTCAGTCATGCAGAGCCTGAGTGAGGGGGTGTGACTCTGTGCACGTACACAGCGTGAAAACCCCTTTTTCATGTTGAAATGAATAATAAAGAATAAAGATCAGCGGCTGGTCGGCATCACTACGGCGGCTCCGGGCCTGCTGCGACCTTCCTCAGCTGGAGGAATGACCTTCAGCGGCGAGACGAGGCCTGGCATGGCTGCATCTGCCTGTACCACACCTACATGCTACGTTTGCTTATTCTCTCCTTATGTACAACATCATAAATCACAGTTTGTCTCGAGGGAGCTTTAACCCTCCACGATCACGCACAAAATGACGTCAGATGTTCCATCACAGCATCTCACAGTGAAAACACTTAATTAAGTATTGACAAAACTCCCAAATTATTAAATAGGACTTCTCTGCTTCAGCACTTCATTCATATGAGGGGTAAAAATTGACAAAATGTACATGAAATGAATGAAAGCAGCCACAAATAATAGAGTAGTTTTATGCAATATATTATAACTACTGTCATTACCAATAATAATGATCACTAGAGGAGATAATAAGAGATTAATCTAGCTTTTTTCCTTGAATTTAACCATAATTAAGCCTGCAAACTGAGATTCATTTGTGCAGTGGCTTTAAAAAAAAAAAGCCTCCCTGCAGGCCTCTTTGCAAACCGCATCAACAGGTCTGTCCTGTCCGGAGTCAAACTGCACCACAATCCTGCAGCACCCCTCTGCCCTTCAGAGGGTTTTTTACTTTCAGCACATTTAAAAAAAACACCGTTATTCATCTGGATCGTTTCGTTTCTCTTGCATCACTCCTTCTCCTCCCTTGAAGAGGTGCAACTCCTCTGTAATGGCGCAACAGCCCTTCATGATGAGCAGCAGGGGAGGCACGTAGCTTCCCCTCCATCCTCTCCTGCGCTACCTTTCTCTGCAAATCTTTTTTTTTAATTATTTTTCATCATTTCATTCAAACCTCCATTTAAGCTATAATATGCTTTTTTCCTTTTTTTTTGCAGTGTTACGTAACATGGAGATTAATCCACTTCCGCAAAGATGCAGCAATGGGAGCTGCCAGTGTCACGTTACCCGCTCACATGAATGAATTATGAATCAAACGTTAATAAGATATGATTTTTATACATATATCTGCATTTCTCTGTCAATTTTAAATTAAAGGTGAACTAAACCGTGTAGCTAAAAGAAAAAAAATGACATTATTACACAATCCCCTCCCATCCTCGACGTTTCTCTTCCTGTACCAGTAAAACGTGCATCCTGCAGCGAGAGGAGACTTTAAAAAACACCAAAAAATGAATGAGATGTACTTAACACCCCCCTCATCTCTCCATTTCTCTCTAATCCCTCAAAATAAAAGCTCCTGTCGTCGAGTTTAACGACGAATTCACCTCCAATTAAGTGATTTAATGCTGCTTCAGCCGGTGTATGGCAGATAAGTTCACTTTAAACTGTAAGTGGGCGCTCTAAGTGTCCTAAACGTGGATATTTTGACTCGATTTAAAGTATTAATCTCTCTCTTTCTTACCTCTCTGCTGCTGCCTCTTGAGTCTGTGTGCGCACTTCCCTCCTCAGCCCGCCGTTTTTATACCGGACACGTGCCCCGGTCACCCGGGCGACGTGACGTCACGGCGCCACATCGCTTTTCTGATTGGTCGCCGGGCTCCATTCGGAACGCGGCTCCGGTCACGGTCACCTCTCTTGTGCGGCTGCCATGGCAACAAGAGGGATGAAAGTAAAAAGAAAAATCACTTTTTATTATTATTATTACTATATTCTGATTATTATTATTATTTTAAAAAAGAAATAATATAAACTGCAGAGAGAAAGAGAGAAAAGTATGATGCCAACGTGGAAGTGATGAAGCATTTTGTCTCATTCCCACCATGCGCAGAGTCACGTGTGTGTGATGCAACGTGTGAAGGAAAACGTAATTTTATTCACAAACAACCTTTATTACACAGGAAGACGAGCAGCTGCAGATGAAAGAGGAGGTGATGGTAAAATAATGCAGCATCAGTAGGCTGCTGCTCTGCATGCTCCACACAGGCAAAGGTTTTCTAAGCAGGCGCATTGAGCCGTAAAGGACAGCAGACTGGGTCGCCTATGGATGTGTGTGTGTGTGTGTGTGTGTGGGCCCATATGGATGGATGCAGCACTGTTATGTAAGAAGCCATGAAACAAACATGTCACGTTCCCATGGAGACTGGTGCAAGATGAATGAATTATAAGCCTTAATAATGATAATAATAATAATGGGAATATATTTCAATCAGACACAAATTTATTTCATTTATACCTCTCATCTTATATTACACACAAATACTAACAATATGCAATAAAAACTTATATTTTTATGTATATGCTTTAATTTTCGCTCTCATCTCATAACACACACTAAAATAAGCAATAAAATAGAGATTATACAAAATGATCATGGGGATATATTTCGATTTTTGAATTGTTCTTGACTTCTTTTTTTCCTCTCCTCATGTGTCAGCACGTGTCTTACTGAGGCTACGTGAGCGAGGATGCGTACAGTAGTGTAACATGGGAAATCCCTGCAGTGCGGTGCGTTTCGTCATCCACTTCCGCAATGCAATGCAAAACCTTTGGAAGAAAGACTTTACTTGTGTTTGAATGTGTTTTCTATCTATCTATCTATCTATCTATCTATCTATCTATCTATCTATCTATCTATCTATCTATGCGTGCATAATGTGTGCATATTTTCTAAATCTACAGTAATAAGTAAATTTATTAAAAATCCCATGTTGGAATTAATCTGTTATTTATTTATATTTTTTGTATTTTTCCTTTTTCTTTTTTCATGAATATAAATTATAAAATGAAAAAAAAACTAGACTTGAGAGGACTTTTTTTTTTTATTCTAAGCTTTTATTTTTATATTTTAGCACCAGCACTTACAGACTCAGGATGAGAAGTTAAAAAATGGCGCCATCTACTGGATAAACTTCGCTTCTGCACAATAAGAGAGCTGTGCAACCTTCTTGTTTATGGTCAGTGCTAAATTTGAGATAAATAAGTGTTGAAATGTGGTGCATTTTTAAAAAGCAGTCCCCTGTGGCGTCTCCTAACAAGACTCCTCCACTTCTGCTGACTGGACGGTGAATTTCGTGCAGCTTGGAGGAGGTTAGTGACAGGATGGTTTTCTCTGTTTATTTTCAAAGTGCAGCTCTCGTGTTTGTGGTGCTCGCTGCAGTGGAAACACTTTATTTTACCCGTGAAATATTCTGGAAAGTGTTGGGAAGCAGCAGACGTCGAACCTATCATTATGTTTGGAGGGACTTTCTCTGGATCTGGCCACTAAGAAGAGGCCCTGTCGTAACACTGAGCAGCTCTGTGGAGGGTGAGGGAGGTGAAAGAAAGAAAGGCCCATAGTTGCAACGAAATTAAGTGTGGAAAGGAAAAAGAGGAACAGACGCTGCTGCAGATTCGAACATGTTGCACAGTCAAACATTCACTTTTTCTGTTACATTCAGCCTTTTAATAAGCATTTCCTGTTAATCCAATCATGTATGCATAATACATATTTTCCTTAAATTAGAGAAAACAGCTTCACAGAAAGGTGATAAATCATCTGTATTGCAGCATGCAGATGGTGATTCAAGATTCAAAGACTCAAAGTGTTTATTCTCATATGCACAGTAAGGAAACATGTTCCTTCATAATGAACACCAAACAAACAAAACAAAAGGAGACTAATATAAAGAAAAATAAATAAATACTAATAGAAAAAGATATGTACCGGAAAATACAGTAGAAATATAAACTCAACAAAAATCTAACTGAAAATTGAACAAAATCTCTATATAAATCTAAATAAATCTTATTTTGAAATAATAATCTAACCCCTGGCTTTAGTACAGTAAAATTAAACAGAGGAGGGATTTAACGTTAGTTCCATTAAATTCTTTGTTTTTCCATAATTTGCAAGGTGCAGTTCTTTATTTTGAGCTCACATTTTCTAAACTCTGCTCAGTCAGTGCAGCAGAAGTCACCGTGAACTAAACTGTGTCGCTTTCTGTTGCTTTGACCCAAAATGCATTAAAAAAATCATCACTTCGTAATAAATAAACTCTCACCCAAAAGTCAGAAACTCAGCTGCCACCAAAACTCAGATGCACTTACACTGCAATTTCTTCTTCTGTGCAACAGGTGGCGAACTTTCCTTTACAGAAACACATCGCATCAACTCAAAGTTACTTAAAGTTATTTATTTTCAGTTGAATTTAACATAGTAATGTGTTTCACCATCTAAGAACAAATGAAAATATTAAAAATTAATAAATAATAAAGCGGTGTCTGTCTCTTGAACAAATTAGGTGTCATAGTATTATTAACCACCTTCTCTTTCACATATGATGCTGAATAAATTTAAAGTGGTTGTCAGAGAACCTAAAAAAAAGGAAACTGATGAAAAAAATCACTTTTTTTGGTGGTGAATGTTGATCTCTAATATCGCATCATCGCGTCAGATTTTCCACGTTGATAAAATGGACTTTAACAGACAAAACAATCTGCAAATACAAAGTAACATGTAAAGAAAAGTCTGAATAACTAAACCATAGAGATCTGGCTATTTTGCAGCCATTCGACTGCACATTATATAGTTTATTTATTTATATTATGAGTTCATATGAGGAAAAACCTGGTGTTGTTCGCCACCATAAGGTCTCTTGGTTCTTAGTTGTTTTTCATAATTTCTTTCCTGCACACACAGATTATATTGAGGAAACAGAAAGCACCTGCACAGCCGAACAAAGTATTTATTGATATTGAACCTTCCTTATGTAAACCGTCAGCTGAAATGAGCCACCAGCCAAATGACAAATCCTTCATATACACCTCCTACCACTACTTAACAGGAAATTTAGGTCTGAGCAGAGGTGTGTGTGTGGGTGTGTGCAGATGTGAACATATGAGAATTCAAGCTTCCCCCCTCATACACAACACTGGAAAAACAAACCATTTTTCATTATAATTTAAACTTTTGAAATAATTTCCACATGTTCCAGTCGCTTCAAGGTTTTAATAGCCAGAGAATTATGCCCAATTTTCACGTTTACATTACTCCGTACACGTATGATTATATCTCGTAGGGTTTTTCTTCACATTCTCAGCCCACAGAAAGTGATTTAAGACAACCTTAATGCTGCGAGCTCGAGCAGTTCAACACGCTGAGCCCACGGTGCCATTAAAACAACCTCCTGACCCCCTCAGGCAGAGAGCTGGCCCTCCTCTGATAATATTTTCATAGGCTGTGAATTATAAGTGTTTAAAGGGGCACTAATCGCAGAGTCACACTCATGCCAAGAGCTGCTTAGCATCAGTAAACCACAAAGTCTGGATAGTGAGCCTGGAGGGCCAGGTTTGTAGCCAGAGTTAAAACATTCATTATAACAATTATTTTTTATAGCCTATCTGCCTTTTAAGAAAGCGAACAGTGGAAAATAAAAGTAAAGATGGAAAGGATAGGGGATGAAGTACAGCAAAGCCATCTTTAGTCAGATTTAAACCCTTGACACCACTTAAACAGAGCTTGGCGCTGCTGCGTGTCCAGAAGTTTCCTGACTTTCTGACTGAGCCCGAAAATGGTGGAAGGCAGCGGCGGCCAAGCGGCGAAGATAGAAGTCCTGGCTCGAGTCTCTGCGCTGGCTGAGTGAATCTGCGGGGGAAAGTAAACGAATCTCCCTTTTGAACAGATAACAGCACGATTTTCCAGAAGGCAGCGTTTTACCTTTGGCGTACGGAAGATTTTAGATGCCCAAACAAAGTGAAGAGTTACGTTGCATGTCAGCGTCGTCCAGCAGAGAGCGGCAGAGACTCATCAGTACAAAAGTGTTGACATAAGTTCTCCTGAGGAGCTCGAAAGGATGTTTTTCTTTCTAAGAATAAAAAAAAGAAATGAAAAACAACCTTCTGTCCAGTCACAGTTTTGGGGTTATAAAGATGAAAACATTTTAATATTTCAGTCTTATGAATATTTTAATAAAAAATTTAATAATTGAACACAACCACGTTTTTAAAAATTATTCCTTCATTTATTTATTTATAATTAGCGATTGCGTTTACATTTCTCTGAATTAATCTGTGTTTCTCTATACTTATTTTGTACGTCTTTGTACACAAGTCTCTCCAAAAAAAGATCCTTTGATCTTTACAAAAAGCACAAAATTGGCTGTCTTTTTACTGTCATTATTTTAATTAAATGAATTTTGTAAATAGCTAGACTCGACCTTTATGGCTCTTTTGTCATGTCACGTGAACAGAAAACAGCAGTAATCAGCTGCAGCAATCAAACCGTTAATGTTCATCCACCTTAAAAAAAAACATTTATTTTTTATATAATATACATTATATTATTTTATTTTATTTTTTTATCTTGCATGTGTCAGTATTTAAGGTAAATTTTGTTTTTTCAAATTTAAGTTGTCATGTAAATCATATTTGAGTATCTTGGAAAATGCTCTGACTTAGTATATTCCTGAAATGCTTTCCCGTACAGTATGAAGGCACAGTTATAATTACACAAAGAGCAGAGGGATTAAACAACGAGTCTGTCCATCCACCTACCTTCCTACCTTTCTTCCTATCTACCTGTCTGCTCGCTGTATACATCTCTTCCACTTCCTCTCCCGTTCTGCAGTGTTTTCTTTGGCCTGGCATTGAAGGACTGGAAGTGTCACCTCATCACAGCAGAGCTTTGTTTCCCTTGGAGGCTGCAGTAGGATGTCTGTTAATCTGATCTGAAATCCTCAACCTGGATTTGGCAGCTTCCTACAAACACTGTTGGCTCTGAGATGATCTCTGTGTCCGTCCGTCTTACAGCGTCGTCTATCCGAGAGATAGACTGCCTGTAATAACTCAACAATCAGCCTCGGCGCTGCGTGGGACTGTGCCAGCTGTTAACCTTTCCTTTCTTTGGCCGGCCTTCGATGTGGGAGCAAAGGCATTGTGCAAGAAACTCGTCTCAGATTCCACTCAGCGATGCATTTGATATTCAAGCTGATAAAAAAAACAAAAAAAACCCAACTGAATGGGCAATTCATCGTAGACAGTGGGGCAAAGAAATGTGCTTTCTGCAGAGAAATTAATGACATGACAGTCTGTTTAGATGCAGGTGTGCCATGCAACAAATCACAGAAGCAACTCAAAACCACAATATGAACGTTTGAGGCAAAAATCCAACTATTCTTTGAATGGATGGACGATGGAGCAACTTTTGCTGCCAACATTTTATTCTACTTCTGAATTTCTTATGTAAGCTAGTTGTACCGAGAGACGAGGACAGTTTTCAAACTGAACTGAGCAGAAAAGATTAAATTAAAGAAGAAATCCGCTGATTCCACCTCAGAGTGTCTTTTCAGGTCTTGGGGAGCACTACTATAAATATTTGATAGTATATAAATATTTGAGTGTAAACCTCCAGTGGGACCTGTGCAACATCTGACTGATTGTGTCTAGTGATGTCACCTGAGTCAGAGTTAGATTTGAGTTTGAAAAACAAATCAGGAGGTGTGGAGTTAGAAAGAAGTGAGCTTACCAGACCTCCGCTCACTCCCACATCTCTGCTCGATGGTAGAGACTCGAGGCTTTTACAGGGAAGAAGAAAGTGTGGAATAAAAAAAAGAAAGAAATCTGCATCTTCTGCATAGATCTGAATCCCTTTTTCTTTGTTAAAATCTTTCTTAATGTGAATTAATTGAATGAAATTAATTAAAATATTGCAGCTTATGACCAAACCAAGAATTAAAATGGCTTCTTTACCTCTCAAATTCTTGCATCTTTTTCCTTTCTTTACATCTTTATCTCTCTTTAATGTTGCTCATCTTCCATTTTTCTCCTTTATCCATTTTTCAGATAACTTTAAGTCAGAATCAGCAGCATCACGTCCTTGCAGATGACAACATTAGACTGCGGTATAAAAGATGGTTATCGACCTAGCATGTGTGTGTTTGTGCAGGTAAAACGTGTGTGATATGCGATGTGCTTTATATAGTGCATGTTCAACATCTAACTACTTTTCCAGTCGGGGAAGTGATGTGCATACACACATTTTACGTCTTGTATTTCTGCGAGAGAGTGTTTGTAAGCGTGTTTAACCACTTGTTGCGGTTTTGAATTAGAGCTAAAGTTCAGTCATATAGTGGTTTGGATGAATGTCACGGTTCAGGTTTGAAGAATGAGGCAAGTCAAGTGTGTGTGTGTGTGTAAGACGTGGTATGGCAAGGTTCGGACGACATTCTTGAGAGTACAACGTGTCTCTTCTTTTTCACTCACCTTCTGTCAAAAACATCAGGTGGGTCTCCAGAGAGATGAGCAAACTTTCTTGGAGGAACAGAGAGCGAGGTGGAGAGAAGGGCAGAGAGGTAGTCAGAAGAAAAAAGAAAAAACAAGAGAGAAAGATGAGTAAACGTTTACCAGAATAGATAATGACTCCAGCTGTTCTTTTTTTTTTAGACTGACAGTAAACGGTAGCTTACAAATCCGCAGTAAATGGAATCAATTCACCAGACGTGCTTTTGAAGTGCAGATCAAAACTAACACATTAATGAAAAAACACGTACGGAGGGGAAAAGCAAATTATTTAATAAATGCTTTTTAAACAGCTGGAAAAACTCTTTGACATTAACAGTCTGCTTCTCGCCACTGAATTTCAAAACAGTGATTATAATGTCAGGACTGAAATCACTGAGAGATGTTTTAATTCAGGCTGCACCGTAACAACACCTAACTTATTAATGCCAAGTTATTAAAGTTACTTCATTACTAGTATTTTTAAACAGGACAAACACATTAATGTTTTTGTAATTTCTGTAATATAGCAATATATGTGGACCTTTATAAAGTCATAAACTTACAGACTAAGCCTATAAGGAGAAGTTGTGTTTAACTTTTTCTTAAAATGAACCATTTTCCATATAAGAAGCTGATTCCACAGAATTACTTCATGTTTTTATATTCATTTTCTCTCATTCTTAAAATATTGCATCCAATAACATGTTGTGCATGAAGTGGAGGAACATATATTACTGTATTTTTCCATAAAAGAAACCACCACAGGAAGAAAAGTTCTTTAAGGAGTTCTTTCCTCTGTGATTTCTGAGAATGATTTTAGCTTAAAACAGTAAAAGATATATAGAAACTTCATGTAAAATATTGTAAAAGCAAATTATAGGTTACAGACCAAATATATACACATATATGTGCGTGAGAGAGAGAGAGAGAGAGAGAGAGAGAGCTCCATACTGGATGATAACTACTAAGACTGCTTTCTTTTTCTTCTTTAACATCATCATGTTTGTCCTGCCGTGCTTCGGCCTGCTCGAATAGATTCAACCACATTACAGATTTAAAGATGTTTTCTATTTGAGACACAATTAGTTTAGTTTTTCTGATCTTGTCACTCACACATTGAAAAACACATTTAAGTTTTATTGTCGTAATAAGGAGGAAATGCAGCTATTTAATGTTCATCTCGGATGATTCATGAAGCTTCATTTCTTCAGATGCTTTTAGGGAAGACACATCTAATAATTCTCATCACTTCTTACGTTATATTGAGCTAAATAATGAAGCACATTCGATGTTCAAACAGCTGCTTAGTCAAGTTTTTCTCCAGAATTTAACATGAACGTGCAATTCTCATCTTCTCCTCTTTCCGTACCTCCACACCTCTTTTTCATTTCTCTCCGTCTCCTTTGTATTTCTCTCCTCTGTATTTTCGTCTTTTCGTCCCGTCTCCTCTTTCAGTCTTGTGCTCTGTTGTAACACTTTTGAGTTTGCTCATCCTCTCCTCTCACCTTCATGCATCATCACCCAGTCCTGCGTGCGACCTCGCTCCTTTGTTTCACTCCTCATCTTTCCCCCTCTCTCGTCGCTGTCACATCTGCCAGTTAGTAAATCAGGCGCTGTTAAGTGTATTAAATACATCGTTTGACCACCCAAGGAACACATCCATATACTTTACCTCTGTTTTCCACGTGTTTTTTCTTTCTTATTATTTCTAACTGTCTCTTCTGCCTATTTATTGTTACTGCCTCTCTTTGTCTCTGCCTGCTTGTCTCACACTTCATCTCTCAGTCTCTGTCAGCACTGGTTTCTGTATACATACACTGTATGTCTGTGTGTGTGCGTGTCTCTCTGTATGCTGAAGTCATGTGTTTGCATTGGGCTGCTCTGCGCTCTTTGACATGTTTATGGACCAAAACATGTGATAATGTTTACCCAGACAACTCCCTTAATTGGCTGTTTAAAAGTCCAAATACAATAACTCACACTGTCTGAACTGCTGAGGATGGAGAGGAGATGTGCCTCCTTTCTTCCAGAAAAGGGATTTCGTTTCCTCGCCGCAGCAGCTGCGGCTGATCTACGTTCAACAAAGAAACCGATTTTCACGGGCAGATACAGCGATGTGTTCGTCATGGCTGCCGGGGGCCTCCTCTCCATCATATTCAGACACACACCTTCCCTCCTCCATCACACGCACCGAATCAATCTGCTCTGGTATGATGGAGGTTGACAAGGTTGTTGTGTCAGACAGGAATCAGAGCTCGACCACCTCTGAAGATTCCTACCACTGAACCACCAAGAATAACAAACCTCAAAATGAAAAGCCACAAACGTGTATATTTGACTAAAAACTGCAAAAAAAGAAAAGAAAAAAGATGTGGGCCTTGAGTCATTATGTGGTTGAGGGGACAGTAATTAGTTGGTTCTTACGCTTCTTGTATTCTCTGCATTTCTGAGAAGTTATGATGTCAGAAGTTATATTTTGGGGAATCGATT
>JBAJHX010000036.1:4129007-4139702 GCA_037176925.1 Amniataba percoides | reverse complement strand
ACAAAGACAACTAAGCCTCAAGTTGTTATCCGTCCCGTAAAATGACCAACACAGCAGAGCACATTCAGAATTCCTCACTCACTCAGACTGTGCAGACCGTCCTGTATGTTAAATTTCCAACCACACGCCTGTGACTGATGCCCCTTTTTCCATTTGAGTCACTGCCAGTGTGCAATCCTGCTCATAGATGCCCATAGCAATTCAGTTCTATACTTAAAAATGGCAGATTCTGATTTGCTACCCAGGCCACAAGCTTTTTGCACAAATAAACTGAGGGAGAAAGTGGGACACAGACCTCATGCTTTTAAGCTATACAATATGGTTGAGATCCTCAGGAGATTTCACTCACAATTTGGCTTGTTTATACTCCTCTTTTGCAGTCAGGGTTCATAAAAATACTCAGATCAAGCATACATCCCACAGTTTAGTAACTATATTTTTTTCAGCATGGTAAGACCTCAAAAAACAGATTTTAAAAACAGATTTTTGGTGTTGAACTATTAACTGAGACTCTTTTCTCTTTTTTTGCAACCAATTGCTCCACCAGCTCCAGAACAAGCACATGAAGAGAACATTGTTTGGTTCATGCCTGCTGAAAGTGGGCGGTGACGTTCTTCAGAGGGTGAGTTTGAATTGTAGACTGTGAATATTTTGCACATTCCTGCACAAACTGTCTCTCATTTTAATGACAGACATATTTAATTTTCTCATATTTTATAGCAAATCTTCCTATTTTCTAATGGTGTTTTTTGACTCAGAGGTACGTTTTAGCTCATTTATCTCTTTCTCCTACTATCTTTATTATACCAAATTACCAAGGCAAATTTTTTTAGTGTCCATAAACTTGATTTTGACTAAATACGTGTTTGGAAAAATGTAAAGCAAGAACATCTTCAAGCCAAATGCTTATGTCAGCGTACAAACATTCAAAGAGTGAGTGATGGTGTTATCAATCACTCATGTTTTGCAAAGTTTTGCATGTTCCTTTAGCATGCTGACAAAGTGGTAAGATTTTGATGGCACTAGTGATTAGATAACTATGTTCTTTGGCAAAAGGGCTCAACTACAGTGCAGCTCAGTGGTAGCAGCATCATATTTTGTGAACATAAAGATTGAAAGGTTTTAAAAACAAAATGAATGCAGATTTGTAGTTGGGAGCTGTGGAGTAAACCTGCCTCTGAGAATCCGTCTTCCAACAGGGCACTGACCCCAAACAGAGCGCCAAAGCCGAGGCAGAGCCCAAACCTCAGCTGAACTGACAACGTAGACGAGGCCTTGACAATTTCATTTTGCTCAGTTTTTCCCATTCAGTGAGATGGAGCCGGAGCAATTTAGCGAAGAAAGAAAAGGTCGGGCAAAATGTCCCGTGTCCAGATGTGCAAAGCTGAGATTGTTCAGCATCGACTCACAGCTGTAATTGCTACGAACGGGCCACACCAATTTTCTCATCATACTGACACAGAGGAATATTCGGCTGATGTGTTTATGATGGTGCTTTACTCTGCATCATAAACCATAAATGCAAGTCTTCTGTTGTCAAGGAACAACAACTATAACAATGACAAGTGCAAGTCTGAGAGCTGCACTGAAAGCTGCAGTTTTCCTCTGAGCCTTTTAGCATCTTTTAGCTCACGAGGAAAAGTTTTTTTTATTCCCATGAATCTTTCCAACTGCAGGCATATGTTTTGAACTCAACCTGCACAAAGTCACAACAAGTTAACAAGGAGCTAGAGAAAAATAGCAGAGCGTTAAATGACCAGAGAGATAATATTTTCTCAGAGGCTGGTGGAGACCAAAACTGAGCGATGAGGAGAGTGAATTTTTAAGTACAATTTTTAAGTGTACTTAAAAATGTGGTATGATGAATGAAGACTGGCTGGTAAAGTTGACTAATTTTAGGACGTTTGGTAATTCTCTTTGTTGACATCCAGCAAAGTACGTAACTGCAACAAACAGTAGTTTACATTTGAGCGAAGAATTAGCTGCTGCACTACTTGTATTTGTTTCCTGGAAGCATTAAAAAGTGAATTGACATTGTTGATTTTGTCTTGTCTCTCTTTTTTTATTGGCTCCAGACCAGTACCAGTCAAAACATATCCTTTTTTTTACAAATCCGTGCAGCCGGGGTTGAATTTGTGGCCAAATGTTGACAGTGGTGAGCAGAGAGATTCATATGGAACATATTGTCGTTGTTATGAGCGGTGGAGTCTGTCCAGCTGCCTATAGAGCAACAAATGTACAGGATCGTAGAAACCACAGCGTCATTACCCTCCACAGCTAAAACCATCTCTCTCTCTGTCTGTCTGTCTCTATTTCTTTCTCCTTTGCTCGCACACATAAGAGAAATCACACACATAAACAAGTGGATGCACACAAGGACACCCAGCAGGCACACACACAAATCACGCTCGCTCGCTCACATGCACGCACAATTAATGCTGATATAAATCAACAGCCCAATTTTTTTTGTTGGAGCACGGAGTGATTTTTTCCAGAATTCCACAAAATGATCTTCAGTAATTTACGGTGTGTTTTCCACCGAGGGGAGTGATACCGGGTTTCTGGGCTGTAAACGTTGCTCTGCCATGTTTATTTTCATTTCATTTTGTTCTGCCTCTACTAACACTTTACCTTGGTGATTTAAGGAGGCTGAGAGTGGTTTTGGACTACAACCAGCTGGCGGTTTGTGTGTGTGTGTGTGTATGTGTGTGTGTGTGTGCATGTCCTCTAAAATAAAACCACCAAACTACCAAAGCCTCTTCTCTTCTCCTTCTTTACTCCACTCTGCAGTATGTTTGCATCAAGGTGGGATGGACCTGCATGCACCTGTCAGCTCTGCATGTGCATGTTTAACCTAAATGTAATTATTAACATGCTCTCGAATGGTTTGTTGTGATTAAAAAACACAGATCATCTTATAACTTGCTGTGTTGTTGACGTCTCCAGACTTTTCCTCTCTCCATGCACCTTGAAAGTAGGGTGAGGTTTGGCCAGAAATGCCTACTCTTATAGTTGCTAATGCTAATTTACAACTTTTAACCCTGCATACCTGGATAAAGTTTCTTTTTAATAAGCGTATGTCTGCACTCTACGCTGCTAACAGCAGCAGGACGGTCAGTGCAGCCGCAGAGGAATAAATTATAATGCTTTGGATGTCCAGACAGTTGTTGTCCAGGTTTTGTTTTCCTCCAGTTTGTTGACTGTAGAAAAATATAGAATTGAAAATACAAGAAAAAGTATGTAAGACATGATTAATGGCTTTGAGAAGCTGCACTGGTAAGATGTAAAGAAGACGTGGCTGCTAACAGACTTACAGTCCACTCGGGGCCAAAAACCATAATCTGAAGGACTTCTGCTTGGTTCAGTAGGTAAGAGAAAGAGTTCATTAATCTCACACAGACTGTTCGCTGCCAGCTGCCACTCAGTCAGTCAGTAATTGTTGCTCATCTGTCAGCCAGTCAATCCCTCATCCTGTCGGCCACGTTCGGCAGCTTGTCAGCACCCAACTAGCCCATCAGCTAGTCAGCAAACCAAACAACTGAGGGAAGAAAAAAAAAAAGAAACAGCCAACCAGCCAGTCAGTCAAATCAGATCCCATCATGCCGGTTAAGACTAGTTTTCCTAAAGGAAATCTGATTAAGCACGAAATAGAAAGTGAGAGAAACAGGAGGCTGCATGAAGCATGTCTGGAGCACACATGCACGCAAATCTGTGTGTGAGTGAAAGAAGGAAGATACGTATCTGTGTGTAACTATATGTGCGTGTGTGTGTGTGTGTGTGGGTGCAGGCAGATCCCGGAGTTATTTTCTGTAATACCCCCAGTTTCATTTCAGGTTTGGTTCGGGTCCAGGTGGTTGGCTTTAATGTAGTCCAGATGGGAGACGCAGAGCGGAGAGTGGCCAGATTTTTCCAGAGTTTCGGTCGAACCGGGGCTTTGCTAATAAAAGCAGAAGAGATTTTCACAGTTCCGCAGACAAAACCTCGCATTTTAATTCTCGAGGGGGAACGGAGAGCGAGCGAGACCGCAATGTTATACTTTGTTTTTATTAAAGGGGGTGATTGACAGCTTGGAGGGAATTTTCCAGCATTAAACTAGGGGTCTTATTGGAGAGGACAGAGCAGAGAGCACAGGGACCTGGCGAAGCAAAGCAACGCTCTGGCAAGCTGCTACTGACTGAAGGCTTGGCTTCTTCTTCTTCTCTCTCTCTTTCTTACCATCTACTTCTTTCTCTCTGGTCTGATCTAAACTGAACTGAAGATCGCTGCAGTCTGTACCTGCTCTTCTGTTCTCTTGTTATCTTGTTATTATCACATTTTTCACATTTTCCTCTCTTCAGCTTTCTCCGTCTTGTGCCTAATAGCTGTGTCTCGGGTGCTTGGAGTTTTCACTCTGGGGAGGGCAGCATGTGTTCATTGTTGGATCTGTACATGCCTGCTCAGAGGCTAATAAAACACAAAGTGCCTCCCGATTCAGAGAGCCCGTAAAAGGATGAAACACTTGCAGCACTCGCGGCGCTGAGTGTGCGCGTGCCTTCATCCACGCACCGCGGTCAGGGCGTGTCTCCGCCTCCATCTATCTCAATATCCATCTATCACCACACCAGATCAAGTGGAAAAGGCTGCACAGGTCACCCAGTGTTTCTCATAGTTGTCAGCTTCATGCAGGGGCGGAGGAAGAGCTCAACGTCACCTGCAGTTACCAGATATTCTGTTTTCTTTTGGCTGCTGATATTTCATGTGTCTCCACTGATTGTCGGCTGGCGGTCACCGGGCCTGTGCTTGGTTATAGTCTGGCTCTGTTTTCCATCCCTGACAGCACAAAGCTGTTATGTCAAATATAAATCTCTTTAGCACTGTATAATATTCCAATGTACGTAAAATATAAATTCATTTTTCTCAGTAGCCTCGGTGTTTTAAAGTTTAATGTTTAAAGTACAGTTGGGAAATTATGTTTTCAAGCTTTGCGAGTGTGTAAATCATGTTCATTTATCTAATTGCAGAGCTGTTCAGCTCTACCTGAGCTGGGTCTGGCTCCGGTTTGGATCAGAACTGGTGCCCTTTGGCTTTGCAATTATGAACACATGGTACCCGTGTCCAGATCGCACATGTGAAACTATAACAACGGCACAGCAGCCAGTGTCAACATCAGCGCTCTGAGAATGAACATTTATGCAATTAATCATCAGCCCATAATGTGATTAGTGCTTATTTTTCTTACATTTCCTGTTTCTTCAGGGTTTTCCTGCCACTATGTTCATGCTACTGTTGTCACCTTTCTCACAGGAGAAGAAAAAGAGCACCTCCGCCTGAACATCCACCTGTGCGAGTCTCTGATCTCCTCGGGATGCTGTTCATACTCTGAAATTCACAAAATATCACTTTCCATGCTGAACTGACTCATTTAAAGATGTGTTAAAGTGAATTTTTATTCTTACAGCTTTAATTGATGAAGTGATGAGTGCGTTAGGCCATTAGTAAATTGATGAAAACTATAATTCTTTAAGCAAAAACGCCAAAAATTTGATGGTTCCAGCTTCTCAAACGTGAGTATTTCCAGGTTTCACTACTTTTCTGTTGTAACTTGATGCATTTATATTTGTCAGGTTGGGCTTAAATCAATTAATCAAGAGAAAGTCCAGCAGATATAACTCAAATAAAATGCATCAATGACACCAGTTGTGCTTTGAACCGTGTAGTTTTGGACTCTTGGTCATTTTCTTTTTGCTCATATGGGTATATTTTCCAGACAGACATTAATACTGAGTCTAGACAGTCTCTCTTAGCCACCAGTGAGAATTATACTTTTAATGTGGGGGGGGGGGGGCAGAGGAATAACAATGGAGCAGCACAATGGGGAAACAATCACTGGCTCTTGCAGAACATCAGCTTTAGTTACCTGGCCTGATCGCCCGTAACCACAAACTTCACTGCAGGAAAAGACAAGAGGAGGTGAAAAGAAACAACTGGCCTTTTAAATTCTGGAGACAAATCATTACGCAAGACTTACAACATTTCACTGTGTTTCTCCTCATTGTATTCAAATGTACCAGTGCTTCTTCTCTTTCTGCAGTCAGGCCTCCTGCTGTGATTTTCAAGTGTTTTTGACATCGTGTGCGATTGAATTACTGACTGATTGCACAAGCGATGAGCGTGGTGACGTTACAGGACTAAACACGGTCGTACACAATCACGAGAGCTTCCACGGTGGTATCCTCATGAGCAGGAAATGTCTTTTTAACAACCAATTAAAGGTGAGCGGGGCTGCTAGCCTCCAAGAGGAATGTTTACACAGGAGCTGACGGAAAGAAAGTGTGTGTGTGTGTGTGTGTGAGGGGGGAGGAGGTACAGATTCATCGTGGGGGAGATGAGGGAGAGATAGAAAGAGAGGGAGGAGGCAGGAGGAAAGCTGGAGAGCTGAACGAGGTAGAGTTCAGGATTTGGCACTTTTGCAGGTGTGCACAACAGGGGGTTCGAAGAGGAAGAAGTTTGTGTACGTGTGCGTATGCATGTATGTGTGTGTGTGTGTGTGTGTGTGTGTGTGTGTGTGTGTGTGTGTGTGCATGAGTGTGTGCATGAGTGTGCAGAGCTGCCAAACTGGCCACCTGTCTTTCCCTCGTTGTAGTTTTAGTGTTTCCTTTCATCCGGCCCTCAGCAGCACAGCTCCCACTTGGAGCAGTTAGCCTCCTGCCGTGTGTGTGTGTGTGTGTGTGTGTGCGTAGCTGTGGTCCCAGTTGGGTTAGAAAGACTAATGTTCCTAAAGGTGCATTTCGCTCTTTCCTCCACGTTTTTATATCTTTGTTCTTTATGTTTTATTGAGACAGTTCGAGTGGAGGCAGGAAGTTGGCCAACATGCCTACAGAGCAGGAGAGGACACCAGAGGAAACTTCTGCTCCAATGTCAACAGGAGGTCATGCTTCAGGAAAAGCACTGCTACCTATCCATCTTTAATTAATAGACCTTATTCAGCTGGGTACCATCTGAGCGCAAAAACATGGATGAGTTGGAAAAAAAACAGGAAGTGGTCCTGTCTCCTCCACTGATTTTCATGTTATGACAGTTGAAAAATGTAGAAATGATTCATTTATGCTTTTGAGAGAAAGTCCGAGAGCCTGTCTAAACACTTTTAAAAAATGAATCCTCACTCGCTAAAAAACAAATCTGATCAGAGAATTACAAGCTTCACTCTCAGTTTCCTGCTCACCAGTCACTGAGTTTACACTGGAGGACGGCGCTGAAGCCAAGCAGTGAGCATTTAGATAATTGGACAAATTAAAGCTGCTTTAAAAAATATTGTCAAATTAGTGTTTTATTTCATGTGAGAAGTATTACTGGTACTGAGAGACTCACAAGAATTTATAACCTGACTCTTAGTTCCTTCGATCTTCATTTACTAGCTTGTGAACGTGATGGAGTATTAAAACTTAAGAGCAGGATATTTGCCTAAGACGTTGGTGGAGACCAAAACAGAGCTAAAAGACACGTTTATGTTGGATTTCCATTTGTCAGGAGGCTACAAACACAACTCTAAATGAATGCTAATGTTTATCTGTATCTGCTAAATGTGTAAACATGCTATTTTTACCTTTATGTGGTTTGTTTACAGCTTATAGAGCTAAAAAAATCAATTAATATCAAGCTATGAAGACTCGTGATATGCAAAGAGGCTGATAGTGTGAGAGTGTCTGAATTATGGAAACCTTTAGTGAGTCTGTCAAAGTCTTTTTGCCTTGTTGCTGTTGTGTCGCAAAGAAATTGTTTCTGTTGTCCGGAGGCAGCCACTTGGCATGACTGCAGGTGGAAACTCCGGTTTGGATAAACTGACTCACCGGCATGCGATTAAGCTTTCCACGGTGGTCAGCTGTTCAGTGGAGGAGTGCAGTTTAGTGGTGGGTGAGATAGTTGGCCATGAAAGTGTGAAATCTGTCTCTCTCTCACACACACACACAAAAACATCAGTCAATCAGAAAGTTAAAAACCACAACATTTTTAAAGATGACAGTTTGATTTCCACTATTTTATTCTTTATAAATAGGTTTAAAATGTTTCTTATTCCCATCCTTCTGTATAGTTAGTTGAATAAATATATAGTTTTATTTCATAGTCCTCAACTCCAGGTAAAGTAAGAAAGCCCTGCAAAGAAAATTTTAGCAAGGGCCCCCTGTTTTCTTGATCCAGCTTGCAAGCAACCTGTTTGACTGTCCACTTCAGCTGCATGTGTGCAACCTGCAGCCACCAAAGAGTAAACGAGAGGTGCAGAAACAGCATTCAGTATAGCATTAAAGTGATAATAGATGAATGCATGCTGTGCTGTCGTGTTATTACTGTAGGGGAAACAATTCAGCACCTTCTGGGCTCCCAAACACTAAACCACAGCTGTTTTTCTTTTTATTCACTATCCTTATTTCTGTTCTTCTATACCTGATGTCTGCCAGGCTCTACGTTATCCTTTTGTATTGTCTTTCTGCATTTCTGTGGGAGGAGGGATTACCCATTTGTGTATTACCATTCGCAAGAGTCACAGTCCTGCCAAGGTTGACATGTGCAACAGGTAAATCAATTGGCTGGGTAATTGTTGTTACTGTTGAGCTCACCGGAGAACAAGAAGCCATGAGATTTATTTTTCTTCCGAAAGTGATGAAAATAAATCGTGAGTTTGTGTTTTCCATATTCACTTCACTGCGTTCTGCCAGTTTTCAATTTTATTCAAAATATGTTTCATTTATCTAAATTGTCTTCAGGATACATCCGTCAGCTCCTCTGGCAGGGGCACCACCTAAGACTCTACAAATGCCAGCACAAAAGCTGCTTCTTATTACTCCGGCTATCAGCGTTCACATGCCAGATTTCCATGGGGGCATCTTCGTCAGAGACCATTATATTGATAATAAGAGCCAGTCGATCGTCCAACCTCCGGTTCACCTTGGTCCAAAACCGCCCACTTAAATACGCCACAGCAGTCTGCCCTCTCAGCTGATCTGTTTTCATCAATGTAAAATACAGAGATCATTAGACAGCTAAGCTATATCACAGATCCTTCTGCTTAGCGCGAGCGTGTGCGTGTGTGTGAGCGTGTGACTGCACACGCATGCACACGTCCATCTACTCGTGCATATGGAAGTTCATCGGAATATGAGTGTGTAAACGGTCATCTGTGTGTGTGCTAAATTGTGTGTGTAGGCGTTGGGGGAACCTGATCTGGTCTGTGTGGGAGGAACCAGTTCCTTTTTCCCCCTCTCTGCTGCTCAGACAGACGGCCTGCTAGAGAGATCAGACTCTCAGACTAACTGGACCAGAAGTCATTAGGACACACTAGACACACAGCGCTTTTTTTCAAAGCTATTGCTTCCTTTTAAAAAATCCTCGGCAGTAAGATTATCTACGTCTCATCGGCCCATAATAGGACTAAGATCTTTTAAACAAGACGCACTGCGCTTTTCAAACCTTTGTCTCAGGAACCAGTGAGCAGCAGGGACCACTTACGCTGAAAATGTGCCCTGAGATTTAGTCTTTTGTTTCCCTGTGTTACTTTTAGGGAGGAAAAACCTGCTCTGGCACTTGAATTTAAAGGGCATTTCCAGCATAATATGCCAGAACTGTATTTTGTCTTTGGTATGAGCGATTCTCCAGGAAGGATTCTGCAACTATCTTTAGTTTGTTTCTTGGCCGCCATTCTTACCTTTTTCAAGACGCACACTATCAACTGTGAAAAAAGTCTTTCTCTAGTCCCAAAGTTAAATCTGCACCTTTTCCCCCTTCATCACCTCTGTGAGTTATTTCATTAAACTGGGTGTCCTTTACATGACATCACTCTGAGGAAAAGTCTGACACGTTAACTCCAAAAAACGACTGCGAGCGCTCGGTACCGTTAATAGTTTTGGGGTGTTTGTGAGATTACACACACAATAAATCAGCTTTGTCTTTCAGGGCAGCTTTCATAAAAAAGTGTGTGTTGGCAGCGCGATTGAGTGACGTTTGAATTTGTGTTGGTTGTTTTTCTTCACCAGGCACTTGTCACATTGAAGGAAAAAGCTCCATAATTGGCACCTCGGTCGCAGAAACAGCTTGTTAGCATTGTTAAAAAATAATTTGGAAAGAGCAAGTCGGTGCAGCGCAGGGGTTAGCCTCCATTAAAAGAATGGCTCATTTACATTTCGCCTAATGGTGGAAAATGGCTTGAGAAATACTGCTGTTACGCTGTTTTAAAACGCCAAAGTAGGACACCAAAGACTGAGTATACGCAGTATTAATAGACTGACTCTCCAAAGCCATTTTTGTAAGGAAACCTGCATAAACAATGAGAAGAATCCCAGAAAAGTACCAGGATCTCTCACACATAAACCATGTGGAGAGATATTTTCAGGTAACCGCTTGAAATCGGATGAGTAGGTTTTGCTGCAGAGCGAAAAGGGCATAGAGACGCTGCAGGGCAGGTGGAAAAAAGGGAAAATGAACCACAGTATAATGAAAAATGTGAGAATTAAAAAAAAAGGGGCAGCATTCCACTTTGCTAATGCTCTGATCATTTTCCATAAAGGCAATGGACAGATTTGGAGAAAAGCAGAGTAGTGAGAGGGATGGAAAGAGTGGAAAAGGTAGCAGAAAAAGGAAGAATGACAAGAAAAATAGATAGATAGATAGATAGATAGATAGATAGATAGATAGATAGATAGATAGATAGATAGATAGATAGATAGA
>JBAJHX010000036.1:4116089-4128907 GCA_037176925.1 Amniataba percoides | reverse complement strand
ATAGATAGATAGATAGATAGATAGATAGATAGATAGATAGATAGATAGATAGATAGATAGATAGATAGATACATAGAGGTTAAAAGTAGAACAAGGTAAGCAGATGATAAGTGGTGCGTGGCTAAACACGCTGGAAAACCATCACCAACCCGACTCTGGCCAGTGGCACTCCTGGGAAAAGAGAGGAAGAGCAGAGGAGGAGAAGAGAGAAAGAGCATGTGGAAAGGTAAAGAAAAGGACAGCGAGGGGACACAGGCAGATGTCCAAGCAGCCCGTACCTGCAGATTCAATTCTGCCTTCTTTTTTTTTCTCCTCCGCTCTCCTCTTTCCTCTGCTCCTCAAACCCCTCTCGTCCGCCTCATCTTCAAACCCCCTCTGTCTCTGTCTGCTCTGATCTCGGTGCCCCAGCAGAGAGAGCAAAAGAAAGAGGGAAGAGTGTGTGAGAGAGAAAAGACAGTGAGAGAGAGAGAGAGAGAGAGAGAGAGAGAAGCAGCCAAAAGTAAAACTAAGAATTAGGCTGATGTGAGCTGCAGGTGTAGCCACGCTTATGTTTGCTGTGCTGTTTCTTCTCTGAAGGAATTTGCTTCAAAATAATCCCTCTCCTCTCGGCCTTAATGTTCAGAAGTATGATGAAACCACCACTTGGTATTAAAATATCTTTATGCTGCGGCATAGTTTCACTGTGGAAACTTTTTTTTTATGTTTATTGGTTGGAACTGGGCAGGATTTGAAAGCAGAACAGGCTCAAAGTACCACCAGCAAATTAATGAAATTTACTCCCAGATATACAAACAATTTATTGGTCATCTTGAGTTATTTTCCAGCATTAAGACATTTTCAGAAATGATGATCAGAAACAGCCACATAAGTTCCAGCATGTCTTTTGAGATGACAATAGCCAATGTTTTGCACCTTTATATCTTTCAATATTTGTCATGAATGCCAATGCCGGTTAAATAACATAGTTTCATTATATAATGTTATGTCACATAAATATACATTTATATTTCAGTTTACACATTAATAACACACAGTTTTTGAATACAAATTTGTCTTTCATAGGTTCTGTGCATGTTTGTGATCATGTGCCATAAGTTCCTTCGACTCTGAACGAAGAGTCTTTGAACAATACAGTAAAAAGTCTCTTATAAGTGTTGTAGAAAGGTTCTTCATGGTCTTGATAAGCATGTTAAAGCCCTTTAGTTCTTGTAAAGCGATATAAAAGTTAAAAAAAAAAGTTGTAAAGTTCCTTGAAAAGTCCTGGAAGTGCTGGGGGAGTCCTTCAAAAGTCTTTGAAATGCATCACGAGTCTGAGAAATCTTCAAGTTGCAGCAACTGTGAGATCGCTGAAGGCGACGAGCATTTCGTCCGCGTGGGCTGCGTCCTCATTGTTAACTTCTGATGGCCGTCTTCCTGTCTCTGTCTTTGTTCTGCAGGAGAGACAAACAAGATCTCATGTCATCGAGGATTCAACACTGAAATCAGTTTACAGGGCTAACACAGCTTAGATTAGCATAAAGACCCCAAAACCACAGCATAAAGCACTCTGCTTTTTGTACTGAATAAACAGGCTGGCTGTCTGCCTGTTTCCAGTCTTTGTAAACTTGGTGAACTTCTGGCTGTAGCTTTATGTTTACCATACAGACCCAAAACTGTGACACTCTTATCTCCCACTTGACACGAAAGCAAATATTTCCCAAATTTACTGAAATGTATTCCTTCAAAGATAAAAAGTTTTATTGGGTCAAACAAAATACAAAGTGACATTGCAGTAACGTCCAATTTTGAGCCTTTGGAAAGAAAACGGCCTGTTTGTATGTGTTTAAACTGATTACTGAGTTATTTTAGAAGGTTTCTGAAAGAGTAAAACTAAGAAACACTTTTTCAACACCTTGAACATTTAAATAATCTGAACAGGAGACCAGGAGTGAATCGATGTGGTCTTAGGGTTAGTGTAGTGCAGTGTAGGGTAGTATATGCACTTTCTGAGAGTTGAGCAGTAAGTACGAGCAGCAAACTCACACAAACAAATCCTGCACATCAGCTGTACATTACTCGCGACTGTGGTGGCTTATTTTATTACAGTGACATCATCAGCCCCGCGCGGCGATACGCTCCTCATTTATCTGTGGTATCAGAGCAGAGGAGCTTTGATTTCCTGGCTGGTGTGGAGACCTTCTCTATCTGGCCAGGAAAATAACATCACATTTTCCCTCCTCACCTAACCTCTGCTCCGCTCGCTGCTCGGCCCTCTCGCTCTCCAAGCTGCAGCCAACGGATTTTATCGAAAGCACCACCGACTGATATGCAACACACGTCAGCCGTGTCTTACTAATTACTTTCCAGCTGGCCGATGATCTTGTGGTCGACTTTTCATGTAAACAGAAAATCCTCCGTATATTCTTTTGGAAAGAGAAAACAGTGTCAAAGGTTGTAAAAACACACAAAGGTAGCGGATGAAAACTTTCATTAGAGCGTCGGTCACTCCTGTCCTCTGCTGACTTTTCTTTTCTTCACCCCCCCTCTCTCGTATCGTCTCGACTAACCCTCTCGGGCCTCCCTCTCCTCCCCCTCAGCCTTCCCCTCATCAGCCGAACACCTGTTACACATTTCCTCCCAGACCGTGCACAAGGTGTAGGTGTTTGGAAAAAATCTGCTTCACTGACATCAACAAAGGTGGGTAGGTGCTTGGAAGGGTATCAGGCGGTAATGAGAGCGTGAGATCATCGGATTTGGACAGGAATCGGTCCTCCCACTGATTGAGGTGAGTGTGAGGAGAGACAGGAGCCATTATTGTCAATACATCCTCCAGCTGGACCGAGAGCAGAGGATCATTATTAGATTGCTATTATCAAGACGTCAACCATTACCATTATTTTTCTGGTCACGTAAGACTTTTATACACATAACCTTTTCTCTTAGAAATTAAATTCATTAAATATTCCTTTGCACCAAATACAGTGTACCTCTTTTTTTGCAAAGCTACCTGCAGACCTGAATGTGCATGCAAACTCTTCCAACACAATGCATCGTATTGTTAGCAGATTTCATTTTCCTCCAGAATCCACTCTATTAATATCTTGAAGAACTGAAGCTTGATTCATGTTTTTTTATAGTTGCGTTTCCACGCTCCCATTAAACTGACAATCCTCTCCTGTCTATGATGAAAGTGTTTTGTCGCCTTAAAACAAGCAGGAGTCTGAATGACAATATAAATCTCCAAAATCCAAAACTGTTGCCTTCACTTAGGGAAACACTGTAAGGTAACCTAATCATCTAATCACTGCATGTTTGGATGAACAAATATCATTTCTAGGGGACACCAATGCATCTAGCTGACTCAGATTGTGAAGCTGCCATTCACAGGTGGGAAAAAAGGTCAACTCAGGCTGCCACTTCTGTGTCTGGCAGCATAAATGAGTGGTGTTTTAAATATATATTTTTTATTTTTCCATCTGACACATACAGATGAAGCCGTCTCTGTTAATTGTGACCACCTGCAGAACCTTTGGCCTCGCTGTGGCATTGCTGTTATTGTGCTTTCTCCCAACGCAAACTATAAAACCAACAGCTGGAGGAGACAAGTGCAGCCGCGCTCCCGGTGTTTGCTGGAAGCCGCTGTGGAAAACTGTTGGTGTTTATCAGAGGAAATAAAAGTCCTTTCTCGAGGGCTGAAGGTTTTGACAGAGTGGGCACACAAACACCTCAGCTCGCAAAAACTGTGCACGACAATTGCACGATTTATCAAATTACATAAAATTACGGTGAAATCGCGAGGAAGCGGCCCACGTCTCGCAGCTGTAGCCGGTTCAGCTGGAGTGTAAGTGGTTCAGTCAAAACAGGAGGAGGGGGGCTTCGGGGCCGGCCTGGTAGTCAAAACAATCTCCTGAAGACTAATAGGGCATGGTCGGGTGACATCTCTGCTCTCTGTTTCATTCTCCAAACACCCACCCACACACACACACACACACACACACACACACACAGACATACCGCTAGCTTCCCTGGGGGGTGATTTGTCCAACACTAATATGATTACCTGATGATGTTTACTTTAGATGCGATATGATGATGTTACCACGCTGGAACAATATTATTGTTTGATCTGGGTGAAGGCAGCTTGCTTTAACTTAAATGTGAGGACAGTAAACTCTCTCTTCACTGCGTCTTATCAACTCTGCAAATTCAAACTTTAATATTGTTTTTCCGAAACCCAATCCGGGCCGATCCTTTACCTATAACTGTGGATTTTCCGTGCGCTCTCTCTCTCTTTCTCTTTCTCTTTTCCTGTGTTAAGCCGCTCTGTCAAATACAAACATCTAATTTAGTTTCTGGCTGCGCGGAGAGAGGAATGACTGGTTGGAAAAAATAATTCCACTTGGGTCTTGGCCTGACAGTCGTATAAGAAGATTGGTATTCAACCATGAAATGAAAACTGGTAATATCTCTTTAGTTTATCGAGTGAAAATATGCAAATATGCGTCAGCTCCCTCAAGTGTCTAATAGAAGCTTTAATTACCCTCATAAATGATCAGCGATTGGAGGATCACAGACACCCATTAAAGTAGTGCAATAAATAACACATCAGACTTTTAAATTAAGCTAACTAACACACAAAAAAAGCCACAGTCTGTCATTATGTGGTTTGGATAAATCAGACGTGTACTTCGTGTTCAGTGTGGTTTGCTAATAAGCATCCTGATGGCTTCTGAAAAACACTTGATTTATCTTAGATTGCCTAATCAGATGTAATTCGCTCCAGCCGGCCACACATGCGTTTAATTATTCCCACGTTTTAATAATCTGTTATAATGACTCCAGAACAAGCCAGACTTCATTTTCACCAGTCTCAGATGACTTCATTCTGCTGCATTACGCACCAAACGGTACTTTATCATCTAAGATGTGCAGCCTGCAAAAGCCAATGTGTCACTAGCTTCAGTAGATATTGTTTCAAGGAACAACTCATTTAAACCATCAATTTCTACTTTTCTCTGTCATAGACTTCTTTTAGATTTGCTCCTCGACTGACTCGGTTTTAATTTGCTCCGTGAGCGACCTCTCTCCCAAAAGACCAAATGACAACAGAATGATAGTTTTGCTAATAGATTTTGTTAGTTATCTGACCCGACTTCTTCTGCTGGTGTTAAATTGGGCTTTAACTGCTTCCATCTGTGCTGAAAATACACAGATAGGTCCATGCATGAAGGCACACGTCATACACAGAGCCAGACTCACACACACACACACACACACACACACAGTCACACTAACACACAACGAACGTGGGCAAGAATATATTTGAAAATTGCCTGCAGGACATTTACTACCTTCGATGCACCTCATTAGCATAGCCTGAAATGAGAAGCAAACAGGCAAAGCTCTCTCTTATGAGGCACAAAACATTAACTTCAAGTCAACACCGGCATTATCAGTAAATGAGGGTAATTTAGTTTTCATCTATGACCTTGAAAACGTCTACTTCATGCTCAAGGGTGACGTAATGCTTTTTTCCAGTGAAAACAGACTAATAACCGAATGACTGTGAAAACCGCAGTCATTAGCGCGCTCCTGCACATGTCCCATCCATGCATTTAAGCCCTCTTAAGGTGCACGCTTCATTTGATGTCTATAAAGGAGCAAAGTGTAGCTCCGGCACAGTCGCAAACCAACTGTCCAAACCGGAGGATAAATAGCTAAGTTGATTATCCCGCTGAGTTGTTGGCTTTTTCCTCTGCCTCTCGTTCTCTCTCCTCCATCTCTGTTTCCACAACTTCCTGCACACCATTAGTTTAGAAAGTGTTGAAAGCACAGTCGTGATCCAGGACTCCTTAAGTGAGTAATCATATATGAGGTTTTTTTTCTTTTGGGTGACTAGAAAGAAGCCATGAGCAGCCGTCTAGCTGAAAAGACTTGAAAAAAAAGTGTAGAATTAAATGCTTTTGATAAAACTCTGTGAGTGAGCTGCTCTGAATGTCTGAGTCTCGATATTTCTGCGGTCGTGCACACATATGAGAGTGTGCGTGTGTGTGTGTGGGTGTGAGTGTGTGTATAAGCAGCGAGGGCGTTGCACACAGAGCGGTTTCCAGGCTCCTTTAACATCACCATCAAAGCCCAACGTCAATGTGTTTCTAATAGCAGCAGCTGAATTAAACACTGGCTGTACAGGCCTCAGCAGAGGATAAATCATTTACAGAACAATTAGCTCATTTGTTGCTCCGCTCTGCACTGCCAATGACTTCCAGACACGGAGAGCCAGCCAGTGTGTGTGTGTGTGCAAGTGTGTGTGTGTGCAAGTGTGCATACTGTATATCTACATGGACGTAATGTCACTTTATGTCACTCACATCCATCTCAAAGTAGCACACACATAGTGTAGATATAAACAGACTCACTGCTTTCTCCCTCACACACACACACACACACACACTTTTACATTTACTCTCACACACTCTTTTTCACACACTACTACAGATAAGTCCTGTTCCAGTTGCACGGTGCAGTTTTAGTGCCACTGTCTCTCCATACGCCCTGCTTTCCAGCCACCCACAAGAATCATCACATATAAAAGTTTTTACTGCGGCCCAGACGTAAATTAGAGCCGTTCGTGATATTAGGAGCTGTATACATCATTTGTTATATTTGCTTTTTCGCTAAATTTACACATTTCTTTTTAATTTCTCCAAATTCCAAATAAACAAGAGTCCGTTGAGTTGGAATAAAATCAGGGTTGTGCCTTAAAATGCTTGTAAACTCGACTAAATTTAACCATCTCAAAGGGAACACGGTCTATTTACAGTGACCACATTATTAAGTATCATACTAGTTATATTTTTGCCAGATTTTTATTTTGTCTCCAAACATATAAATTCTCTTTTAATTTGTCAAATGAGCCTCTTTGAATTTTAAATATTGGAAAATGTTTGGACTTGTCACATCAATCTTAAAAAGGAAAAAGTCCAGCGTGATTGCTGTTACTGGCAGATGAATCGCCATTTCTGTTTGCGTTTGCCATTGAATTGAACTGACCCTCTCCCTGTTTCGGGGCCAAAAGAAATAAGCTGCAGTTGCGGAGGAAGCTGTAAAAACCCTTCATGCGCTATAGCCTTAAAACAACAAAGTAGACAGATTAATACATCCAAAAAAGCGTTTTGTTTGTGCTTTGTGAGAGAGAGTCGCTGAATAAACATCTCGATATCGTTTCGTGGCATTCCTCGGATGCCTCTGCTCTCCCTTATAACAAAAAATAAGGCTGTATTTAAGTTATGATGCCCACCTGGGGAAATATGTTTCAAGGTCATTACTTCTAGCAGAGATGTGCAGGAGATTATAATGCCACGGTGATTAAAACAAACTAATCGCACAGGTTTCCTCGTGCAGGAGTCCAGCCACCTGACAGTTGCACTGATCAGCAGCAGCAGAGCGGCCTAGCACAGGATATCTGCATCAATCAACCAGACAGCGCAGGGATTTAAGCAGCCCTTTGCTCACCTCAATCCTCAGTCCTCAGCCCTGTACATCTCATTTACAGATGTAGCCATCAGGAGCGTCCCATTTCTTTTTTCTTTTTTTTTTTACTGCGACTATCAAAGGCATCAGTTGGGCTCCGGTTTGTTCCTGCTCCAACCCAGAGCTGCCTTTCTGAAAAGTCAAAAAACTTGTCAGGGAATAATGTGGAAGCCTAAAGAATAGCTTGGCTTCCGATCAAAATATACTGAGCAGAAATATCCCACAGCGTGTGGCTCTAAAGATGACAGCTCGAGGGGGAAAGGGAATATGCAGCACGAGCGCGGAAGAAGATCACCGCAGAAAAACAACTTCTCGTGCCTCAGACTCACACAGAGGACAAATTCACGCCCGTTCAGATGCCTCTTAATGTGTCTCCTGCAGAAAAACAAAGCCTCACTGTCAAAACAAAACCATGTGTATGAAAATTGTGTTATTTTTTAATTTTTCAGATAAACGGAGGGATGAAGCTCAATTATGGGATGAAAAATCTCAAAGCTAAATAAACTTTTAAAGGGCTGTTGGATTGTTGTAACAGGACAGTGACGATGAGAAGTCGAGCTAAGAAGATATAACAAACAAATCTACATCCTTCACCTGTATAAAATTATGAATGTTTCTGAATCATGTGCATTTAGTCACACGGGTAATGAAATCACATTGCTGTTCCACTGAATATGTAATATGCAGTGGTTTTCTCTCTGTGCAGTAGTCATTCCTCACAAGACTGTTTGTTTTGAAACAGTTATACTGTATACACACATAATAAAAGGAAATGAGCATACACTTTTCTCACTTTCACCCTCTCCCACATTGGAAATAGGCGTAATTGAGGCAGCTGGTCTAAGCAGGCCTGACAGCTGTGATGAACCTCAATGACCATAAAAACATACAAAGAGAGCACTCAGGACACAAAGTCTCATTTTACCTTCACAATCGTTTCCTCTCTGTAATCACCAGCACCGGCTCTGCCCTTTAGCCCACTTAAATGCACTGTATGGCCACTTTTCCAGGGAAAATGAAATTCTCTCAGGTTCTGCCAATCAACGTTAACCATTTACACCCCGGGGGAGCCTGGGATACACCTCTCCTTAAAGGGTAAGTCTGGAAATGTTTCATATTTTTCTTGTCAACAGATCTCACGAAAAAAAAAAAAAATTGATGGCCTTTATAATATTATCTATATATTACAAGGCTGAAATAACTGTATAGTCAATGTGTTGTGGTCCAAATAATATTAAAAATCAGTCATGTATGTTCAGTGTATTTATGAATGGGTTTATTTTTTAGTTAGTCCCACATACTTCATCCTGCTGCACCAAATGTGTATTAATCCACTGGAGAAAATAGTCCCCAACAGCTTATCTTTGCTTCTGTTTGAGCAGCGTTTCCTAAAAAGAACAGCTGTTTGGGAGATTTACTGAACGTTTTCAAAAGATTTATGTGCTTTGATGGGTTTGTTATTGAATAACGAATTAGAATGACACCATCATTACAAAGATCTTACATCTAAAGACATTTAGTCACAGATTGAGTCAGATTTTGCAGAGACTTGGGATCCTGCACAGTCACTGTTTGCAAGACGAAAATAAGAGTTTCATTCTGATTAACTCCTATTCTGCTTCTGGAGGAAAATAAAAGAAGAATAATTGTTGAAGAATGGAGGAGAAACAGAAGCAGCTTTTGTGTGTGCAGTGATTATCTGTGAGGACTGAGGCATTATTGTTTGCTGGTTTAACATTACGAGCTAGCAGCCCACTAGTGACACATTTCCTTATGTCAAACTTTCATTCATCAGTTCACCGGAGCAAACGTCATCTAACATCTGACTATCAGCAGTCCTCCATGTTTACTATCCGCCTGGTCTGCTGCTTCCTATGTGCTGGAGAAAGAGTGCACCACTGGGTTGTTGACAATATTCACGTCATTGAACTTCATCCAATTATATTCAACATTTTTTCAAAACGTCATGACATGAAAAAGACTTGAAAGAGCTCAAGTGCACAACAACTTTAACAAATCCCTCATGGTTTTATTCCAACATTAGAAATTTGTCTGCGACAGTGAAATCACTTGAAAGGTCATTTTTTGCCAGGCTGACATAACTCATCCAGTTTCATTTGTGACTCGTAATGACTTTCACCTGGGTTCACCTAATCAGCGCACCGCAAAACAGTAAAAATGCATTCGACATCATGCACAACGGCGAGGAGAGCGAACAGTTTTGAGCTAATGGGAAACAGCTCGATGTGACTGACGCCGAGGACGACAGGCTCAGTCAGAGCGGCTACATTCGAAGGGTTTGACAGGAGAGAGTTTCAAAATTGTTTTCTACCCAGCATGCATTTACAGGTCAGGCGAGTGTCTGCAGCAGCGAGTTGACAGCAGCAGATAGTATTACACAGCTCCTACTGACAGCTCTGACCTCCACCAGGCTGATCGATCTGCAGAGGACTGAAGGGGAGGAGGGCGGACCGAGGGGAGCCGAGGGAGAAAGAGCTAAAGAGGGAAAAAAGAGAAACTGAATGAAAAGTGTTTAAAAGCGTGAGAGAGAAGAATAGAAGAACTCAGGCAGGACGGACCGAAGCAAAAAGAAAACGGAGACAGATTTGGGGCTCGGTATCTCCCAGCTGAGGGTGTCTGGGTTTCAGACACCGAGGACGTCTAGGCTTTCACTTGCAAAGGTTCGGAGGGGAGGCAGGAGGTGGGCGGGTGGGGGTGGACACACTGCTGAGACTCAGGTTATCCCCCAGCTAAAGGGTCTCTGGGTTTAGACACTGAGGAGGGTATTAGCTTTCACACACTGCTGGGGTAACGGGGGAGTCTGCCAGATGTCAGCTCCTTACCCATAAATCCTGCTAAATGGGCAGCGGCTAGGCCGGAGAAGAGGAGGAGGGGGGGTTGAGTGGACGTCACCTCTCTGTCATCCTCTGCTGTTTGTTAAAGTCGGCGCTGGAGTCTTATAAGTCTGATTTCAGTCGGCTGATGTTATTCCTCATCAGACTGACAACTTTCTTGCGCTGAGAGCGGTCTTGATTGTGTCTGTTTCCTGCGTCGAATCAATCAAAAGTGGGGTGAAGTTTTCCTTTTTCTGCATCTCTATCAGGGTGAACTGAGGGACAACAGCGCTACAACCAAACTGCAATCTGAAATAACCTTATAAGCTCGTGCCACCTTAGAAAAAACGTTTTTTGATGAACTTTTAGTTTACCCTCTTAATGTTAAGAGTTGTGACACCCACTTTCAGTGAAATAAGGTCAGTTACCATCTTTGTATCTCAAGTCAGCTCTTCAGAAATTATGACTCGAACCCTCTCATATACAGGCTGACGTCAATGCATTCTTCAAATTATACACATGGTTTTGGATGGATTTCATGGCCTCTTTGTCATAAATCTCACTCGCTGCATAAATACTCTTGTAAACTTCGAATTCATATTTTTAAAAAAAGAAAGAAAAAAACATCACAGTTGTGACACACAAAAAAAATGCTCACTTCTATCCACTGTGACGTCCACGAGTCTCAAAAAGCACCTTGAACTTTTGAGTCACCTGCCCGAGTAAAACAAACCCCCAACAGAACAATAACACACCGTCCTTCCCCCCTAAAAGACGACTTTAAAGAGGTTCTGCTTTTAATGTCCCTCAGGGCCAATCAGGTTTATAGGCACAGTCACTGATCTCAGGTCAGCCTTAAACACCAAATTGACCCTAAAACACTGCAGAGTTTCCCAAAAGAAGCTTCACTCAGCAGTGCAATCGGCTTTTCCTTCGGCTAAATGTGAATAAAGTTTGCTGTTTGATTATTTAAGTATTCGTTATACATAAAGATGGTTAAAGGCTGCACATACTTTCTTTTGTATTTAATGCCGTCATGAAATAACAGTGATGACAATAATGAGACGTTTGAGTTGGAGATATTCCCACTGTACATACAAATTTTTGTTAATTTGAACTTTTCTTTCTCGTTTGCTGAGTTATAATTATCGTCTGCTCACCATTTTCCTTTGGTTGCTGAGGCAGAAAGTACAGATGTGCTTTGGCTGAGCCGATTGGTCGGATCCGCGGTTGGGGGAGGAGTTAACGTGGAAGAACGGCGGTGAGGGAGCGTGGCACGGCTGTCCGTCATGAAGCCCCTCGCCCAGGAGCAACACGTTCCCCAGGTGGCTGATGTAGCTGCTGGCCAGACGTAGCGTCTCGATCTTTGACAGCTTCCTAATCATCAGACCAGGACGAGATTCAGGGTGTCAATCAAAACATCATATAAGAACAGTGAACAACAATTAGAAAGGTAAATATCGTGCATCGACACAACATTACTGCACTTTTATGTAAGGTGTTTCAAAATAAGGTGCAGCATACAGGAAGTGGCTGCTCTTTGGACAATAACTCTATGATGCATCTATCATAGGAAACACTGAATCATTAGGCTACAGGCACGTCCTCGAAATGATTTAACTGAGAATAGAGGTGCTTCTCATCCTTCTTACTTATTTAGGTCCCTAGATAGAAAAAATGTGGTTCTAATATTTTAGGAAAGTATTTGTGGATCAGACACGCTGGTGTGAGTCATGCTGCCGTACCTGTCTGCAGGCTCGGTGGGGATGAGTGTGCGCAGAGCTGTGAACGCTGTGTTGACAGAATTGGTGCGATCTCTTTCCCGCGCGTTGGCCGCGGTCCTCTGCCGACCCTCCCCGGGGATTGAGGAGCCGGGAGGGCCGAGCCTCCCCAGCATGCCCCCTACTTCTACCTCTGCGCCCCCTCCTGCGCCGCACATCTTCCTCTTCCTGTTCACCTTGATGTGAAAGGCAGATGGCGACGAGGAGGACAGGCGGAAGGCGGCGGAGTTGCTTCGCTCTTCGGAGCCCGACCCCTCGCTCCCGTTCTCCTCATCGTCTTCGGAGAGGAGGGCGATGTCGCCGTACAAGAAGCGGCCTGCGGGAGGTGCCGTGCGCAGCATGGCGAATGTCATCTTGAAGAAACAACGCTCTGACAGCTGCTGGTCGCTGCTCGTGAGGCTTCCTCCTGCTGAGCGTTCAAAGTTTATCAAAAGTTGCTCACAAAATGTTTTCTTAGTGCTGCTGACTGACAGTGTCCACCCCTTTAATTCTCACTTTACCTCCAACTTCTCTTCTTTTCTCAGCCAGGTGAGTCAGTTTTTGCTGTTTTGATGCTGATTTAGATAAAAGATCGGCGAGCTGTTCCTTCGTCAGCGGTTGAGAACAACTTGACCTCGGAGCCGCTGTGTCGCAGGTGGCTGCAGGTCCCACGTCCGTCCTGTTTTTCTCTCTTGGTTTGTACAAAAACGCTTCA
>JBAJHX010000036.1:4101393-4115989 GCA_037176925.1 Amniataba percoides | reverse complement strand
GAGCCGCTGTGTCGCAGGTGGCTGCAGGTCCCACGTCCGTCCTGTTTTTCTCTCTTGGTTTGTACAAAAACGCTTCACATCCCAAAAGTTCAGCTCTTCCTTCGGTTATTCCTTTCGATGAAAGCCAAAGTTAAAATGGCATGCTTTGGTTAAATGGCAGCTGATTTGTCCTCTTTTTCTTCTCTGAATCTCTCTCTCTGTCCTTTCTTTCTATATTTGTCTCTTTCAGTCCCAAAAGCAAAAGCTACTCCCAGCCGGTGGCAGCAGTTTGACTCTCTCCTGCTCTTTATTGGTCTCTCTCTCAGCCTCTCCTCACGTCTCTCTCTCTCTCTGCCTCTTTGCTCCACGTGTGCTTGCTGTCTGAGTGTTTCCGTCTGCCTCTGGTCTTATAGCCGGTGGGAGGACTCCTCTGCTCCTCCCTCTGAGCGCTGAGGGTCCCTCGGCTGCTGTCTAGAAGCAGGCCAGAGAGACCGGAGGCAGGAGGCAAACCATCAGCAGGAGTTTGTTTTGGCTGCACGCTGGTGTGTTTCAGGGGAAATCCACCCTAAAACAGAACCTGTATCACCCTCGTTTGCTGGGTGGGTTTGGTGACCTCAGAGACCACGCAGGCCTCTGAACACACATTCCCGTCAACATGAACACTGTGGACGTATTCACTTTCTTGGCTGGTGACTTAAAATGGAAATGAAACAGAGTTAAATGTTGTCATCTGACAGGAAGAATAAAGCCACGATCTTGGACAGTGCAATCAAATATCAAATATCTGAAACTAATTTGAAATCTCAGTGTTTTTATATTGTTGCTGCAAAGACATGAGCAAACTCTGGGAACTCGAAGCTATTTTACTTTACCGGAGGCCAGATCTTTACATAACACAGAACCTGATCAGATCATTTAATATCATTTCTGTAATCGTTTGTTTTAAGGTTTTGACATGGATCAATTCTGCAGAAAAAAAGCAAACAGTCTCCTCCAATTTTCCTGTTTTTCCACACCGGATGACTTGTTCTCTGTCCAGACTTGTCTGACAGAGTATGGAAGTACGCTGACAACAAAAAATTTGAGAGAGTGCAAAGCAGTTTCTGAACACTACTCCATCTTCGACTTGACATTTACGAGACACACGTGGATTCATAAGGGCAGAATCTGATTTAAACGCGTAATCTCGATCACGAGCACACTCTCTCAATTTTCTCCAGCTGTTTTGGCAGCGTCTGAGCACTTGTGATCGCGAGAAGTTCCTCACCAAACCATTTTTGATTAGCAAGCTGCAACAGGACACACCCGTGTTCAGAGATTGTGTCTCTTTCAAAGTTAGATGTCACACACAGAAAAAACTCAGCTGCTCTTCCATAAGAAAGTGAAATGTGACTATGAAGGACAAAATATGATTTAAATGCCTTTTACAAATTAGCCTACAGTGTCAATTTTTGCATATTCTGCCAATTCGACTGATCCCTTCACTATTTCCTAGTTTACTCGGTTATGAGATTAATCTGAAAATCCTGTCATTCTCACCTTTGGCACGGCCCATAACTATAACTTGTTTTGTTTAAATCATTAATTCTGGTCTTTTTTTTATCCAACATGGAGTCAGATCAGATCACAGTAAACTAACCACGAATCCGTATTGTATGTAGCTAACTCCAAGAAACAGTATGTGGTTTTTGTTTGTGTCTTAATTTGCACCTTCAATTTTATGATGCAGAGCCAAATACTTTTACAAATACAAATCACCACTGTCCAAGCTTTTATTTTGAAAGTACACAGGATGACTCTTCACTTCCAGGTCCAACTGAACAGGTGAAGCAAAACTCTGAGAACTGTGAGTTCAGGGATTTAAACTTCCAAAGGTGAGTAGCTTTATCATTATGTAGTGCTTTGCTGTCTGAAATTTAGTCACGATTTCTTTCCTTCCTCGTGCACAAATCAGATTCTGCTCATATAAATTCACAGCTGCCAAAGCTTGAGCTGCAAACAGATTTGTTTTGTGCTCCCTTAAATCTTTTTCCGTCGGTTCACTTCCATATCAGAGCAGCAGGAGGTAAAACCAGGACTTGCAAAAACGGAAGTTTTGTTCGACCGCACTCTTGACAGCAAGAAGCTGAGAAGCTTGAGTGGTGAAGTAAGACTTTGTCGATCTCCCCCGTCTTCTTTTCCTCCCTCGGCCTCCCCGTCTGTTTGTCCCCGGACAGCAGGCTGCAGACGGTGGACGGTTTGTGAACAAAGTCGGGAACTGGGTCTGCTGTTTTATCTGTGAAGCTGAAAGGCCTGCAAGCAGTCTGCCCTCGAGGGATTGAGACTTTTGGGTGGAGTGTTTTGGTGATGAACGGGAGGCTCGGGGGTGGGTAGTCGAGGAGCTGCTACTTTATTCACTTGCGCTCCCTTTAATAATCTGTCTTCCTCTCATAGAGAAGAAAAAATAGGAAGAGACAGCGAAGGGAGCAACTACAGAGGAGGGAATAAAGACAAGAGTGGGAGAAAACCAATGAAAGTCCAAAATGAATGAAGGAGAGCAACTTATCAAGCAAGTTAAATAATGATGTGTGTGAAGGTATAGCAGCAGAGTTTTCCCTCAGAGTTGACTTTTATACTTTTATACAGCCGTCATCAAACTCTAATCTGCTTTTCCTGCTTGAAGACTTTGGGATTTTATTAGTCGTGATCGTGCAACTTAACTCTTCTTTCCAAGGAACTGATTGACCTTTAAATTTTGTTTCCTGCCTCAGCCGTGCGGTGGTTAAAGGTTGACAATCTATGTAAAACTCAACTATGAAGCCTGCAATCCTCAGTAGTGCATTATTGAAAACTGTAAACCCGACCGCTGTTGCTGGTATGCCTCTTTTGTGTAGATTGGCAACGGAAAGCTGCTGCTGAAAACTAATAGCACAATGAATAATCTGTCAGAGTTACACAATGTTACAGTCAGCATTCATCACTCCCTCTCTCTCTTTATTCCTCTGTCTCCTGTCCATGTTTCTCTCTCCTGCCCTCCTCTATGCATCTATCTCTGCCCTTCAATCACAGTCGTAGTGTTTATCCTGCGGTACTGGCTGTATGAGCGGAGGCCAGCGCTGGTTGCAGTGGTGGATTGCAGCACCTACAGGAAGCGCTTGGAGCTGTCAGGTTGGGGGAAGCAGGCCTGGTGGGTCGGCTGTAGATGGGGATCAAACCACTTTAAATTCTGCAATAAGAAAAAACACCACAGGCAAAATCATATATTTTTCTATTTAAAAAAAAGGGTTGGCACTCAAAAAACCCTTAAAGGTGAAATCATACTGCTGGTGTTGCTGCTTATGGTACTGCAGCCGCCGTCTAGTTTTTGCTAGACACACAAATTCATGATAAATTTCCATTGCTGGCAGTGAACAACAACAACACTATTGCAAAACTATGGAAACAAGCAAGAAAAAACTCCTCAAAAGAGTTTTATAGTTTGAGCTACAACACTTTTTCCACTCTCCTCCACTTCTCACTTGACACATCCGGTCACCGAATATCAAATGTGTTTGAAAACAGTTGCCTGGCTGTCTGCTCCGAACATCTGAGACTGGATTCATGCAACAAATACTCATGCAGGTCCTCCGCGGTGACCTTTACAGTAGATCAGATTCCCACACCTGGGCTTCACCTCAGTCAGCGGCCCAGATTCAACAAGCGATATTACTGCAGTTACAGTTGTGTTAGTTTTGGAAACATCACAAGTCTAAATGAATCTGGGCCGAAAAGACCAAAATCAAACAATGAAAACAAACTTTGTCCTTCCAGAGCCAACGACGCAGTGTAATCCAACAGCTTATTGCTCTCGTGAGGTGGAAAATCATGACAACATGTGGTAAACAGAGAAGTTTGTTTCTGATTCCCTTTTGGATCCACTCCTGTGAAAAACACTGAAATTGTGAGCATGTCTTTAATTTGTTATTTTCAACTGACAGAATAAGTTTCTTGACATTATTGTATATTCTCTTTAATTTATGTTTTATTTAGTTGTATTATTTATGTTTTAGGTCTATATTTTATTTTACAACTAAGTTTATTATCTATGATTTTTCTTTTTGCATGTGTGGTCTTTCTTTCCAAAATATTTCGAACATTGTTTAAGGAGTTGGAGACCATTCATTACTCTGTGCACATGATAAGCTCACAAAACACAAAAACAATATATATTGAGATATACTAAATAGATCCACACCCAAATACCTTGATTAATGACTGCCAGACTGTGTTTAAACTGACTGTATACATATCTGTGACCCACCTTACTCTGGAGGTGTATTTCCAAACCAGCTTCGCTCCCTGTGGTCCGTCATTAGATGCATTAGCATGATCCTCCTCTGATTTGCATCTCCCAGGAGTGTGTGGCTGCTCTAACACAGTATCCATTTCTCCCCAAATTGTTGCCCGCGGGCCAGAAAACATTTGACGAGGTATAATGTACACTTTCAGTCTTTTCATAATCACACGTGGCTGCATTTGCCAGAAGAATGTTGTATGAGAAGGAAATAGCTACATTACAGCACAATAATGGTGACATTTCCATAAAACTACATAAAGTGTTGACCTAAGTCCACGATACAGACTCTGGATTTTACATAATGATTTTGAATGTACCTGGAATACAGAGCCCTGGTTGTCAGCTGCAGAATATTTTAGAAATTATTATGTAGGTTGAACTCTGATTACAATAAATACAGACCAAATTTACAATGTGAAACTCAGACCATGAGAAGAAAGATTACACAGACACTGGCTGTAATTATTATTGCAATGAGGCAGAAAATGCAGACATTTTCTTGATGATCATCTTATGTATTCGTATTAAACTGAATGTCTGTTGTAAATATACACCAGAAGTTGATTTAGAAATACATTTTCTGTTATACAAGCTTTTACACTTAAAATCACTTCAGGCAGCTCGACTGAACTTTTTATTTTGTGCTGATTTTGGCGCCCCCTGTGGAGAAATGCAGTGTTTCACCTAATGTTCAACTGCAACCAGACTTCTTCAAAGAGCAGGTGAAAGCTGCTTGAACTACAACTTGAGTTCAGAGCAAACCTCAGCACCACATTGTCTGACTTTGTGGAAATCTCCAACCTGGTGGCATTAAGAATAACTATTAGAAACTAACAGTAACAACCAATCTACTCGCTGTTGGTGTGTTTTGCTCATTTGGATCATATAAAAGCAAAGATGTGAAAACGTTATTTGCATCTTTGCTGTTGGAAATGAACTATATACATCAAACTTATAGGCTTTTATTTTGTTTTCTTGTCACATAACTCCAGCAGCTCTCTGTACACTGAGCTAAGCTGTACTCCACTTTACCCTCCTGTACTCTACAATACTTAACTTTACTCCATCTGACCACCAAAGAGACAAACTTAGCAGCTAGCTGGCAAACATATTTAGTATTTTGCAGCAAAACAGTTCACTCAGGAGAAGAAACCAGAGCAAAAATGCAGCTGAATGGTGGAGCTGCATTCATCAGGCCTTCTCCAGATTAACACATGAAACTAAATCACATATTTCTATTGTGTTTTCTAATCCTCACTGTCTTGTCTTTTGTTGCACCTTCTTTTTTCACAGTGGTTTAACACATGAGAATAGTGGACGGAAAATATGTTGTCAGCTTTCTCTAAATTAATCACATTTTTCTGTAATTTGATTATATTAAGGAAATATTGATTATAGAGTGTTAGAAGTACTTTTCCTAACACTGAGATGTGGACTCTGCTCCAGAATGACGATCACATTTATGACTCTTCCTGATTTGAGAGGATGATCACTGCACATTTCCAGAGAATAATAATCATATATGTGGATTTTTAAACTGTGTGCTGTTCTCCTTTAAGGACACAGCGGCAGCAGCAGCAGCGGCGGCGGCAGCAGCACAGTAGTTGAACGCCATCTGATAGTCATTACCCCTCCCCTCTCCTCCGCCTCCTTCCTCCTCCTCTCCTCCTCTCGCTCGATACTCTTCTCTCAGCTCAGACGTATTATTCATTAGTCTGATGAAAAACACCCACCAACTTAGCCGGGCCCAACTTCGCTCACACACACTAACACAAAGACAAATATACACCCACACACACACACACACACAGAGTCCCAACCCAGCTGAACTACTCTGGCGTGGGTCAGGGACCTGTCAAAACTCGGAAGCAGGTCTGGACCTGATACGGTACCACAGAGCGGGCGTCTAGAGGGGGAGAGGGACTCCAAGGAGCTGAGCTATTTATCGTAGCTCCTTGGACGGTCGTTTTTAGTTTTTAGAGTGATAGAAGGGGGGGGAGAGCTGCTCGACTTGTTTTGGTGCCACTGAGCAGGCGTCTGGAGAGGGTCATTACCAAAAGTAACTGTCTGCTTTCCACGGCAGCGAGAGGGACAGCGAGGGAAGACGGATGGGAAAAGGAAGAAAAGAAGGCGGGATGGTGGAGAGCGGGAGGGGAAAAGGAGACGGAGGAAGAAAAGTAGGATGGAAAGGAAGGAAATTCGGGGAGGGAAAGAAGACGAAGAGGAGAGAGGGAGAGCTGGCGGCGGCCTGCCAACGCTCCAGACTGCATGGTGTATTGCATAGGGGAAAATGGTCGGAAGTGCTCGCCCCCCCAGCTCGCACCCCCACCACCAGCCCCAGTTTCAGCCTCATTCAGCCTCAGCCACACTCTCCTGCGTCTCCCAAGAGAGCCAGACTCTACAGCTGGCCTTATTAAACCGAGAGAGGCAGAGAGACAGAAAAAAGACGGGGAAGGAAAGAGAGGTCACACAACTGGAAGACATCAGTTGAAACCGTGCTCCTTTTTTTTTCTTTTTTTTTTTTTTCAGGCAGTTTTTTCCGTTCATATCCCGTTTTATGATAGAGTTTCTCACAAACACGCTCGCGGTGCACTGGGTTCAAACACATAGTAAAAAGCTATTGTTTGATTCGACATCCCTCAGAACGCCGTAAAACAATGAAACAAATGCTGGGAAATTAAAGTCTGTGTGACTTTTATCTCGTTTGTCTGAGTGCGTCTGAAGGCTGTCGTCATACATCAGAGCCCTGCTGCACGGGGGTGTCTCTCCTCGTTTGTTTGAATCGGGCAGTATTTGTGAACACACTGGGGCAATAAAAGAAACTTTGAGGGCTGGAAGTCTGTTTCCAATCCATTATCTGGTGTTCATTTGTAATTTGCTTCTTTTCTGCTGCAGCTTGACTGAGTTTCTGTTTAACCTTGAAGGCTTTTTCATCTTGCTTTCTGCTTTAGAATAAGGCAATTACACCTATTTACACCTACACTGAGTAAACAGCTAGAGGCTACTGATCTGCTCCTTTGGGGCAACTGAGGATAAAGTGTATTGTTCAAGTTTTACCTTCTGTACATGTCCAGAGTCAGGAAAGTGTTCAAAACTGCTGCACAGCTAACACGTCTAATATACTTAATCAGCAATAAAGTTTTTTTCTACCTGTTTTGTTGGGTCGGAAGCATTTAGTCCCTTTGTGAAGTACTTTTTCAATGTAGCTTCAGTCTGGGACCATCTAGATCTGTAAATTCAAGTTTACAAAAGTCCAGATTAATGGATATTAAATGTGTAATGTGGGCAAAATTCAGCGTGCACCTTGGTTTTGTGGTTGTGATTTACACAGTTTATATCAATCTAATACTTGCACATTGTCAACAAGATAATATATGAATACCAAACCAAGGAGCTCTCACACCGAACTAGAATCGCTGTATTAGATGATTCAGGACAAATTAAAGCACTGTTACACCTTTAATGAACACAATAAAAAACTACTTTCAACTTTTACTATCATCACTCCTTGTAGTGATAAAAGTTACAGTAATATGCACCATAAGCCGCTAAAACCTACCAATCACAGCTCTCACATCCTCCTCGTGGTATCTCTTTAGCCACCGCAGCCCTGAAATATACATTTGTGAGGAGGCGCACATTAACTGTGGTACAGCCTGTTGTAAAGCCGCAGGACGGCGTCTATGTGCACACTTCAGGCTACTAATGGACAAACATAAATCCCTCTTTAGATGTTAAGTGTCCTCAGATATCCAAGCCTGAAATTATGATATTTCTGTACTCAGTTTGGTTCTGTTTCTCATGTCCATCCCACAGTAAATGACGTTAATTATGTGCAAAGTGTAGTTAGCCGCTCTCCACACTCTGTTACTCTCCATTCATTTTACTCCACTGCAGGTGAAAGGTCTGGTTCATGTCAGTGGATATAAAAAAAGGGGAAAAAATTTAAGTCACCATTTGCTTTTCTGCAGCCAATCAGACACTGAGCAGCCCTGAAAAATCTTCTCAGGACTATTAGGCCTCTGTTTCCTGTTGAATGAATGTTGGACGCAGAAGATGAATGCGCTTAACAAAGGCGACGGGATTGGCTGGAGTTGACTCTGAGTGTTAGCCTGGAAACACTGCCTGGTCACCTGTGAGATATTTGCTTTGTTGCAGTATAAACAGTTTTGAAAGCTCTCTGTAGACGTTAACGTGAGCCAAGTCCTCGCGGGAAACCGTTACAGGCTTTGTTACGACTAGCTGCAGCTGGCAACAGTCCATTCACAATGTACAGAAACTGATATTTAAAACAAATCTGAGCTGCGTAAAAACAGGCTTCTCCAATCAGATCGGATCCAGACTCCTTCTTTTTATTCGCTCTGAGTTTTTGACGACGTTAAAGGCTCCGGTAGCAGCTCGGTCTCTCCTGAAACGGAGGCCGTGGAGGAGCGGTAGCAGCAAACTAGAGGAGAAATCAGCTGTGATGTCATTGCCACTAATGAGGTGGCAGGAACATATTTGACCACCTGACTCACCCACCAGCCCACCTCTCTTTCTGTGTATTTTTAACTTTCTCTTAAACTCTCTCTCGCTCGCTCCCTCCCTCTGCCACCACCTCTTCTGCCTTTTTTTCTTTCTGGGGTATGTGTTTTCCCCGACTGGTTACGTGAGCTTTGCCAGGCTGTCCTGCACTGTTGGACCCTGGACTGCAATCGTTTCCAGAGCCACACAAAACTAAAAACAAACGTTACTTGAACGCAGCTGACGTTCAAAGACCTTTCATCAACCATCCGGCCTCCCAGAGAAACAAATAACTTATGTTAACAGGCTCAGCCATAATGAACGTACATCATCTAAAAGGTAACAATAAATAAAATGGTTGACACAACGGTTTTCCAAACGCTTGAGGCTCCGGTTGGCTCCGTTACGTTCCATGGTGTAATGACTGGCTGCCTCAAATGCCAGTGAGCTCACATCACTAAGAGAGAGAGAAAGAGAAAGAAAGAGGGGGAAACAAAAAGGGGGAGCAGAGACTGTGACAGACAGAGAGAGAGAGAGAGAGAGAGAGACGGTGGAGGAGGTGGTAAAGAGGCTGATGGCAGAAATTTGCCATCAAGTCTGAAAACTAGTTTCCACTTAAAGAGAACTCCTTAAAGTGTTTCCTTTAATTCACAAAAGAAACTGACACAGTTTATGGAAGAACATGAATACTGTCACGTGTACAAAAAATGATTTAGTATAAATTAAAATGGGAGAGAGTTTGAAGAATACACCTGCTGAAATCACAAAGTGGGTAAAGACTTTCACCCAGTTTCACCCCTTTATGGTGCTGTAAATAGAAACATCTTCAACCAAAGAGACTGATGAAACGAAGCTTAAAGGAAATAAGTTTTTACTTTGTAGCCAAAAGTCAGTGTGGTTATTCCCACAGGAGAAAAAAGCACTTTACCTGCACTTCTAAAATGCTCTTATCAACATTAGTTATATTTTTTTATGTTAAAAAAAGATGTACAGAAACCAAAGTGTAGGGATTGCTTGCTCGAATATTTCTTTCCCTGCAGCTGTGATTTTCTTCCAGCTCTGTCATCTCATCGCAGCGAGGCAGAGACAAAGACTACCTTTGTATTTAACAGACACACAGGAGATCGATATTGATCCTCTCAGCGAACTCGGCAAGATGGTTTATTTCCCAAAATGTCAAACAGTTTCCAAAAGAAAAACACGAATCATCTTCCAGAGCAGTGAAGTGTTCCTTCATGTGCAGTTTGCAGTCATTTCATCAGCTTAAAACACAAAAACCATCAGCCAAACTGAAGTAAATATTATGTTATTCACCTCTTTTTAAAACTGTGATGTGATTTGACGATGACCAGACTTAATACGACTCTCCAAGCACATAAGAGGACACCTCCATCTTTTACTGTGCACATTAATGCAGATTTGCTGACCTCGTGAAAGCTTTGCCAAACCTCCTTAGTCAGCACTGACAGATTCGCAGTGCTCTGGTTTTAAGTCTTTTAAAATGCACAAAGGTTTTACTCAGGAAAAGCTTAAGTTGAGGTGTAATCCAAATAAACAGTAAAGTGCAAAAGCGGTTTTATTGTCAGGTCAAGTCCAAACATTTCATACTTCATTCTGCATTTTATGACTGCACTACTGCAAAGTGACTTTCACAGACCCAGACCTTGAAGAGTGAAAAACAATCCTTCTTTAAAAGTATCACTTCAATTATTGGCCAGCGGGGGGGTCGAAGAGATGTTTCTTGCTTGTCCTGCACCAGGAGGTCAAAGGTCAGGCTTACCTGCAGAGTTACACCTGTTGAGCTGATGATTGTTTTTCTTATCAACCATATACACGTGAATATTGCACTACATCTACAGTATATAGTGATTCTAGTAATTCTTGTACATTTTATTGTTTTTAAAAAGAAAAGAGGGACGCCGCAGGAGGTGAAAGAGTAAAGATCAGAGGTATGTCGAGAGTGGAAGAAGTGAGGAGACGAGTTCATTTGATGAACTTGTTAAGGGAGGCTGAGAGGTTGAAAGATGTGTGAAGTCAACCTTTGTGTTAAGTGTGTGTGTGAGTGTGTGTGTCTCTATGTGTGTGTGTGTTTGATGTTACAGTCTTGTAAAGCAGCAGCTGGAGAGGGCTGTCCCCTGAGAACCACCACAGCCGGCTAGTAAACCACACACACACACACACACACACACACAGATGCAGTCTTTAATAAAGCTATTTCTTGGGAAACAGACCAGACCCGACCAATCTGAGGCTCTTTTGAGGGCGAGAGTGACTCGGTCACGCTCACATTCACATAGATTCACATCGTCTCGAGCCAGAAACAATGACAGAAGAACCTCATTATCCTGACTTTCAAAAACCTGCAAACCAGCAGTTTCCTGGTCAGATAAGTGGCGGATATATTGGAGCGAAGGACTATTGTGAATTTCTCTTTACTGATGTGTGCAATTATACGTATTTCGCCTGCATATGGTTCTACTGTAAAACTGTAAATGTACTGTAAAACTGCCCCGGCCAGATGTGGAGTTAGTAATACAAGCCACAGCAGGGGGGGACACCTAGTGAGCGCTGTGAAGTCAGTAGCTCAGTGAAACTCATTAGAAAAGTGGAACACCTGGAAGACCCTGTGAAACACCAGAGCGAGGTTCATTTGTTCATTTTGTTCTTTTTTTTTTACTCCATCTGCAAATCGAGCTTCATAAAACAGCAGTGATAGATAAGTGCTGAAAATGCTGGTAAGTGTTTTGCATATTTAAATCCCTTTTTTTTTTGCTGTTCATCCACTTGAGAAAACAAGAGACAGGTGCAAAGGCTCAGGCAACAAGTTTTTCTGTTTATGGCATGTCTCGCCTGTTTAGACAAACATTAGCTGCAGACGGAGCTCTGAATTAGTCTGCACCACAAGAATCTGCATATTTAAGGAAACCGCTGTTCTTTGCACATTCGCATGTCATCAAATATCTTTTTTTTCCTCCTTGATTGTAGGAATTATATTGGATGACATCATGCTGCAGCTGACTGGGAGCAAACACTCCTTTTTTTAGAGCCGTGGACCGTTTCCAGGGAGATGATATAACACAATCCAGATGAGCCCCTCCAAAGATTGTCTCATTATCACACACGCCACAGCTGCACGACCACTGTGTATATGAGTAACTGTGTTTATGTGTGTCTGCATGCAGGCCGAGCGTGTGTGTGTGTGTGTACGTGTGCCATTTAAACTGTAGTCAATTACCAGAAAATGACTTGTGCGGACCATTTTCCCTCCAGAAAAACTAATTATAGGGTTAAGCTTAGGATTGGGGTTGGGATTGTAGGAAAGTCCTGGACCGAGCCTGTTCCATGTGGACGACGTGAAGTCAGGGGCGTAGCCAGGGCGGGACGGGACACCATCCACATCTGATTGCTCCCCCTCGGCACCACGCCAAAGTTTGTAGTTTATCTTTAGATATTTTGGGCTTCTGAATTAAAAGATCACTTTGCTTTGAGTCGCCAAGAGCAGTTTCTCAGACAGTTAGAAGTTAAAGATAGACACATATTTTACTCTCCACAAAGGTGTGATTTTCTTGCAGGCAATATGCTGTATACAGTTGTGATCAATTGTAATGAATAAACCGTGATTATCATGTGTTTGTGTTGAGAATCGAGGTATTATGTGTTTTTAAAGCCGAACACAGATGGCATTTCCCGGAAAATAAACTTGGCACCAAATAAAACCCACAACAATAGTTTGCTGAAGTATTTAGTGGGTGTTTTTTGCCCATTTTGGTTCAAATTAGGAAAGTAAATAGCTAAAAAACATTACGCAATTCAAGCTGCCTGACCACATTAATTATAACATTTCGCTAATTAGGTGCGTTGTTGAGGAATCTTTCTTTAAATGAAGTGTTAATGTTGAGCATAAAATCTAACCTACAAAAGCTCATAGCTCACATGGTTATTTTTCTCTTTTTCTTTTGACCTGTCTAACAATAATAAGACTGGTTTGCTTTTTTATTCCCTTTGGAGCAATTACAGCACTGCAACTCATGTCCTTCATTCATTATTTATCTTTTAGCTGCACTAACTTCAAAAGCAAATCATTACTTTTTTATGTCCCACATGCAGCAGGTGAAGGACACAAGTTCTCAAAAAGAATAGAAACTTTGATTTATGTTGTATTAATCAGAAGGTCTTTTAGAAACCATTCATGTGTTTGTATTTTGATGTTATGCAGTCTCACAGATTCACTGTTTAAGTTTACTATCGCACTTTTAACCATCACGCTTTTAACCAGCGCTGCTTTGACAGGACCGCAACTCTTTAAACATTTGTTTTTAACATTTGCCAAATGATATCATGTATCTTTAACATTATATATAACCCGCTAACTTAACAGCAGTATATATAACCTGGATGTCTTGTACAATCTTCAGATGTAAAAACGTAAGATGAAGAGGAAGAGGAGGAGGTGGAGCGTTTCCGACAGTAGCCCAGACCTGACAGGTTCCCTCATATCCGACTTCATTCAGTCCCACACAGGGACACCTGGTAAAACCATCACCGGCACAACACACACACACACACACACACACACACACACACACACTCCGACACAGTGTCACACACACACAGAAGACACACACGTTCTCCCTCAGCCTCAACCAGGAAATAGATATTATTCATATCTGAAAACACAAGAAAAGTGGAGACAGACAGACAGACAGACAGACAGACAGAGAGTGAGACAGAGACACAGACAGACAGAGACACAGACAGACAGACAGAGAGTGAGACAGACAGAGACACAGACAGACAGACAGAGACACAAACAGACAGACAGACAGACAGACAGAGAGTGAGACAGACAGACAGAGAGACAGACAGACAGAGAGTGAGACAGACAGACAGAGAGTGAGACAGACAGACAGACAGACAGACAGACAGAGAGTGAGACAGACAGACAGACAGACAGACAGAGAGTGAGACAGACAGACAGACAGACAGACAGACAGAGAGTGAGACAGACAGACAGACAGAGAGTGAGACAGACAGACAAACAGACAGACAGACAGAGAGTGAGACAGACAGACAGACAGACAGAGAGTGAGACAGACAGACAGACAGACAGACAGACAGACAGACAGAGACACAGACAGACAGACAGACAGACAGACAGAGACACAGACAGACAAACAGACAGACAGACAGACAGAGACACAGACAGACAGAGACACAAACAGACAGACAGAGACACAGACAGACAGACAAACAGACAGACAGAGAGTGAGACAGACAGAGACACAGACAGACAGACAGAGAGTGAGACAGACAGAGACACAGACAGACAGACAGACAGAGAGTGAGACAGACAGACAGGCAGACAGACAAACAAACAGACAGACAGACAGACAGACAGACAGACAGACAGAGACACAGACAGACAAACAGACAGACAGACAGAGAGTGAGACAGACAGACAGACAGACAGACAGACAGAGACACAGACAGACAGACAGACAGACAGACAGAGACACAGACAGACAGACAGACAGACAGACAGAGAGTGAGACAGACAGACAGACAGACAGAGACACAGACAGACAGACAGACAGACAGACAGAGACACAGACAGACAGACAGACAGAGAGTGAGACAGACAGACAGACAGACAGACAGAGAGTGAGACAGACAGACAGAGACACAGACAGACAGACAGACAGACAGACAGAGAGTGAGACAGACAGACAGAGACACAGACAGACAGACAGAGACACAGACAGACAGACAGACAGACAGACAGAGACACAGACAGACAGA
>JBAJHX010000036.1:4070681-4082003 GCA_037176925.1 Amniataba percoides | reverse complement strand
TATCTATCTATCTATCTATCTATCTATCTATCTATCTATCTATCTATCTATCTATCTATCTATCTATCTATCTAACATATTCCTCGTCCATCAGATGCTCCCAGAAACGTCACGTTGTCAGTGAGTCCGTCAGATGTTGTTGAAGGAGGTTCGGTCACTTTCACCTGCAGCAGCGACGCCAACCCGCCTGTGACTCCGAGCGGCCTCGGCCTCTTTAAAGACGGACGTTTCATCGGTTCATGGCAGAACTTCACCATCTCTGACGTCCAGCTCGCCCACGGCGGACTGTACCACTGTCAGGCCTCCAATAATATCAGCAGGCGGGGCAACGACCTGATCAACTCCACCGAGCTTCAGCTTGATGTTCAGTGTGAGTGTGTGGAGATGTCAGAGGCTTCAAAACAAGCAAACAGCTCAGACACGTTGTTTATCAGGTTTTCAGGAGGTGTCACTGAAAGAAAAGTACAATGCAACAGCCAGTGAAGCAAAAGTTTAGAGGAAACGCTTTTATCAGCCATGTCTGAACGTTATGACACTGTACAGGGAGAGAGGAAGTGCAGATAAAATGTTCACACTGATAAGAACATGAAGATGAATGATGAAGAAAAAGTGTTGACTTATGGAGAAAATTCACATCAGTCACTTATAGTTTATTGGTCCTCGACCTTTTAGCCTCGTGACCCCTGAAAGTGAACCCTCACCACAGCTTATTGTTATATTGTTAATGCCCAAAGAGGAATTTCGTGTATAGAGGAATTTCTGTTGTCACACCGACACGTTTTGGTTTGTGGCCTTTATAAATGTCATCATGCAAACACATTAGAAAGAAGATTTATGGTGTGAATTTTGTATTATGATGATGCTGATGAAGCTGAAACACATCAGTCCATCAATAAAGTTATTCTGCTGCTGTCTTGAGACTTTTATTTAGATGAAGTTGTGCCACAAATCCTCTAAAATTGGAAATGTTGTGTTAATTCTCTTTTATTATCCTTTAATTGTTTTGCAGCCCCTCGTTCACAGTAAAATCGTGCAGTAATGGAGCGACAGTGGTTTATTGTGAAAGTACCTTTCATTTCTCTTTTATTTCATAATAAAACTTTTCACGTGCTGCCATGTTTTTTCAGACGGTCCGATGAATATTTCCATTTCAATGGACCCCGCGGGCGACGGCGTGAACCTGACCTGCAACAGCCTCGCTAACCCCGCAGCAGACAACTACACCTGGTACAAGATGGCCGCCTCAGCCGGCGCCATGCTGCAGGTGGGCTCCGGACAGGTGCTGTCTATTCCTGCTATGGAGGCCTCCCACGCTGGACTCTACATGTGCCGGGCGAGGAACCGATGGGGGGAGAACAACTCGACGGAGATGCTGCTGCCCTTCAAAGCAAAGCAGGATGGTTTGTGTCACTTTGCTGTTCAAAATGATCCTTTAAAGTGAAGCTCTGCTAAAAATCCCAAGACCAGATTTCTTAATTCTTAATTTCTTAATTTTGTATTTCAAGTGGCACAAACAAGCTTAATTTTCTAGTTTCCAACAGCTATCTGACCTCTGAGTGTCTCTCCTCAGGAAGCTCGTCCCTCCCGATCTTAGCTGGAACTGGAGTTTGTCTTATTGTGATGCTTTTGGTGCTGACTCTTATTTTGCTCCGGTGAGTCAGTGTGACTGAATGACGTATATGTGCATTATCTCTTTTTCCACATGTTGTGTGACCTTTTTGATGTGTTTTGCTCTGAAGTTGTCACGGTGTGTCCGTGTGTCATCTCAGTTTCCACTCTTCTGTCACCACTTTTACACTGCCTCAAGTATACCGATACACTGAATATGTTGGTTACTTTTTTTGGACTAATTGAATAGCAAGAGAGGAATCTTTTCGTGTTTGCATCAATATTTCTATTAAAAATAGTAATATTACAGATAAAGAGGAATTCATATATTCTAAGACCTGCTATTGTGAGTTATGATTTCGTACATTAGACAGTCTTTACAGCTCACGTCGGTCACAGTGAAAAAATGATCGTCAGTGAAAATTAAGAGTTGAGTTGCAGTTTTTTGAAGTGTCAAGCTGCTGTACTTCCCATTATTGCCAAAAAGCTTCTCTGAAATATGAGAGACCAAAGATTGAGCAACGTTTCTTAACCCGATGATTTATTTTTGTCTTTGTCATATTGGCAGGAGGAAACAGAAGATACGTGCAGAGAGAAAAAAAGTGAGTACATCCAATATAACCCAAACCCTGATGGCTTTTTCAGTCTCTTCAGCAAAACTTAAAGATCCTGTTGCTTCTTGGCGTTTGAATATATGAATATTTCTCTCTAACTTGGACATGACTTGCACATGAAACACCAGAAACTTGATTTAAAACCTACAATCTGACTTCTGTTGTGTCGCCTTCAGCAGCCTGCAGACTTGAAAGACTTGAGTTCTTCAGCCGCTGAAGATCAATTCAACAGTATTTACGTCAACATCCACCCCATGCCGACCTCCCCTCCACCTGTTACCGACGTCGCTCCTTCACAGCATGAACACGATGTAAATACGGTGCACAAACATGCTGTAAATCAGAGTGTCTATTTAAAACTGCAGGTTTCAAACATAAGCTCTCCTCTCTTCTCCCTGTAGGACTGCACATTTAATGAAGACGATGTTACCTACACGACAGTGACCATCAAACCCAAAAATCCCAACGACAGCAGAGACATGCAGGACTCCTGGTAGGTTCACTGGACTTTGACCTGATTACAACATTAAACTTTATCATTCGCTGCTGGTTAAGTCATGTTCACATGTGCAGCCTTTAGTCACTGTTCCTGTTAAGAGTTCCTCCAACAGCCTGTAAAACACTTTTGGATCTCCTTAATTCACTTTATCTCTGCAGAATAGTTTGGTTAGGACTTTTTTTTTTATTTAGTTTTTGCTAAAATTGTAAATGATCTTTGTCCTAGTGTGCACCACAAAGAGCAAATTAGCATCATTTATATCTTTACATTGGCTTCAAAGCACACCGTCTCTGAATCATGAAGCTGCTTTGGCACCATGAAACTCTGCTTAAGTTATTAATTTAATTATTCAGTTACTTCAACATTAAATATACCTGTTTATAAAGTGTAATCAGAGAATGAAACGTGACAGTTTGATTAAAATGACAAAATCACTTTCTCCTCAGGTCCAAAGCAGGAGAGCAGGACGACTCTGTGATCTACGCTACGGTTGCTAAATCCACCTGAGTTTGATGGAAACGTCTCACTTTATCACCAAGAAACCTTTTTCCGGATGTCATGTAGCATCTTCTTCCAGTCAGGAGGGTTAAATTAAGAGCATGTGCAATAGTCTTTGTATTTATGATATTAATTTATACAACTGTGTTTTTGCAGGGCTGCTTTTTTATACTTTGTACTGTCATACTTACTGAACAGGTCATTCATTTTATGTTTTTGAAGTTTTGAAGCTTGTAAAATAAATGAATAAATGTAATATTACAACAAAGTGAGAACAAAACAGACTGGTTTTAATTAAGGCTTTATTTCAATAAGATACTCAATGCAAATACAATATTGTAAATATTATTTACAATATTTCTCTTGTACACACCACGACTGCTACATACACTGACTTTATTTCAGGGTGAACTGGTGAATGAAAGTGAATCAGTTTAGTAATGAGCTCGGTGAGTGGCAGAAAGAAAGTTAGTGTTCATGGTGCATCTTTCGTATTTTGGCTACGTGCAGTGGACACTTCCTTTTACAGCTCTAATCCAGCGTGCAGATACTCTCCATTGTCTGTGTGTAAAAAAAAAAAACTTACTATGATGTGTAAGAAATAAAAAGCAGCACAGCAAGCTCTTTGCTTCTGCTGTAATCTGTCACGATCCAAAACTTACAATTATAAAATATGCTCTATGGTTTATGTGACTGTGGATATCTTTAGTGTTTAATACTATACTTTGATAATGGCTGAGTTGCACACACTCGTGCCAGTAAATGTGATTATTAACGTTTGAAATCTTGTGATCAGGGACGCAGCAGTAAAACATGACTGACTAATGACAGATTGAGGTTGTTATTGCACTCTTGGCTTTAAAACTCTGTAGATCATGAAGACATCAGTAACATGTCTCAGATAAACTATCTACATAAACAAGACACTGACAAATATTTACAGGATGACAACAAAACACTGATTTCAGGACAGAGCACGTAGGAAAAATTAATTTTCACACAAAAGCTGAGCTACTGCATATAAAAAGACATGACGAGAGTTTAATTATAAAGAGATTCATGTGAAAATACAATGTCAAAGTTTAATGCATGCTGTAATTTTACTAAATAAAGCTCACCAGTTTTATTCATCAGCTTTACTCATGAATTACTGACATTTTACACCTCTAACTGTCTGTCTGCATCTTAGTGTTGCACAATCTACTAAAAGATCTTTATTACAAATCATCAGTGAAGTCTGCACTCATTGTGGCTTTCTGTGCGCGTCGGATGCAGAAGAAAAAGAAAGATAAAACTTCTGCGTAAGTCTCTTACTGTACGAATCCTTACAATTACATCTACGATGAACCTGAGCCTGACTTCATTTCCGGCAACAGCGCAGCAGTATAAATCTAAAAAAACACAAGAAAAATAATCTCATTATATTTTACAAAGCTGGCATCTCATCCAGCACAGTGATTCTAACATCATTTCATTTTTGCCCCTTTTATCAACATTTAACTTCATAATACCAAAGTTAGTGAACTCCTTTCAAACGGCTCTTTCTGTATCTCTGGAAAGATACAGGTAATCTATAAAGGAGCATGGTACTGGAAGATATTTCACAATGTAGGACGTTTTCAGGCAGTGGTTAAATCCTCACTAAAAAAAAAAAAGTTTTAAGTAAGAAAGGGGATCTGGAACCGCAATACGAAAGGGAACATCACAGCTTTTCATCTCCCCGTTGAACAGTCTCTGTTGACATCTGCAAGATTTTTCTTTTTTTATAATATCCAAAAGAAGAGAAAGTAGAAACACGAGAGCAGGAGTTTCATGTTCGGGCCATTTTGTGAACCCCCGGTGAGTTGTGATAGTTCTGGAGAGAGAGAGAGAGAGAGAGAGAGAGAGAGAAAGCTGTTAAACACGTCTGTAGCATCACAGGAAGGAAAGATGAATGTCGTAACTCTGCATGTGGTGGCTCATCTGTTAGTGACACAACAAGAGGACAGTCCTGCTTTTAAAGTTTCCTTGATTTGGAAATGTCATCTTTTGTGTTGAGTGAAATCACCTCCTCTCATTGTTCTGTTTTCTACTCTACAGGAAAATATTTTGCAGGGCCAAGTACTCTGAATGTAACTACTGCAGCTTAGTACATCAGATAATATTTCTTAGAAAAGTTTTCTTAGAAGAGGCTCTTTTGTGTGTTTTTTTCACTGTTTTGTGTGACCACAGGCTGCTTATTTTTCTAAGCGGTGAGAGGTTTATAGAGGAGTTTCTGTTTTGTTTCTGCGGTTATTGGATGTCACATCATGTGGTTGAAGAGAAGCTGCTCTCTGTGTTTCTCTGGTTGTTATTATAGCACAGTAAAATGCAAGAAATGCAGTCAAAGAAAAGTCTGTCACCCTCATGGCCGTAGATATCCAGGGCAGAAATCGCGACACTCTGGTGTAGACGCCGGGTTTCTTGGCCATGGCGCAGCCGGTCCCCCAGCTCACCACGCCGAGCAGACGATACCGAGTCGTCTTTGACAGGCAGTCGTCCGCCACAAAAGGGCCGCCGCTGTCTCCCTGAAACCAGAGGACGACAGCAGCTTACGCACAAGTTATGACTCTGCAGGTTAGGCAAGACTGGACGGAAAATAAGTGAAGGGACTGAAATGAAATAACCAGCAGTGGAAGTATTCAGATGCTTTACTGAATAACACACTGAGAAAACACAACAAAGATGAAAAGTAAAAGTATTTACTGTGCAGTAAAGTGTTATATCTGATATATCTATCAATATTGCTATATTAATATATATTAATATAGCATAATATATATTAATGTGCATGTTTTATTTTACTGTTGTAGATGTTATTTATGACTGTTCACTAGTTTAATTTCCTGCCATGCATCATAGTCTAAGTATAAGATAAACCTTTATTGATCCCACATCGGGGAAATTTACTTGTTACAGCAGCTTAATAGTGAGACAAATAGGAAAAGAAGTGCAAAAAGCATATTTAAAAATATAGAAGGCATAAATGGCATGTAATTTCAGTATATACATCCTCCATATATACACTTTGTTATTGCACTGGATAAAAAATTGCACGTGTTATGAGTAAAGTGATTTAGTGATTATAATGACAGAGGTGATAGATGGTGATGATAAACAGTATGCTAAATTAAAGAGACTTATTGCGGCTGGGATAAAGAGCTACATATCTCTAAAATGACAGAAAAACGATGCATTTTCCAGCTGATACACGGAGGGTTTAAATGGTCTTTTTAGTTGAAGGAGGAGAAGAGTTTTCTCCACACATGTAGAAAATCAAATTTTAAATTGAAAAACATCTGAAATAGTGTGCACTGGGCACATGAAGGCAGAAAAACACACACCAGATTCACACACACGGAGACCACGTCTGTCATCAGAAACACAAACACACCAGCTTCACACACCTGGCAGGCGTCTGTGCCTCCTTTCTCAAACCCGGCACAGAACATGCTGGTGGTGATCTGATTGTCGTAGTAATCAGGAGCGTTACAGACGGCGTCGCTGATGATGGGCACGTTCGCTTCCTGGAGAACATCAGCGAGGTGACCTGCCAGTGAGAAAAATCACATTTACGTGTTTAAATACAAAAAAACGACTGCTGTGAAACATAAAGAAAACAGGCTATTTTATTTAAATCATACAAATTAAAGCTAATTTTCTTCAGTGTAATGAAATGTGCTCTTACCATAATATCCCACGTTTCCCCAGCCTGTTACTGTTCCCATCTGTCCGTCTATCAGCCTTTGACCGTACGCTGGCAGGCAAATAGGCTGGATGTATTCTGAACACAAGAATACGTATTAAAGTATAAACACACACATTTATATAATAATATATCACCATTAAACACACACAATCATCCTGCTTGTATAAGAAACCAGTGTGAACTGTGTTGAGTCAGGAAGAAAAGTCCTTATATGATAAAAGCATGCTGACTGACAGAAAAGATATTTTCAGCCTGTAATATCTTTTATTGTCAATAAAAGATACTCTGTCTCAGCAAGGATTTATTCATCAACAAAACAAAATATGCACACAACAGACTTTTACAGGAACGGGACGGACGGATAGACAACAAGGAAATGTCAAGAAAAAGTATGAAAACATACAGAAAGTGATTAAAACTATAAAATATTACAATGTGCAAAGGACCCTTTAACCTCAGATTAACCTTTACTCCACGACAGTGGCTGTAATTATGAACGTCAAACACTAGATGTCAGACATGACCTACTAAAGGTTTCTATAACCGCACTATAGTACATGTTATTAATCTGTTATCATGTAATCTATCTCGTAAATATAATTATCTCTACTATACTTTATAGTATAGTAGCATATTTACTTTAACAATCATTTAAAGACTCTTCTTATAGAGTCTTCTTTTTTAAGTACATCTGCATTTAGATATTTGTCATTTCCTTTAAGTGTTTCCCTACAATCCATGAAGTATTCAGTTGTTAAAATAAACACCTCTCTCTCTCTCTCTCTCTCTCTCTCTCACACACACACACACACACACACACACACACACACACACACACAGATATAATACCAGAGTAAATCACTTGTATTTCTCTCTATGCTTCACTGGATCACAGCAACATTACAACAGAGGACAGACGACTCTTGGAGGAGCTCTGAGCCTTTCTCATAATGAAACTGTGGATATTTTACTAAAGAAATTCCAGGATGGAGAGCGAATCAGAGATAATTTCATGGTTACATCCTGTTTGGTGCTGATATAATCATGCTGAATAAAAGGCCTTTTGTCCTGCAGGAAACCTAAAGCAGTTAAATGGCCACTATGACTGACTCACTCTGAATAAAACTTCCATGCAATCAAACACCTACCGTTGAAAACGAGGGGCTGCGTGAGGGCCAGAACAGCGATGTCTCTGCTGTTGTCGTCAATGTTGGCGTCCACAAACGGCAGGTAGCTGCTGTGGTAAACGATGGTCTTCACCTCCGCCACGTTGGCGTTGACTGGTTTGTTATAGATGGACCCCAGCAGCACGCGCCAGCGATTCACGAAGCGATACCGCCTGGCGTGGAAAATATCATGTGACGCTATTTTTTAGCTTTTTTTGCAAAGAGATAAATATCTGAAATTACACAAATATATCAAAATACATGCAGATTAAATCTGTTCATGAAATGACCACGATGATGGAGGAAACACTTTAACTGTGTTTTACTTGTGTTTGCACAACATTCACATAAAAACATCACTGACCTTTAGTGGCAACACAGGAACATTTACGCGCACACTGACTTGACTGGCTCAATTACTTACTCGGGGAAGCAGTGAGCTGCTGAGACGATCCATCGGTTTGAGATGATGGATCCTCCACACTGATGAACGCCATCGTACTGCAGACTGACCTGCCAAGGCCAGCTGCCCTGTCTGGCATCCACACCGCCGACGATGCGGTCCGCCGCGAAGCTTCGCCTGCCGCAGTCTGCAGAGGAGGGAGAGGGATTAACAAGACGGGAAAATAGTTTTTATTTTTTCCCTCTTTTCTTTCTTTCCCTTACACTGTCAGCAAATGAAAACCTCGCTAATCAGAAAGGTTGTGAGATGTTGTGTCTCAGTTTGTTGATGCAGGCTGGAGGCCTCCATCTGTGACCTTTTTTCATGGGTACATAATGAGAAAATGGAAAGATTGATACTTTAAGAAAACTCCAGGACGTCACTGCTGTGTGGTTTAGTGGTACTAGTATTATAAATAAATGCATTCATTTCTGGTTTTTATTCACCAAAATTGAACTGAAGTGAAAGTGCCATTTCTATTCTGACGACAAAAAGAAAAAGAAGTTTCCTTTCTGGATAAACTGTAGGTAATAATATATAGATCACCAAAACAAAACAAATATAGATTATAGATATTTATTATAATTGAATATTCTGTGAATTTTTTGTTGATGTTTTCTGCAGACATCTATTGCATGTTTGTCTGTCCTGCGAGCTTTTTTACTGTTTTTCCTTTCAATTCAAAGGTGTTAAAGGGTGTTAAAGCCTCTTGAGACAAACTGTGATTTGTGATATTGAGCTGTATAAAATAAAAATAAATAAATAAATATATAAAATAGACTTCATCTGACCTAAAAGTAATAACAGCTTGTTAAACATGTCACCAAAATGCTTATAGATCACTCTCACTCAGTCTTCCTTTAGCTTTATTTTGCTCTGTTGGATGGTAAATGTCCTTTACATTCACTTGAGCGGTGTTTGTGAGGTATCAGAGTATAAAATGAAAATAAATGTGTGTCGTCTCACCTTGGCACAACAGTGTGAGAACCTCCCTGCTCTCACAGTCACTGAAACAAAGACAGACAGATTTAGCAACGACATGACAGAGACAGAGAAAAAAACATCCAAACTAACCGAGCAGACGAGTGAAAGAAAAGGCGGGAGGAGCAGCAGAGAGAACAGCGTGCAGGAAGAAGGTGAGACAGGTGGGAGATCAAACAGACAGGTGTTTGTTACCATGGGAACAATGAGTCTTTGATTTTCTTTCCGTAGCTGAGCTCTTCCTGTCTGACACAGAAGAACTCGCCGCCGTCTCCGCTGGCCTCCGGCACCGATGTGACCGAGTAATTCACCACACTGTAACACACACACACACACACACACACACACACACTTTAGTACTTATTTTTATGTCATTTAAAACTAAATAACTGTTAAAAAAAACACTCACCTGACAAAGCCCACTTCTTCACAGCTGATGCTTGCTAGCAGCTCATTGGCTGAGGAGGAACACACCTGGCGCCACCTTTTCTGGGCGGAGTCAAACACTCGCAGACGCTGATCTGCAGAATTTACCTGAACTGCAGAAAAGGACCCTTTTAAAACCACACTCCTACATACCTGTAATGTATTTTTTATCATGTTTTTATGGACTAGTCTGTCTGTTTTTATCGTGCTCCAACATGTAAACTACGAAAGCCACAAACACAACTTCCTCTTGCTTGTTTGTCCATTAAACCTCTGAATTGAGCCAGTTGAGCTACTTCAGTTTCAGCCACTGTTTCTAAAAACTATTTTCCGAATACATATTTAAAAAAATGAACTACAATTGCATCTTAATCTGCATCAATATATATGTATATTGTAGGAGCAGGAAATCATCAGATATATTAGTTTTTTCACTCAGATAAGTGTTATCCTGTAGAGTAATAATATAACATATAAAACCAAAATAATCTAGTTTCTGTAAAGTTTGTGTTTCCTCTGAAAACCCCAAAAAGGACCAAAAACACAAGGCGGCCTTTTTGACAGGAGGCATTTTTCTAAATATAATATGCAGAAATTACAGCTCTTGTGTGCCCCAGTGATATCTGATGGTTATCAAACCTCTTTAAAATCTGATATCATAATATTTATTACAACTCCATGAACGTGTCCCATCTTACTCACCATCATACAGTCCTGTGTCTTCCTCCATTGTGCAGTATGTAACTACAAAAGAGTAATAAAAAACAAGTTTGACCGTTTATATATCAGATCAGACTGTGGTCATCGAGTGTGACAGAAAAATGCGTCTGTGTCTGTGTGTGTGTGTGTGTGTGTGTGTGTGTGTAAGCATGCGGTCTGACCTACGGCCCAGACGGCGGCTCCGATGGCTCCCAAGGTCATCAGCATCACACACACCCCGATCACACGGCAAGGGGTCAACACACAGGTCAGAGAGATGCCCCTGCTCCCTGCACACACACACACAAACACACACACACACACACACACACACATACATTGAGTTACATACACTGATATGACAGTATACACACACAGGGACACACCCATAAACACAAGTGGCCGAGGAGAAGAGTAATTACAACAGAGACCTGAAGTTAACCTCGTGTTGCGTACACACACCGATCAGCCACATTACAACTCCTTTATCTATAACAGCTGACTCTCTGTGCAGTAAGACATAAACAGCAGATCCTTTAAGTCCTGAAAGTTGTTTTTTTAGAATCATAATCATCCCTCTGTAGTTTTACTGATCGGTATATATGACCGGTTACATGTGAGATTACAAGACAAACGCACAAAAAAAAAGAAAAAGAGCACTT
>JBAJHX010000036.1:4051749-4070581 GCA_037176925.1 Amniataba percoides | reverse complement strand
TTTACTGATCGGTATATATGACCGGTTACATGTGAGATTACAAGACAAACGCACAAAAAAAAAGAAAAAGAGCACTTTTATATATCTGAAGTTTAACCTGAAAGAGAGATTTTTTTCTCATCTCTCTCTTTCTTTTGCTAAGCTAAATCTTTCATAAAGTGAACTGCCAATTTGTGCATTTTCCATATTTACAAATCAAGACAACCACTATTATAAATCACAATTTGCCTCAAGGGGCAGTAACTGTTTTTATCTTATTAAATAAAAGTATTGAGCAGTAAAAAAAAAAAAACACTAAAAGGAGATTTCTTCTTCTTTCAGACTGACAAACCATCCAGTTTCAGCAGTAAAATATTAAATCTCAGCTGGGCACACAATGATTTGAAACATGTCACTAAATAATAGATGGCAAAAGTTCAGGCTCTTATTTAATTTGGGCTCTTTCTCTGGACTCTTTAACAAACAGCAGCAGAGTGACCGGTTCAGGCTCAGCGTCCGATGTGAAGGGGCACTCAGCACATTTCCTGGCACAGGCCGAAAAGTACAAATGACACCGATTAGATCAATAGTCTAAAGTCTAGCATTTCTTCACAAAGCAAGAACAAACTCTTAAACTGGGATATGGTGCCACGTCGGTGTCCGTGCACGTACAGTACATGTGTGTGTTGTTCTCGGTGTGTCCCTGTTATCCTCAGCTCACAGTTTGTCAACTTGACCCGCAGATAACGCACATTTTTCATTTTAGATATGTAGCCAGAAAAAAGGGGGTAATTATTAACATTAATAAACACACACAGGCGTGGCAGCTCCGTGCTCCTAGTCACTGCGACACTTATGAAGCTGGAAAGCTTTGATTAATCTTATTAGTCCTGCCTGTCCCGTTTCAACAAATCTGTAGTAAAACAGAAAAACAATCCACTTTTTATTCAACTTTTTCTTCCTGGATTTTTAGCAAGTATAGTAATCTTTAAGTGAAGAAGAGAGGTGATTCAGGAAAAGTGAAAAATTATCTCATTCTCATCGTTGAACACAGCTGAGCTCATTTCACCTCCCACTATCAACCATTTACTGAAACCTACAATCACCATCATCATCAAAGTTAGATCAACAGTGCAGACAAACGCAGGAGGCCGCAGTTTCACCTTTTGACACAGACACATTAAACTTTCATTTTAAATGATCACATTAAATCTTTAAAGCAGGATTATATCATGTTTTCTGTTGTTTTGACTTTTTCAGGACTAAAGATGGTCTCCATCCACAATCACATATAAGTTCAAATGTTAATGTGCAAGATGTCGAAGCCAAACAAGTGCAACAAAACTTAAAACAGACCTTTTTTAAAGCTGATTTTTTCACGTCATTGCAGGAGAAACAGAGATGTAACCAAAAACACAAAGAGAGGAGGCTTTACATCCAAGCATTTGCAGACGTTTGCGTGGACGTTGGTTAGTTTAGATAAACAGCAGGTGGCGCTAATTCTCCAGTCAAATCCCACTAAAGCATTGAAGAAGAAGAGGGTGCGACGCTGTGAATATATCAAATGAGCGCCAGAGAAATAAATAAATAAAATGTAGAAAGTATAATGAAATATGACATTGTTGTTGGTTTTCTGATCTGATGTTTAAAGTTTCAAATAGTCTGCTGTTTTTTGTCTCTTCACGTGTTTCATGTACGTCATGATTTACTCACTAAGCTTGTGTCGAGTGCACTTTGGAGCACTTTGCTCTTACTGATACAGCAACTTTTCCCATCCATCGACCAAGCGTAACAACTTTTTAGAGCTTTTCCACTCTGTTTTTTTTAAAAACCAGTGATCTGAGTCAGCGTGCAAAACACGCAATGATCGATTCAGTCAATCATTCATTGCATTATTTACACTTAAATAGGGCCTTTATAAGGTATCATTTCTTCCTGGTGTCAGTACTTACAGGTGTTGTTTTTACGGGAAAAGACAGCGTAACTAATATCAGGGACAATGAAGCCACAATGGTTTACATCCACAATGGCACAGGCCTGGACCGAGGAAATGTAAAAAACATCTGACTTTTTAAATAATCTCAAGTATCTGTCATCTCTATTAAGCTTGAGTTGTCCATGTTGAAGGGACGACTAAGTCAAGAGCATTGATATTTCTCTATTTAGAAATTGTGACTGTAGTTAATTGTTATAAAAAAAGCAGAAACGTGACTGTTAGGTGGATTTTTGGTTGCATAAGAAGTGGGTAACAGGAATACTTTCCGTCAACGTGCCGGGAAACAACTGGAGATACAGAAGGTTTAAGAGAGTTTCCTATCGAATCAGAGAAAACACTCTACATGCCTGGTTTCCTTCCTGCCACTGTCTCCCTCCGACATTTTCCCTCTTTCTATCTTTTTCATTTTCTGTGAAAACAGCTGAAGAAAATAATCACATGAAAACAGCGTTGTGATGGTAACGGGTGTACTGAATGTAAATGTTTTTCTGTGCTGCCGGTGGAGGCGTAGTTTTTTTTTCTTTTTTTACTTCGACATCTGGATGCAGAACCAGAATGACCGTTCACAGCTGCCAACTCAGAGCCGGCTTCCTCAGCTTAAATATAGACTCCTGAGTCTTTCTGTGCTGGATCTGTGAGAGAAAACAACTCAAAGCACGAAAAGGAAACGTTCGCGCTGCGCCGTCCCACAGTCGGAGGATTTCAACGTTGTTATCGAGAAACGTGACGGCTAATCAACTTTCTCCTCAGGTGGTCTCTACCTGCCTCGAATGCCTTTCCCTGAAATATTCCCTTCTTTTCCTTTCTCCCCCTCTTTGTGCCTCTTTCTCCTCCCTTTCCCATACCTGTCCTCTGTTCCCCCTCCCTACCTCCCTCAGGCCGCCCCCCCAAACGACGGGTCAGCGTGATAATGGCGTTATTGTTCTTTGGGTTGTAATATTGTGAAAAAAAGGAGTGAATGTAATGAGAATCTGATTTATTATTGGATTATTAACATTTCTTCTTTCAGATCGTGTTTTCCAGGAAATCCCTTCAACATTTCCTCCACACACCTCGTTTCCAGAACACACACACACACACACACACACACACACACACACACACTTTCTTTCCCGAAACCTCTGTCTTTTTCTTTCTTTCCTGCTCTCTTCCCTCCAAAACAGCGTTCGAGAACAGAACAAGCGGCCTATTGTGTCCACGTCCACCTGAGACCACCCTCTCCCTCCTGTGTGTGTGTGTGTGTGTGTGTGTGTGTGTGCTGTTCATATATCTTTACTTCATTACAACTTTCTGCGTTACCTTCAAGGATTCAAACAGAGCTCTCCACAGCGAAGAGACGGAGGTTCATTTTGAAAAAGAGATATAATTCACTGTGAAAGAGAAACTACAGACACACACACACACACACTCTGTGGGTGTTGTGTTGTGTTGTAAATGTGAATTACATGTTAGATGTTCTGGATTAGTAACATTATCTGGTTTATGAAAGATGATTATACAAATTGTGTGCAATGTTTATGTGTAATTTCCCACGTTTCCCTTACAAATCACATGACTGCTCCCCTTCGGCCTATTCATTTAAAAAATTAAATGTAATTTGACCACATGATCAAAACAAACTATGCATACATACAAAGCCACACCTGTATAATCTAATGCAATCCAGGAAGCTTTACTATAGATTCTAACTTTACTTTATAACGTTTATAAAGTTCAGGTTTTCTTTGTTTGTCTGAAATGTGTTATATAAATTTCATGTTTTAGCACTGAGATTACAGTTGAAGGTCATGTTGTACTGGACTGAATTATATCCCAAAAAACTGTACACATCTCAATATGATGTTCTCCATTACAACAACACCTTTAACTGTGACCTCAGTGCTAAAATATATCTTTGAATTTACACATTTAAGACTAATTCAACAATAAATGAACATCATAAACTTTACAGAGCAGTTGTTGCACATTAGTGTGTTTACGCCAGAGCTCATAAATTTCTTTTATCTTAATTTGACTCAGCAGAAAGATGCATTTTCATCAGATAAAAGTATTAAAGTGCATTGCTGCTGCTGCGCCTCACACTGCAGTCATTCAGGGTTTACCACAGAGTGACTGGGAGGTTCGCTGCCGAGGTTTGCTGCCACTCTGGTAAACACAGCTGGCACGAGAGGTGAGAATGAATCACTGGCTGCTGTCTGCGACCCTCCACACACAAGCACATTTTATTCTGGGTTATTTCTACCCTCATACATGACTCACATGAATCAGCGAGAAGCTGCACGATGGAAAAGCTTCACCGTGTCATTACTCATTTTCTGGGATGTTGGGAGGGATCACCCTTTACTGTGACTGCCCCCCCACTGCAGCACCTCAGCACATCTGTGGACAACATGAAACATCCACACCCTCCCTCAACAATCCCAAAATTGAGAGAAAAACATGACAACCTCAGCAAAGCCTTCTACTAAATCTAATTTTCTTTTGTCTAAAGGATCTTTCTACACAGACTGTTTATCTCAGAGTGTTTTTGATGCACTATGAAAAAAAACTTACAGGAAATATTTTCTTGACAAGATCTCAGTTCCAGGCAGATGCAGTTTGCTTTGTTGCTCTTCTCATCTCATTCATAACTTCTCATCTGTTTTGGCTTCAAGAAAGTTCCTTCTTGACCTTGAAAATATCAGTTTGACTAAATAATCCCACATAGAGGCCCGTGCGTTGGCTGATTTATCGACTGTATTATGCTTTGTCCTTTCAGAGCCGCTGACATGAAGGCTACAGGGACCAGACAAGCTACTGTCAAAACAGCGAGATGAGATTTATAGATGCGTCTGGTCCATATGAAAACAGGCCAATTCAACATATACTCACTTCAATTTAAATAGGAAAAGGGGGTTTCAGACTGAACATCCCCTTCCTGACTGAAATGAGCCTTCAGTGGGTGTGGTGAGAGCAAAGCAGAGCTACGATAACAGCAAGATGCAGACGTAAACCTCAACCACACACACACACACACAGATGAAAACACAGCAGTTGTGACTCATAGTTGTAGCAGTTGTCATGGCGAAAAAGTAAAAATAAACATAATCAAGCTGTGCAGCAAATATTAGCCTGATTAGAAAGATGCAATGTGAGGAGGAGCGCTCGCGTGCAAATAGGAGCGTTTCTCTGCTTGTTCGCACACGTACGGCGATTAACATAAACACTGCCTCTGAAAATAGCCGTTTCCCACCTAATCTAAGCACTCAAAGCGAGCCACGCCACATGCGCCACTCCTCAGCTAGACTGCGTTTCTCTGGTAATTACACACAGTAAAACCTGATTCACTGCTTCTGGGTGGACTCGACCTCAGTCAGGAAACAGACGGTGCAGAGAAACTGACACAGAGAGATGATGGGAAGCTGGTGGATTCACTGAAGTGGCATCTGATTGAGAGGTAGGTGCTTTTATCATCTGTCAGAGTCACAGGGTTAGAAATGTTGTGAATTTATTGTCTCTAAAAAGTTTAAAGATTTGGATTGTTTTCAAATAAGGGTGTCCAAGATGCAGGACTTTTAAGGGATGGAAAATGTAAATAGTCAACATATATTTGTACAGTTTCACAGTTCAGACTGGGAGGAAAGTTTTCTAAGAACAGTAAAGAAATACAGGGAGTAATCTTATCTTCACTTCCATAACAGCATCATATGAGCGGCAGTAAACCCATTAGAGGCCATAAAGCTTCATCACCACGACATGCACAGTAACACGAGTGCACGTGTGGTCTCCTTTTGTGGAGTTCGCTGGAATAAAGTGGGAGAGCTTCATAATGACAGTGAATTTCTTTTGTTTACGACTGCAAGGAGAGTGTGCAGTTTTTGTTGTAAATAAACTGCAGTGTTATTTACACCCTTGTATTTGGACTTGAAGCTTTTTTACATGAAACAATATGACAGCCAGTGTGTGTTTTCTGTGTTTTCCCAGCAGAGAGATGAAGCTTTAAAAAAATAAAGTCAGTGAACATCAGAGAGACGAGCAGCTTTGAACAAACCGGTTAATGTTTAACTGTGCGGTGGACTGATGTCTGGTCCCAAATGCAGAAAACAGGCAACATGACCAGCGCAGCATTTTAATCTGTGTGTGTGTGTGTGTGTGTGTGTGTGTGTGTGTGAGACTGAGGACAGTGAGAATAAGTTTCTGTAATAAGTGAACTCACCCATCTTCCCCTCAGTCACAACTTTCTCAGCATACATCTGTGTACGGTCTGAGGCAGCTGACGACTAAAGACGATGATCTGTCTCCTTCCTCCTTTCCTTCCTTCCTTCCTTGACTTCTCGGGGCAGGTGGTCTAAGCCCTTGTCACTTTTACCTGGTGACATAATTTCAAGGGTTTTAAGTGACAAATATGTTATAAGAAATACTTTTATCTTTTAAAAAACCTTTAACAAACATATAAACAGACACATGAGAAAATACTTGATTATGATTAAATAATAAATAAATAAATAAAGACTACAAACACACTTTAACTGATAATATTATGACATTTTTGACTGAAATGCTCTAGTTTCATTAACACACACACACACACACACACACCCATAAACATACATATACACACTCCTGTCCCACCCCTCTGCAGGGCCACAAACAAAACCTCACTAAACATTTCTAACAACTTATAATAAAAAACACAAACACATGAGAATTAAATGACTCTGAAACTGAGCTGAACTTTTCTTCACATTTGCATCCCACCACAAACACACAAACACTCTTTTCTCTTTGTTAACCATCAGCAAAGGTTAAACTCAACAAACATTAAGTCACATGAGGCTCCCAAAGTTTCTCTCACAGGTGCATCATCAGCATATAGTGATTTTCAGTCACTTATATCTCATACAGGGGCTGATTAGAGGCTTTAAAAACTATAAAATGGGGTATTTGAGCTGCAGAGGCTCAGCTGGCACAGAGATGGTTAAACAGGTTCAACAGACCAGAGGACACCAAAGAGGTTCAGCACCAACAAACACTGTAATGTAACAAAACTCTGCTTCATTCACTCTTTCAGACAGGTTATAACCTCTAAATGACACGAACATTAAGACACATGAGAAAACTCACCTGTCTGACCTTCCTGCAGGTGAAACTTTTAGAGACAAACACAAACTTTCCTGTTTTTAAAATGAGGAAACAAATCTTCTGTCAGCACAGATAAATCCCACTTCTCAGTAAATCCCTTTTTTTCTCCTCTCTTCGCAGGTTATTGACCCCAAAAGAAGATTTAAATAAAAAAAATTAAAAAAGTATTTAAAAAAGTTTTTAGCGACTGTTTCTATCAGCCAAAACCTCCAGAGAGATTTTCCACCGCAGAGGAGAGAAACATTTGGGGGCAAAAAATGGAAAAAGTCAAATGAAGTTTGCTCCTCGGGTCTCTGTGGCTCTGTGAGCTCGTGCTGAGAGAGCGCGAGACAAGGGGGGCGAGTGACGTCACGCCTGAGTGGACAGAAAGGGGGGCACGAGCGCACCGAGAGGCTGCAGGTGAGCGCGCATACCTGCAGGGCGCGTGCACGCTGTGGGTCAATCAGTGGAGGCTTTAATGAGTGTGTGTGCAGGTGTGAGGCTGGTGTGTGTTCACTGAATACACACACACACACATTTCCATTTGTGTATAGTAAGTTTCCTTCTGCTGACATGAAGTCATCACTTCCTGGTTGCTTCAGAAAATAAAAAGGGAAGTTGAACAATCTGACCTTTAAGTGCAAACATCACTTAAAGACTCACAGAGAGAAGAGGAGGCGAACATCAGGAGGAGAGGATGAGTGGAGGCCTGAGGAGCTGCTGGCTGCTGCTCTCATTGTGTCTGAGAGGTAAAAGTTTTATTTGAGCTTCACTTCTTCTGTGACTTTTTGCCATATGCACACACAGTTTACTGAATTCATGCGCTGCAGTTTCCATTTGTGGAGGAACTGTTCAGATCCTTTACTAAAGTGAAAGCACCAACAACACTGCGCCTTAAAACTCTGCAGTGAAGCAAGTAAAAATATGTGCATATAATCAGGAAAATGTACTTAAATAAATACTCAACACAGTAAAACGTCCTCTTTTACTGTTATACTGTTATTTATATTCTCTTACTAGAGTTTTATTCCTTATTATCAATGTAAAAGCAGCATTTTACTGTTTAAGTGCTAATTATTATTTTGTATTTTATCACAATTAATGAGTATTTCTGTGGAATAATCTGCTGATTATGTTCTACATTAATGAATTAATTATTTGGTTTAAAGAAGTAGTGAAAATAATAATGAATGTCATCACATTTAACACATTAAGTGACACGACTTCACAATGCTCATTGTGCCAAATCAGCAGTCCAAATGTCAACATTAACTAGAATGAAAAATAACTTGATGAAAATAGTTTCCAGCTAATCAACTGATTTAATAATTTGATTACTAACATGATATAAAAGCTCCTATAATATAATATCTGTAATATTCATGCACACAGATGTGTCAGTTAATTTAAGTCTTGTTTCTGATTTATGTTATTTTCATTATGTTATCGTGATTTTTTTCTGATGATGTGACCTGAGAAAATGAAAGTGCAACTACTTCTGTGACTTTTTGTATTTTAACACACGTCTTCTGCTCTTCAGGTGTGCTCGCAGGCGATTGGTCCGTTCGTCTCCCCGTCAGTCCCGTCTGCGCTGTGATTGGCTCCTCGGTGGTCCTCCCTTGTTCCTATGACTACCCTCAGAGAGCTCAGGTACCTCAACAAAGAGGTCATTGTTAGCAGAGGCAGCAACATGGAGGGGCTGATGAAGGAGCATTTTAACTTCTGAAAGTGAGCATCGTCTTCTTTAAAGTGCTTCGTGTTATTTATCTCTGTTAGGATGAAGCAGGACGACAGTACAACGTCTCATCTGAGATGTGGTGTCTGGAGGACAGCCGCTGCATCACACCGAGGTATCTTTAAGAAACACAGAAACACAAACAGGTCTAAAATTCATTTTATAACAATAAATATCTGCACGTCCATCCCAGATATGTCTACCACAGTGCCGGCATCCTCCCACATCCGTCCTACCAGGGCAGGGTGGAGTACCTCGGACAGCGAGATGCAAAAAACTGCTCCCTGAGGATCTCTGACGTGAGGCCGTCGGACAGCGGCGCCTACGTGTTTTACGTCATCACCAGCCACCCGACGCAGAAGATGCCAGAGCAGAGCGGCGTGCAGCTGCTGGTGGCAGGTGGGAACGCTTCGTTTACAGCCGAGCGTCATCAACACTTCCTCATCACAAACATCAATCAGTCCATCCATCATCAATCAGTCCAAGTATTTAAAAGTGTAGAAATGCATAGAAAGATTTAGGTTTTTTTTAATTAAACTTTTTTGCAACCTGCAACACACACACTGATGTCAAGTGTGTCAAGAACTAAAGACCAATAAAGTAGTTTTCAATAAAAATGTCAACATTTTAACATTAAATATGCAAAAAAAAGAGCACAGAGACACATTTTTAAACTTATAGTGAGTTTATATTTGATCAAACAAGCAAGAATCTTTATTAGTGTGAAAATAATGAAACCTCCCTCAAATAATTGCTGCATTTTAGTGTTTATCCTTTTATGCAAAGTTGAAATTTCTCTAATGTGTTTGCACTGACAAAAAAACGCAGCAGACAAACCTCAAACTTTTTATTCAGCCTTCCTCTGTTTTTGTGCTTCTTTGTGTCTCGCTCACTGTCACGCCGTCTTCCTGCATGTCTGTCTGTCTGTACGGCAGTAAAACAGTAAACTTGCCATAACAGCACTGAATGGCACCTATTTAGTCGTACCTGTCAGCAAACTCAGAATATTTCTTATCTGTGTGTTTTATTATATATATATTGGATAAAAAAAACCTGTTAGTCCTGTTAAGTATAAACCGCTTCCTTTATGTGACCCTCTGTTTGACACTTTGTGCTATTTATTAGAAGTAGAAGTGAAACTGGCCGCTGACTGAGTATTAAAACTCACAAACGCTGATGTTCGTAGAAAATCACACACAGCCAGACATGAAGGGACGGATCGTCTCGTCTTGGTTGACAAAAAGGGATTTAAAGCTAAATTAAAGTATTAGAGTCGAAAAACACTCTCATGATGTGTGACGAGTCAGGATGGCTGCTGAGGATTACTTCAGACTTTCTTGAGAAACTGTTGAGAAATTTCTGAGTTAAGTCGCTCTCTTGTTATTTTTGTGGGTTTTTTCTCTGTGTTGCCAGACTGAACCATCCTTTGTGATTCACAAAAGCCCACAATGCACCTGTGCAATGAACAAAACAACCACACAGGGAAGATAAGAACAGATCAGAAAAATTGAATCATTCAAATTGGTTGATTAGGTGGATGACTTTGCTATTCAAGAAGATATTTTGAATCATTACCAGCAAACAAAATATTTATCCTCATGTTAAATAAACTTAAAAATCAACCTGAATTTACTATCTTGTGGTCAACTAGACCCTGTAGTGTGTTTTTCTTCTCTGAGAACGTGATGATAACGATCATATGTCATTAAACATAAAGAATTCAAACATCTAAGCAAACCTTAAGATACAGATACCAATTTCATTTGATATCTAACCATTTATAATTCATAAATAATACAGACAGACGTAAACACAGCAGTGTAATCATTCACTCACCCGGTATTTAATGTTAGATGGAGAAACATAAAATGCTTTCGTACCATCGTCATCAGTCATAGACATCAATAACTGACTACTTAAAAATATCTATAATAATAATATGATAATTATCTGGTTGGTGTTTGGACTTTGTACCTCAGTATTAAAAGGTAGAAACTTCAGGAAACATTCACATAATTCATTCATGCTAACGTGTTGTCAGAACCATTGATGTTTTCTTCTTTTCACTGTTTTCATCAGACTCCTCCAGCGCGATCACAGCGTCAGCGAGTCCGTCCAGAAACCTCGCCGAGGGGGGGGCGTTACGTTTGGCCTGCTGCAGCCCTGCAGTCGGTTTACAGGCTCATTTCAGCTGGTTCAAGAGCAGCAGCGCCGACCCGCAGCACAGCGGACAGCTGTGGACCATCAGCAAAGTCACACCTGACGACTCCGGCAGATACTACTGTCAGATACACACTGCAGACAAAGTGCTGAAGTCCACAGAGCTGCACATCGACGTGGAGTGTAAGTTTGATCTGTATTAATGTGAAACTAATGGATAAAGTCTGCAGATTGAGTCACTCATTCATCAGTTTGCTCTGTCATGAAAGTAACAACAGGAACAACAGAACTGAATCAGTCATTTAAATCTTAACATAAGTGAGAAGAGAAGCTGCTGACAGTGTTAAAACAGCAGAAAGAGACTGAGAGAGTGATATGTGGGTTAATACTCTGGTTAAAAGTGCTCAGTGTTTTCTCAGAGTCTCATGATTTCACACCAGGTGTGATCGTGTTTCTTCTTTCCTGTCCAGACTCTCCTCGAAACACAGCCGTCTCCGTCTCCGAGCTGCAGGACGGGCTTCCTGTGACTCTGACCTGCAGCAGCGACGCCAACCCACCTGTCCGCACGTACACCTGGTACAAAGGCGCGGCGTGTTTCCCGGAGGAGGACAAGAGCTCCCATCCAGGCAGGCGAACCCCGGCCTCGCCCGCGGGGAGAGGCCCGACGCTCAGCTGGGCCAGCGTCAGCACCGAGCAACACGGGCTGCACTGCTGCGTGGCGAGCAACAGACACGGATCACAGACGACCAGCGTCACGCTCGAAACATCCAGAGGTGAGCGAACGTCAGTGCTGATGGTTTGGAAACAGACCAAACCACTTAAAGCAAATCATTGTTTGTCACAGGTCAAAGTGAAGAGTTTATCAGTTTATTTACAAGGTTCATCAGGATTTTTTGGTTTCTGAAAACACTGACACTGGTATGTTACTGCTGTCTCTGAAAATAGACACAGAAACTTATTTGAGTTTTTTAAAAACCGAGCAGAGCTGATTTGATGGAAGTGACAGACAGACTCATTCATGGGTTGGTGAATTGTGCACACTCACCTTTAATGTCTCTTTTGTCACAAAACTAAATGATTTATTTCATCTGTACACTTTTATGTGTGGCTCTCATCGTTACAGGAACGACGCCCTCTGACTCCTCAGGAAGCAGATCGCTGCTCATCGGAGTGACGATCTGCGTTCTTCTTGCTATCATCGCCATCGTGGCCTTTCTCTTCGCAAGGTGAGTGATTTATGTCTCCTACGATAGATTTCTTTATTTGCTGTTAAACCTCTTTGATTCATCAACATTTCACCAAGAGGGATTAGTCAGTTTTAAATATGTAATTCAACATAAAAAAATCACTGAAAAATAAATCGAGTAACTTCACACATTTGTAACGTAAATGTGTTTTTCATGAGTTACTTTTATTTCCTCTCAGGAGACGGAAGACATCCGGGCGCCGGTCGTACGTCCTCACAGAGACAACTTCTACAGCACCTTAAGGACTCACCCACACCATTTTACTTAATAAGATTATATTTAATAACACAATCAGGACAAATAATAATTTAAGACATGCAGAATTGTTTTCTGAATACGTTCTTTGTACACCTTAAAACCAGTGTTTCATCACACGCTGAAGAAAAGAAACTTCAGAGACTTTGTGTCTCCAATTCAACCTGAAGATCATTTAACCAACATTACTGCACATTTAAGCAGGCAGGACGCACTGAAAGCTTTAAATGCTGCATTTTAATGCTCTGAGCTGCACAAGGAGGAACTTCAGCTTCGAAAGAGAAGTGAAGTGAAGCAAGAAAAAGTTCTTTATTCTGCTGGTTTGCTGCTTTCTGCTCATTTGTTCCACTTGTTTATTGGTGTTGTGAGACTTAAACAAGCGATGTTCAGAAATGTGTTACTATAACTGAGAAAATATTAAGAAATCTGGTAACACTTCACAGGAAGACTGATTTAATGCATGATTTAATGAGGCACTGACTTCCTGTTTCTTACCAGTGAGAAACGAGTCAAATCACTCTGACTTCATATTAGTTCACACTTATCAGATCAAGATAAATTATCTGCTTTTCAGATACATAAGTTTATTTATATAACTGTATTTATGTTTTTGTGTAAAAGTTTACATCTAATGACCGATTTGATCAAAAAGATAGTTATTCAAGAGCAAATACATGAGTCTAAAATAAAGTGTTATGTAACTGGAGTCTGTAATTAACCTTCTTTAGCTGATGATTAATTCATGCATTAAATCATTATTAATATATAAGCATATGATCTGTAGCCTTCTTGTAAAGTGTTGCCTGAAAATCTCCCTGTACTTTGCTTTATTTTGCTTTATTTGGTTAAACCGCTGCAGTAAGAGGAAAACCACCGAGGGCAGGAAGCAGTGAGGCTGCTGTTCCTGAAAGCCTGATGATGATGATGATGATGACGGAAAAAACGGTCATAACGATCCAATTAAAAGCCGGGACGGTCACATCCGTGTGGTTTTGAGTAAACTCTTCAGGGTGATAAGACGGCAGCAGATACTCTCCAGAGCCGGAGGATGAAAACCAGGAGGACACTGACTCCGACACCAGAGCATCTATTTAAAACACGGAGATCAACTCTTCATCTCATTAGTCTATTTTTACATCCGGCGTTTGTCTGATTTATCATATTAAGTCAGAATATAGCATAAGAAGCTTTTAATTTGAAATGTTTAAAGCAGAGTACTGAAAAGTGACACCAAAGCTTACAAAGATGTCTTAGATTTTACAGTTTTTTTATACTCTCCATCAACACTTGAGAGTTCACTGCACATATTGTTGAAAAGCAATAATAATGTTCACCATTAAGAGGGAATGACAAGGTGAATAAATATTTGTGAAGTTGTTTCAGCAGCCAACATTTATTCAAGTTTGAGTTTGATTATTTCTTAAACTTTTTAGTAGCTTATTAAATAGTGATCATTGATTTGATCCAAAATCTTATAGTGTTTTTTAAATTACACTGAATATCATAAAATGTAGAGGTTAAACTGGAAATTTGGTCAAAACATTTTCATACTTTGGTGGACTGACGGTGACAAAAAGCTTAATGCACATGAGCGTTTTAAACTCAGGGGGGCAGCACATCCTCGTTTGACCACAATGATTCTCCTGAAAATGTAGTTCCCAACATTCACACGCTGAAACAGATTTCAGAAACAGTGCTGCTGTTATAGAAAACACATTGGCTTTATCAAAGAATTAAAAAGGAAATCAGAGCAAATATACTGTCTGTTTGCATGTTCTGCTGCCGTACTGTGTTTGACCTTTGACACCTAAATCTGGGCCATCGAATAACAGGACTGATCAATAAATGAAGAGAATAAGAAATCGAGGAGGCTGGAAACATCATTTGAACTGAAGAAGGAAACGTTGTTGAAATAAGTTTCAATCAAAATCATCTTATTACATTTTCATTTCTCCCTCATGTGTTTTTTCTTGTGACAATCTTCAGGGTTTTTTTTATTTATGATAGTTTTATTAGTTTTATTTTCAGTTTGTCTTCTGTGGCTTTCGATTTCAACTCTCGGTCACTTGTTCTGCTGAGACTTTGTTTTAAAGCTTTGTGGTTTCCTCTCCATTTGTTGTGAAAAAGATTTGAGGCCTTCACACACTGAAGCACAGCGACATCTGGTGGCTTCAGATCTTATAGCAGCTCTTGGAGGCCTCGCTGATTTAAATGTGTGCAGTAAAATCTCAACAGGCCTGCATGTTTTTAATAATACTATATAATAATATAATAATTTTAGTAATACTTTTGTTCAGAAGTGCTGCATTGAATTTAGATGCTTTGGTGCATCATGTTGCATGACATGAAAACATTAACGTCATTGTAGTTTAGGCCCAGTGTCACAGTGAGGTCATGTGTTTTAACTCAACATGTTCATTGATATTCATTGAATTTTCATACATTATAATGGTGGGTAATTATTGTTATTTGTGGTTAGAGAGCTCCAGGTGAACTGTGAGAGCTTCGCTGTGGTCAGTGTGGTTGTGGCCGGAGTCTTGGCTTTGTTTTAATCTGCTGAATACACATGTGGAGTCATCGTGAAAGTTCAGATATGAGGAAACCGTCTTATGAGGAGTTCATATTGGTTTGGTCTTCAGAGCAGGAGCCAGAAGCAGCCAGCCTTTGTTAAAAGAGGGGAAATGTGACTCCAAAGTTCACAGAAATGTTCACACACTGACCCTGCCGAGGCAACTAAAACCAGAGCCGCGGTTTTCCTGCTTCATAAAACACTGGAGGATACGTGGTTTCCCCTCTGACAGCAGAGATGTGTGAATTATGCAAGTGTGCCTCTGAATATCTGTGCATGCACGCGCGTTACTGTAACTTATTATTTGTGTGTGTGTGCTGCATCTGCAGGCCGCTTCAGTTCTCGCGTGGGCAGGAAGATCTGTGACAAAATGCTCCACCTAGACGCCTCCACGTGTTATCTTCCTCCAGGGATTACAAAGCGCTGCAAATAAAAACAGAGCAGCTTAACCGACAACAGTCACATTACTGAGGCACGGCTGAGACGAGGCGTGTGTGTGTGTGTGTGTGTGCCTTTCTGCAGAGAGGCTGCAGAAAGTGGAAAACACACACAGAGGAAAGAGGTTTTTGTGGGAGGATCTTTACTAAAGGTTATTGTGTTGTGTATTCACAGAGGACTGTAGTGAGGTTAAATCTAAAATATGGACGCTCACTCAGGCGATGATTTGCATTTTTGCACAGTTAAGGGCACTTTATTCTCCCAGTGGGTCAGGTCATATAAAATGACTTTATGATGGCTTCTTCTTCCAGGATAGCCCAATAAAAGCAAACTAAAACATGATGCATGTGGCTTTTCTCTTTGCAAATCATCCTCTCTGGCTCTGAGCTGAAAAATTGACCCGCTGCTGTTCAGAGATCTTTTCTTGCCTGCTGAGTTACTTTATGCTGAGCAGAGAGCCGCCAACATGCATGATCAGCAAAGAGCTTCAGCTGGGTTAATTAAGGTTAATAAACCCACACAGCTTTTCAGAACAAACTCATGAAGGAAACCTTGCTGAAGGTTTCTACCAGTAACATCACATTATCTGCAAGTTTTCTTGTATTTCTACACAACTCGGTTCAAACCTTTGATGTGTTTTGGCCTCATTTTTTTGTGGAAAAGGAAAATAACTGTTTTCCTGTTTTCCTGTTTAAGCTGATAATCAAATGAAACAGGAAACAAAACACAAATCTAGTTTCTCTTTTTGAGATTTTTTTTTGAGAGATCACATTATTTTTACATTTACTCATGTAGCATACCTACATACTAATTTAATCTACTTGTTTGTTATTACTGATCTTTTCATGCCACTTTATACTTCAACCTCACTACATCTTAAAGGGAAATATTGAACTTTTTACTTCACAACATTCATTTTATAACTGTAGTTACTTTACAGATTCAGATTAATAATATCAAATATAACCAAGAAATAAAAGATGATATTGTTAAAGCAGTACACAAAGAAATATTGTACATAATGAATTAATTAGCTCCACTTTTTCCAGCTGCAACAATAAAGGGATCTTTAACTTATTAACTTATCAATAATTATCATCATCTATTAAAGCAGATATTGATATTAATGCTTCTGTACATTCTGTACTTCAGTAGGATTTTGAATGCAGGAATGAGCTATTACAACACTTCACACACTTTAACTTGTACTTGCAGTCATTTTCATGCAGGTTTTAAATTACTCATGCAGATGCTTTGATGACTGTGACCACTAGATGTCGCTGTAGGACGCGAGTAAGTCTGATCGAAGAGTCAATCAGAGGAACGAGAGAGTTATTGTCTCCTTTTATATTCTTCATAATGCAGGACAGGACAACTATCTTAACTCTCATGTTCACAATATTGATGAAGATGGAAAATTGGTACATCAGTGGGATTTAATGCAGGGAACACTATTTGTGGAGAAACAGGCCATAAATACAGATATAAGATGTTTTCTTTGTTTGTTTGTTTGTTTTCTCGTTTACTCATTCAAGACTAAAAAAAGAGGATTTGATTCTCGTTCTTTGTGTGTTGCTGTGCGTGATGTTATATGTGTGCACAATCACTGCTGCTGTCACCTGCAGGGCAAACACAACACAAACACAGCAGAAAACAGGAAGTGCAGCTTTACTCAAGATCCAAAACAAAAAGAATCAATTATTCAGTTCCAAAAGTTAAGAAATAATGACAATGATTCTGACTTCAATCAATGAATCAAACAGGTTGGAGTATTTCCTGGAGTTACCTACTTATACACGGCAGAATATATGAAGAATTAATTTTAAAACAAAATTAAAATGTTTAGTTTTCAAATGAGAAGCCTTATTGTTTAAGTATAAGTCAAATTTTAATGTCAAATGATCTCAGAGTTCAGAGAAAAGTTTTAGTTGCTCAGTTTCCGCCATTGAAGAGACACAAAGTTTAAGAAGCTGCTTGTTTGTGCACCAAACCTCTGTTTAGTATTCTGTGTCTGATTTAAAGTTTGAAAGGGAACATATTGATCTGTGCTGCATTTATTCCATTTTAATATTTCATATTTTCCATTAATGCTAATAAGCAGAAGGGATGGAAGTCAATGTTTGTGAAAATTGAATTAGTGAGTTAATTTGCTGTTGATTAGACACATCCATCATACAGACATTTACTCATCTGTTCTTTTAAACATACACATGTGTAAACAGGTAAACATCCCACAATAAACATCCTAGAAAACAAGTGAATGTGTCGTCAGTGTCCATTCAACATATCAAGCCAGGACATTTAAAGCTTACAGAGAGTCCGCAGAGTTTCTGTCATGATCAGCATGATGTAAAAAGAAGGAAATTGAGTCCACGACATAAATAGAACAAGTCTGACGTCCATCTGCTGCTTTTTTTATCTGAGCAGCTCCAACACTTAAACATCTGTAGCTGAGTCGATGCAAAGCTGATGGAGATGAAACACAGTTGGATCTTCTGTCCTGATTGCTGATGCTTTTCTTTCATTCAAACATCACATTGTTTAGTCTGCAGATAATATTGCAGTAACGTGTTAAAACATCATGTTTGGTGAAGTTTGTTTGTTTGCTTTGATTTCACCTGATTGTATCACGATGTTTTGTGCAGACTTCTTCCAAACTTTTATATCCACTTTTCAAAACCGGTCTCTGCCTTGAATGTAAAGCAGATTATGAATTACAACTGAGCATCTTCTCCAGACCTTTGCCTCCAATTAAATGACGCTTTGATGTTGAAATAATTTTCTTTTGAAATGTTGACTGATAAATTCTAGATTACAGGAACGAAACCTTTCGCTTCTTCAAACACGTTTGCTCAGTGATCTGCCGTTTCATTACACAGATAAGTCAAATAATTAACATGTTAAGCTACACGAGGCCTGTTTTTCACTCAGATTTTCATTCAGGGCCTCCTTTCAACACCTGATACCAATTATGTTCAAAAGAGTTCAAAAGGGGATTATGATCACGTTGTTGGGCTTCAAAGGCTGACGTCACTCTGTCCTCAGGGGATTAATGTGCAAACCCAAAAGCCATCAGAGATGAATAAACAAATATTCTCTCAAATTTTCTCCCACCAAACATCTTGCTTGGCTACAAAAATAACAGCATTTCCAAAGATGCTCAAACAGCTTCTGTTTACCTCACCAGGGCCAAAAGACGCCACCACAGACCCCGAACAGGATTTTAACACCAATCCCAAATTTGGAGAAGCATTTTTAAAATTTCTATGTGACATTAAAATGTTTCAGTGCTCCTAAATCACCAAAAGTCCTTACAGCTTCCACAAAGTTTGGTATAATGTCCCACACATATT
>JBAJHX010000036.1:4035677-4048183 GCA_037176925.1 Amniataba percoides | reverse complement strand
TGTCTTCTATGTGGCCCTGCGACTGACTGGCGACCAGTCCAGGGTGTAACCCCGCCTTCGCCCTAAGACAGCTGGGAGAGGCTCCAGCAGCCCCGTGACCCTGAGTGCAGGATACAGCGGGTTAGAAAATGGATGGATGGATGGATCTTGAAACTCTGAGGACAAATGTAATAATCTGTGATAAAGAGGTTTTGGTTATTAGGCAGTACATTGCAGCTTGTAGAGATGAAGTTGACTTTAATTACTTTATACGCTGCTGGGTCGCAGCAGCAGGTTACAAGGATCAATAAAGTTTTATCTTATTGTTTTGTCTTGAACTTTACTTTAGTTATTGGGATATAATAGCCATTTTCTCACAAAGTTAGCAGAGACTCAGAGCTGAAGAGCGAGTCTGTTTCATCAACAGCTTTGTCAAAAATCTGCGTGCACTTTGTGATTTCACAGTCACCACAGACTCTGAGGTCATAATACCACAAATGCTGCAAACTTTCATCAGCGTTTCATCATTCAGCGACAGATAGTGACTTAACATTTACTGAAATCTCGTTGAAAAAAAGCTGCTCTGCACCTCTCAGGGTCATCAGTGCTGAGCCGCAGGTGATGTGATCAGATTTTGCTGATCAACAGCTGGTGGCGCTGATGTGCACCAATAAAGGCGGTGAAGAAAAAGACATAAAACTGATAAAAATGGATGTATAATAAAGTAGGATATAGCATAATTTAGGTTTATGAGGAATGAGGAAATCACATTAAAAGCCTGAAGGATTCTTACAATGTGAGTAACATGAAATGTAAACATAACTGCATTAATAAGAAAACCCCACAGGAGACCTTTGTTGTTGTAAACCCAACAATTTGTATTTAAAAGAAAAATGATGATGCACATACAGGCTTTTCTCCCCATTCAAGCCTCTCCACTGGTGCAGGAAGACGAGACCTCGCTGAAGAAAACTGCACGGATGTGACCTGCAGCACGATTCCTGCAGAGCCGACTGGACTTTGAGCTGAGTCACATTTTCAGCTCGGCTCTGTGGAAAACCAGCCGCAAAGAAATGGAATTTGTCAGGGAAACAGTAAAAATGACATCTGAAAGCAGTAAAGAGAAGTCTTTAAGTCTGATAGCAGCACTATAATGGCTGAATCAGATGGATGAAAGTTGTGGGAACATCAAAAGCTGATCCTCAAATCACAGCAAAGGAAATATGCATAAATATCTTAAGAGCATCCATATGAAAAGTATTCTTTGTGTATAAACTTTCATTGTGCTTTTAAACTTCCACTTATTAAAATGAAAAGCCACTTTCTGTGACATGACAAGACAGATGTTTCTGCTGGATGGGGAGCACAAGATTTACATCTAACATCCAAGTCGAGACACTAACCGGCCACCGGCGCTGGAAAACTCCCAGCTGTGGTTACATGTTGAGTACTTCAATAAAAATGAGGTTGCTAATGAAAAAACAGCATGCACGCTCCATAAACTTGCTTCCTGGATGCGGTAGGGTGAAGAAACACTGAAAGAAGTTTGATTTATATTCTTATATAGATCAAATAACCTTTTTTTCCTCTCTCACCCTTCACCATTGGGAGTGATGGTGTGTCTTCCTGACCAGAGGCCTGAGAGTTTGAAGGTCTTTGCATGATATCTTAGCTCTTCTTAAGATTGCATTTTTCTGGACAGAGACCTCAGATTTAGTTGCTGAAATCTGCTGGATCTTTCTGGATCTGCTGCTTTAACTCCCCACATCTTTTCTGGCTCCTGTTTCAGACCTTTCCTTCATTTATTTTCCAGCTTCTCATGTTGCTTCTTCCTGATGTTGCTCGAGATGGCGGCATCTATCACCAGTCTTTTAATCCAGACTTTTCCAGCAACTGGTAGATTTTTTGATCGCAAATATAGCTATTTCATATTATTCAATCTGCTAATAGAGCTGCAGGGAAAAGAAGAAAAGTCTAAAAAAAAAAAGTCAGTTGTTATAATGGCAACACAAACCCCTTAACTCCAATAAAGGAAGTATTTTCTCATTTTTGCACTGCAACAGTCTTCAGCTGTGACTCAGAGGGAACTGGAACGAATCCAGCTCCATTTGAAAAGTGAGTTTCACATGATCGACCCTGAAATAGAACAAGACAGCCATAAAGAGCTCCCCTGCACACTTGGATGAGGTCTGTTTCACTGGAAAAAACCTCATGTCTCCAATTTCGGTCATTATAATGTTTTATTCTGAAGGGACAAATCGACGCCGAAGTCCATTTTAGGCCCAGAAATGTCAGAATTGGGGATAAAAAGTGAAACAGTCAGAGATGTCAGATCAGATTAGATTTCTTTAACCTTTTCTTTTGCCAGTACAAGGTCTTCGTCTGACAGCGGAGACATGCTCTCTGACTGGGCCATTGCCTGAGAAGTGTAACCTCTGTCCTCCTGCAGCTAAAATCCACTTTCATACCAACTTAAAGGTGATTTTAAGGACTTGGTAGTATCAAAGAAAAGCTATAAAAATCTCCTAAAACTAAACGCCTCTTTGTGACATTACAGGAGGGCAACCACACCTGGTAAAACAGTTTAAAGGCTTTAAGGATCATTGAGCATCAAACGATTCCTGGCGGGGTGTTTTTCATTTTTCCATGCTAAAGGGACTATAAGGGAAGCTTTTTCACAGCCCGACCTCCCCGCGCTTCACTGTTTGTTCCACTGTGTCTGGGCAGATGATGGGTTTGAGTGACCTTGGCGTGCTGCGGTTTGTCTCGACACAGAGCAGCAGTCCCGTCCAAATCAATGTCTACCGCAGTCGAGAGGGAAAACAAGACCCCCAGGAATCCACAAACCGTCTCCCGCCAGCGTCACGCCTTCATCACTCCGCCGCCGCGACATTAAGACGACAGCAGCGCCAACATGGTGGATAAAGTGTGCAGGGAGGTGAGGAACACGAGAAGGGAAGGCCTCGTGATTCAGGCAGGTCTCACAGCCCCACCTGGTGTTGAAAGGCGGGAAATTTCACACACACACACACACACACACACACACACACACACACACTTCCACTTCAGAGGACATTGCACTCACTTACATTTCCCGGAGACTCACCCTGACTGTGAAATATTCACCCTAGATTTTCAGGAATTATGGGGGCTTGCACACAAACCTCAATGTGACAGTGTGTAAACAGATGAGTAATATTAGCCCACACACACACACACACACACACACACAGTGGAAAGGCAGAGAGTAATAATACCCCCACTGAGTCAAAAAACTGATTGTTCAGGAGATGAATACAAAGCGACACAGATGTGTCATTTATGAGATAGTGAGGCAGACTCGCTCACATGCTCGCTTATAAAACTGGAACAGCAGCTTTTATTCAGTCCGACCAATTTATCTTTATGCAGTTTAGACATTTTGGAGGGAGAGTCTTTCATCATCCACGGTGGTAAAGCATACTGAACTGAACTTGCTTGCCCCACCAGTTTTGTCCAGATTGAAACATCTCAAATAGAAATAAAGAAAATTACAGTTTTTGCACAGTCGTTCATGTTCCCCAGAGGATGGATCTTACTCATTTTGATGACTTGTTTTATTGCCACTATAAGGTTGACATTTCTGGTGAACTACTGGATGAATCTCTTCAGAGTCTGGTGGACAAAGACACGTGTATGAACTCAGCTTGAACCAGAGTCTCTTCAGTGATCATCATCTTTTCATCTAACATCACCATCAGGCCAAAATGTATGTACATGTACATGTATATGTATATGTGTATGTGTATGTGTATGTGTATGTGTATGTGCATGTATATGTATATGTATATCATCATTTTATAAAAGTATTCCCTTGATTGAGCACTGCACCTCTGTAACATATCTTTATAGATATTTTAAAATACTGGATTAAATTGATGAAGAAGAGATACCATTGATTTTATTTTTATTACTCCTTCCTTATCAAAAACACCTACATTACCCACAACGCAGCATGACCATCGACAGCTGAGTCAGAGATCTGGGGGTGTTGTGTTGGTTGTGGCTAATGTAGCCTCAGTCCTCCAGACTCAAGAGAGATGAGGAGGGCTGCCGAGGTCCACGCAACACATTTTTCTCATTTTCAAACTAGTTTTCAGCCCTAAACAACACTGAGTCACTGGAGGTAATCTATCAGATCTCACATAGCTCTCTCTGGAAGGATTTAAGCATATGTCCTCCTTTAGACCTTTAAAGAGAGACTCATGTATAAAATTCCCCTTTAACATTGTCACTACGAACAAGTTGCTGACGTTTCCATTTTGCAGAGACGCCAACATGGCTGGAGACTCTCAGTCCTGTTTTCTGCTGCCTGCTTCTGAACCAGATCATGTCCTCAGTTTTTAAATATGCCATTAAACAGTAAACAGTCAGTTTTACAGATCGCAGCCTGGAAATCTGACGGCACGCTGCTGAGCAGAACAGAGGATGAGATGGTGGTGAATCAGCAGCACAGCAGAACTGATGAATCGTGCTCTTGGCATGAAAAACATCACAGTCGGCCAGCTGACGTGGAACAGATTTACTTTTGTATGAATAGTGAGGATGTATTGAGTGTGTACAGTGATATACTTGGTGTCTACACTGATTTTACGCTTCCTGCGAGCATAAAAACAGGCTGAGCTCGAGGAGATTGGGGAGTGGTGATATTTAACTTTCCCCTCGCAGGGCTGCTTGGTCCCAAAATGTTTTAAACTAGCTTTGTATGTGCCACTGTGGAACAGTATGAGCCTTATTTTAGCTTGTTTCCAAGTTCCCAAGCTGCGCTCTCAAGTGAGTCATCTTGGCAGCGAGAAGATTTCATCTCATCAGGAATTATATGCTTGTTTTTTCTTATTGTTGGCTTAATTTCAGCACAAAAGTCAATTGCACATGAATCGATCATTCATGCACATTATTACAGATGGATTTAATTCCCTCTCTCTCTGTTTCTTCCCTCCACCCTCCCTCTCATTCCTGCAACATCTGTGTCAAATCTAAAGAATACAATGTCACCCCACTCAAGCATACTTAACACTTATCCATCCAATCTGCAGGCAGGTCCAATAACAAGGATCTGCCACGGGACTCACAGCCTTTTGCTTCTGGATTGGAGCAGGGGTGACCGGGGGGACCAGCGAACATGGAGGACCAGGTTTTGGATTGTTCTAGGGGTTAAACTTTATCCACAGGATTTCCATCACAAAAGCCTCCTCAGCAGTGAGCAGACGTGACCTTGGGGCCTGCCAGGCACCAACTGAGGAAGTGAATTCACTGAAGCGTCCCCCATTCACGTGTAGGCCTTATAGGTCGCTGTCGATCACACCGAGTACCCAACCCTCGCCCCACCTCCTCCTCCTCTTACACCGGCCAGAGTCCCTTTATTATGCTGATCTAATGACTGTGGAGGGTAATCCAAAAGACCTTCATTAGAATGAGGGTGGCGTGTGACGCTCTCAGCCAGATCTGAACTGACACTGTGCACCATACCTGCCAACTCGGGTGAGCTTCAAAGGCAGCGCTCTTCGCAGAAACTTTTCTCTTTTCATAATTTATCAATTGATTTATTTTGGTCTCGCAGTGGGAAATTCCTTTATAACTGAGACACCTCTGGAGATATAAAGAGCAATCGATGCGCTGCCCACACAGACGGAAAGCAGCAGAGCTAACAAGATGCCGAAGGAGTTTCTCAGGAGATAAATATGTATAGATAAGTTGGGTAATAATGCAGAGAAGATAAATATCTCAGTGCGAACAGTTATAAGTGCAGGGTTGTTGTCGTATTAAACTATCTGATAATAGATTAGAAAGTCATCAGCAACCAAGAAATAACATCCAACCACATCTGACGGTAAAAGTGTTCTGAATGGCTACAAAAAAATTAATTATACACAAAAAAGTGACTTTTGTCAAGGATGTAAAAAATAAAAGTTTAAATGCTGATTGCTGTCACACCTCCACCTACCCAACCATTTTGTAAAGTTGTCTGAAAGGTGGAGGAGGACATGGATCGTGTTTCCAGATCCTGTTCGATCACCCAGCAAACACTTTGTTAGACTGATTTCTTTACACAGCGACTGGCCAAGTGTGCAGAGGTGTGGAAGTGACCACCACAACATGAATGCTCTTTGAGGACGAACCTTTCCTTGTTCCCACTCACAGTTTTCCCTTTTGTGCAATTTCTTCAAGACTACGAAGACAGAGGCAGGAAAAGAGACAGGTTGATGCAGGTGGGAGGAGGCTACTTCAGTCACTTTAATCCAGACTGAAGCATTGTGACAAATTTTGTATCTAATGTCACGATATGTTGGACACACATTCATGGTGCCCAGAGGATGAACCTTAATGACTTTGGTGATACTGTGACTTTTCCTCTGCTGCTGCAAAGAGGTCAAACATTTGACTTTTTCAGAGAAATATCTCAACACCGACTCGATTGATTGGCACACAGTCTCCCCCAGGATTTCGTGGTCCTCAGATGATGTATGATATTAACTTCAGTGTTTCCCTGACACACTACCGCCACCATGAGGTTGATATTTGCTCTTTTTTTAAATAAATACCTCAAGATCTCTCACGGATTGCTTTAACATTTGGTGCAGACATTCGTGATCCTCAGAGGATGACTTTTATCTTCTGAAACTAGACTCCCATTAGCCATAGCTGTACACATTAGTGCACATTAGCATGCACAAACATTATACCTGTCAAACATCAACATCTTAGCGCTATCTTTTACACTGAGATTTAACTCAGTCTCACACAGTCTGTAGTCTTTGCAGTTAAACCTCTTCAGCCCGACAGACTATTTGTGGGTTGATTATTATAAACATGCTGTGCAAACAAGGATTTTTCAAACCCAGAGCATAATTGTTAATTCTAGTCTAGAGCCGAGGGTTTCCCAGAATACCAACTATGTTATTCTGAATTACAGGGAAATGTGCTTATAATGATGCAGTAGATGTCTAACATGTAATGTAATTAAACGCTGCAGCTGTAAAATATGATGCCCCAAAATTGGCAGTGGGTGTAATAAAGAATCATTAAAGGATAACGCAGAATATACATATTTTAAATGCAATGTTTTCTAACAATGAAGGGAAAATCTTTTTAAATTAGTTTGCAGACGTATTTAAGTGAATCAGAAGCAACATAAATGTGGTCAGAAAAATTAAATTCTCTGGCATTTCTCAGCCTCTGACAAATGTCTTCATAATGTGTAATCAGTGAAAAGTGGGGATAACAGATACAACAGAGCTTTGCTGGGCTGGATTATCAGACATGCAAAGTAGGAAACCGCCTTGAGGCTCCTGACCTCACAGCCCCTGAATTCATTGTGCGTTAGCTGGTTTGATGAATTGCCAGTTTGCAATAAATATCACAAGATGATAATTATTTTTAAATAATAAAGGTCTCAAAGTGGACCCTGCATTACCACAAAATGCTCCATCTCTCTAAATCAATTTCTGTTTAATCAAATTGCCACACACAGGGGGTCAGCGGGGGCCTGCAGCAAATGTTTGCCCCCAGGACTTCCTTGTGGGTAATCCAGTCGCGTTTATGGGTCAGGCGAAATGATCGACAGATGTTCTGTGGTGAAAAAGTTCCATTTTCCTACAGAAAAATCTGCAAAAGCATGCAAGAAATCTGCATAATCCTGTTTCCATGATCTCTGATCTGTCACCACCGCTCATGTGAATGCATTTATTTCTGGAGCTGCACCAAGAGATGTGCAGTCACAAACACACCAGAGACAAGAAGAGACTTTGACCCAGTGAGCCTCCTCTCCAAACTCCTTCAAAGTTTGAAGGAGTTTCAAGGGTTGAAACTCTTTAAAGGACATTCATGTTGCTCTTTTTATGTTCTCACCTCTCTTTACGAACATCTGAACATCTTCTTCACTGACACCCGATCTTTTTCTTGTTGATATGTCTGCTTTCCTTTTCATTTAATGCGGCACTTATTCTTATTCTCGTGGATGTCTTGTTACTGGTTACTGTTCAACACTATATCAATGTAGGATTTTATTGTTTAGCATTATAAATCATTTGAAATAGTGTGAAAACTGAAATGCAAACAGTCTGGACAGCAATAAAAATCTGAATTATAATTGTTATGTTGAGTTTGAACAAACATGTGGCACAGAGTATTTTGTAAAAGTCTTCAATCATACCTTATTTAGACACTACAAATACAAACTCACCTTTTACAGTCAAGCACACTCCTGTAAAAACCTGTTGTTACCTCACACTGTCAAACTCTGAGGCTATAAATTTCACCGTGAAAATAAACATCCCCGGTCCAATAAACCTCTATGTAAACAAAACCAGAATAGCACGCTGCACTCGCATACTGAGCTTTTATGTGTTTTATTGATCCCTGAACAATCATCCCACAGGGAGGTGAGGCTGTGAAGTATATTGGATAATCGTGATTTATTGTTTTTCTTTATCTGAGGAAATTACACCAAAATATGCATAACTGTAATTAACCTGACATTTCACACAGGAGGCGTAAGTCTCGCTTCGAGGGCCGGTTTGGGGCCAGTTATTGAACCATTTATTCCTCCTCGTTTACGACAGCTTCCCCTGAGGCGTTTCCACAGATCTCAGTGGATTGATGCCTTGAAAGGAAAAGAAGAAAAGAACAGTGCTTCCTGTTAACTAGTACTTCTGATTATGGGGTTATTAATCTGGACAATAAAGGCTTTAGCTCTCAGCAACTCGTGTTTTGCATTCATTGTGTGGACTTTTAGCTGACAGAGAAATGGTTTTACTTAACTTCACTATATTTAGGAGAGGAAGTCTGCAGATCCTTAAATACTGCAAGATAGAAATACACCATTATAGGTAAAGGTCCTGCAATGAAAATGTCACATACTATTATTATTATATTACTTTCTTACCATTTCTAATACATATTGTGCACACAGTATTGTAACTGGTTGAAGTGGAGACAATTTTTGCATTGTGTTATAAAAACTCATCAAACGTTTTGTGTGTATGATCTTAATTTGTCAAAAAGTAAGAGCTGTGAAATATCAGTGGTGGAGTAAAAAGTGGAATATTTCTCTGCATGGTGGTAAAATAGAAGTGTAAAGTAACACAAGGTTCAAAATACTAAAACAGAAATTTAGTTTATTTCCATTTTCAGTCATTCATTTGTCTTAAAAGCTGCTAGATTGATTCTTTTTTTAAAAAAAAATATGAACTACATTATTTCTGAACAGTTTAAATGCTTTTTCATTTCCATGTCTGAGCAAAGAGTAGCCCCCCCCCCCAAAAGGAAGAGATAATGGCAATGGAAGAGATTTGGCTCTCATATGGTTGCACTTATCTTGTTTTAGCTGTTTTGTATTAAACATAATGGGGACCACCAAATGCTGGTAAAGGAAAGACAGGACTTCTCACATGTGACTCGATAACAATTACATGTAAATCAGGCCAGCAGGAATGTAAGAAGCTGAAACAAACACACTGGATTAGATCAGATGAATCTTTAAGAACCTCTGTGGAGAAATCAGAACCGACCATCAGATATGAATACAAGACAACCAGGAAACAGCATTAGAGCACTATTTCAGGGTCATAGATCAGATTAATAAATGAAAACTGATGTGGGTGTGTAGGTGTTTTTTTTTATTTTTTATATACTTTCTGGGTCAAACTGACCATTTACACATTCATAGCAATGGTTATTAAATGTGCACTGTCCCTTTAAACAAATCAAAGATCGTGGTTTTGGTTAAATATCGCGCTTTAAGTGACTGTTTCCCACCAAAGCCACAATCTTCCTCTTACCCTTAACCAAATACCTAAACATAACCATAAAAAATTGAATAAGGCTTCAGTTGCTACAAGCAGACGTTAAATTATAAGCTTGGATGTTGTCAGAGAACTTTTTCCAGATACATTATGTATTTCCTCATTACGGCGTCATTTCTGTCTTTCAGAACAAATCTGCTGTTGAAAATCAGCGCTGCAAAAACATAATTTGTCCAGACAAGCTTGGAAAATGTGAGCGCACATGCAAAGTTTTCACACAGAGTTAGACAGCATCATTGTGTGCTTTCTCTGAATACTCAAGGCCGTACGCCTGAACCGAAGTCGATTTTTTAAAATATTTATTAACTGTATTTCAAATAACTTGTTTGGAAAGGAGATTGGAAGAAACCTACAAAACTGCAAACAGTCTTCATTAAAAATACAGCAACCCCTCTGCAGAGAAACTGGAAAAAAGTATGTTTATTGAATCATTTATTTTTCAAATGGAATAAAACCTGGCTGAGTTTTTTTTTGTTGTCGTTTCATGTGCACATAAAAACAAACGTGTATTTCCTACACAGATTTTAAACAGGAGAACACATATGGCTCTGACAGACACAATGAAGGTGACACCCCAAAGCTGTACTTTCACTTAATGACAATAAACATGTCTGATAATTCGCCAGTTAAGTGATGTGTGGAGGTGACAGAAGAGTTCATATACATTTAACTCAGTATACAGCTGGTTCAAGGTGATTAAAAGTCAGATAATAACAAGAGTAATGGCTTCAAACCGAATCCATTCTCAGTTTCTGTTTTTATTTGATCATTTGGCCCAGGACCACTGTTGACTGAAACATAATCTGCGTTGTCTTTGCATGAAAATGGGTGGATGTGGACTGGTGTAAGAACATTTTGTGTTTCAGTGCTTTGCAGGTGCTCAGCTGAACGGATGGGAGAGTTTGCACAGTTTCACAGCGAGCGAGTTTACACTTACTTTAAATATTCCATGAAAGTGCTGTGATAGCAAAGCGCTGTTTGAACTAAGAGAATCGTTGAACAAAGTATTTAATTCATGCATTGACTTTTCCACCACAGCCAGAAAGACTCTGAGATATTTCTTGGTTTGCAGATGTTCAGCTCACCAGCCGTTAACAGTGCTCAGCCTGCTGTTACACCAAAACAGACTAAGTGAATGGATAACATGGATTAATGGAGTGCAGAAAAAATATCACAAACCTCTCTGTCAAAACACTGCAGATAAATGTCAGCCAGACTTCGCAGTGTATCATTAAAATTTACGCAGACTGCCTCTCAGTGGAAAAGCTGCATGTGAATGATGCCCTCTGGAAGGTCCTGCACCTTCACGCTGCTTATTTGGCTGATTTTTGTGCTTCTCTCGAGGCTGGTAATTACAACATTTCAGTGGCACGGCAGGAAAATTCAGCTCCCCACATCCTCTCAGAAGAATAACATAAATGACCTCAATGAGCCAAGAGTTGCAGTTCCTCTTTTTAAGGCTGCACTGCCAGTGTCGCTTACAGATTTGAAGTGCTGCACAACCGTTGAGCGTGACTCTGCAGTGCGCGGCTGTTCAGTCATTTCCACACTGAAGAAGCAGCTTTAACACAAAAAGAGCTTTTAACAGAAAAAACAGAAACATGTCCACTAAAGAACAGAGAGGACGTTAATTCTGTAATAAATAATCTCAGGTCAAATTTCCACTCACCTTTCATAGCTTGCCCCTTCGTGGCTGTCTTTGCTGAATCATGCCATTAAAAGCCAGAGGTTAGATTTAGACTTTAACTCCAGTTGTTTCCTTCCAGACTCCTGCTGAGCCACACTGTGTGGCATAAAGTCTTTATTCTTAGTGGCATTTGAGACATTTTCACCTCCAGCAGACACGCCATCACTTGAACTGGCACCGTGTCGGACAAATCTCCTGTTTATCCGCATGCACCCTGCAAGTTTCTGATTTTCACCTCATGCTCGGCCTGAAAGCACATTTAGGCCTGCACATACGAGAGCTCACTTCCAGTACCACCCACAAAGCTCTGAGACCTAAAACCTCACAGACTTTAACTGATTTCACCTGCGCCATCATCGTTGACCTGCGGCGCTTCTGCGAACGGTGCAGTGTGACGCAGATATTTCATTCTGAATTACCCTTAATGAGTTTGTTGTTTCCTGTTCTTTTATAACGGGCAGACATATATAAAGTCACCATCACGCCTTTGTATGTTGTTTCTTCCAGCCGACTTAACGATGAGCCGTCACCTCTGTCTTAACGTCACATCGGTATGAATTGTGGGTCATTCCCTCGAGCAAAGTCTGCAGACTTAATGGAAAATGTGCACAAAGGAGCTCAAAACGTTAACCAGGGCGCTCAAACGGCCCTGGGGGAGCATACGTAACAGGGGACACGGAGCGGGGCCCCTCAGAGCAGATTTCACCCAGTGACCCCGCTCACGCTGTCATGGCAATACCTCATTCTGATTGGCTGTCTTACCGTTTAATAGGGCAAATTAAAACATGTTTACACAAAGCTAATGATGTGATAGGTTAAAAAGCTGGTCTGTCAAACAAAGTGGGGGTCAAAATGTTGCATCATGGAGGAATAACATATTTTATGTGCACAACAACACTAATGTGGTTCAGCTGTGTGACGCAATAGATAGATAGATAGATAGATAGATAGATAGATAGATAGATAGATAGATAGATAGATAGATAGATAGATAGATA
>JBAJHX010000036.1:4018051-4035577 GCA_037176925.1 Amniataba percoides | reverse complement strand
ATAGATAGATAGATAGATAGATAGATAGATAGATAGATAGATAGATAGATAGATAGATAGATAGATAGATAGATTCAGTAAAATAATAATTTTACTGCACAAGAGTCACCTTTTAGGGGATATAAACTATATCTATCTATCTATATAATGTTATGCTAAAGAAATTTAAATTACTTTTTGACAGAAATGTTCTTAGCACAAATAAAAATCCAGTTTTGTTCACTGTTCAGCCTCTGATGTCCTTCAAATTAAAAAGAAGCACCTCTTGGCTGCGCTTCCCGATGCCGGAGCAGATCCAGGCTTCTGCTTAATGTCTTTGAAAGAGAGTGATTTTTGTCCTGGAGAACTCTTGTATATCTCTGTTTAATCTTTCTGTCTGTCAGTGTGTAGACATTTACATAAACACCAACATCAGCACATGATGAAACGCAGTCTTTTTAACTTGAAACCTCCACCTGATGTTGGGTGCTTTAGGCAGGTGGACCCAGATGGAACATGGTCTGGGGTTTTCCTCCGTGTTGGTTTGACAAAGAGCTCTGCTGTGCTGCTCCGAGGCTGCGTCAATAATCTGCCAAAACGCTGGAGCAAGCTGTGCATTAAGTGGACGCTGCGTCAGTGTGTGCATACTGTATGTGTGGACATTGGATCTGTGCCTATAGTCCCCCTCTGCTCTGAGCATTACAACAAGGGAGAGGAAGAAAATGCAGGGGGGGCAACATTTCCTACACATGGAGCCAATCATCTCTAACTACACCTCCATCCTGAGAGAGGGATCCCTCCTCTGCACAGGAGACAAACCGCCCTCATGAACATTAGCATGAAAGTATCAGAGGACGTTTATTTTTAAGGAACTGCTTGAACTCTCAGATATAATAATGCGTCTGATAAAGAAGGTGGTGGCGGTGTGAAACCTCAGAAGCAATGGCTGATAAAAACGGAAAGAGGAACACACACCTACGCACATCAGATCACAACCTTTTTTTTCTCCACCTAATCACTTTGGTGACGATTTGAATGTGCAGAAAGTTTTGAACACGTGGTTGAAACACATGTGAGCTACTATCGTGCAGATTTAAAAGAAGTTTGCAAACAGCAGACCGAAAAGATGATGCAAATCACGCCTACACGTGCGCTGACTCAGCACAGATAACGTAAAATTAGAAAAGTTGAATAAATTTGAATATTGAGGGCTTGTCACCGGAGCAGTACCCTCATAAAATACAGCTGTTGTACACTTGACATTGGGTCCTCATTTGTACCGTTAAGTGTGAATAAACTCACTTTTTCCTGATTAGTTTGTCTAGAAAAAAATTTTATTGCGTGTCCAACATTTAATTCAATGTAACTCATATATCTGTTCTGATTCAGCAGCTCACAGTTTTTATATTTATTTGCAGGCAGAAACTGAACTTGTGTTTTGAATCAGACTGTGTTTTCCTTCACATAAACAGACTTCCACCATAAACTAAACTCACCAGAGCTCAAAATTTAAATATAATATTACATTTAGAGCAACAGCAAATATTTGTATTTCCCTATTTGTTTGCAGTAAATTTAACTTGAATGCCATCGATGAAAAATACATATAAATACATATATGATGCAAAGATAAATAAATAATAACAGTGACATGTAGACAGTAAGACAGTCATCTTAGATATTTGTATTACAGTATATTTTTCTACTCACTCTGTTTTTTCTTAGTTGTTTTTGTTTTTGTTTTTTTGCGCGAACAAATGACCCCCAACATCACCACCATCTCCAGCTGAGGTTGGTCAATTGATCTTTGCCTCAAGACTTCTTGCACCTCATCAATTTTTCTCACCTTCTTTGAGCTTGCATTGGACGCATTTTGTCTCTGTTGCACAACCTCAGTATTTTATTTTATGTTATCTTATTGTATTTTAACGTATCAGCCTGCTACCACAACCTAAAGTCGCTCGTAAAATCAGTCTCATATCTATCACATTAAAAACATTCATGAGATAAACCTACAGAAATAAAACTGACTCCTGCATGAATCACTCATCATATTAACCCCAAACAGCAGCAGTTTACATGTTACAGAATATTTTTCTACTTTCCATGTTTACATTGATCTTTGCCTCAAGACTTTTTGCACTTCATCAATTTTTCTCACCTTCTAATTTTTTTTTTTTTTACATCCACTGCACCTTTGTAGTGAAATACTCTCAGTCTTTTATTCATTTAATCTCATCTTATTGTATTTTAACAATTCAGGCTCCCACCACAACTTAATGTCCATCTTATTCTGATAATAATTCTAATAATAATAATAATAATAATAATAATAATAATAAAAATAATAAAAATAATAATAATAATAATAATAATAATAAAGTAAACGTGCAGAAATAAAACTGACTCCTGCATGAATCACTCATCACTGTTTATCTTTTGTCTTTCACGTGTTTATCTTTGATTCAATTAATCAATTAAGCTGGGCCTCGCGCGCTCTCGGGGCTGCTGCCGCGGCGGCGCGCGCAGTGCTCGCGGCAGCAGCCTCGGGAGCGCGCGCGGAGGCGGTCCGGTGTGTGCGCTCCGTGCGCGTGTGATCGGTGTTTCCGCCGCTGCTGCCTCCAGAGAACCCGCGCGGGCGGACGGACGGACGGGAGAGCAGCTCCGCGTCTTTTCTCTCTTTGTTTTATTCTTTTTTTTTCGGGATTACGACGCCAGACCGACGGAAGAGCCGCACGCGCGTTCAGCCGCCCCCCCCGCCCCCCCGCGCCGGTAGATCCGCGAAAAGTAAGTAACCGTCCCGTTAAAAGAGTCGTTTCAGGAGGAAGAGGAGGAGGAAGAGGAGGGAGAGGCTGCTGCCTTTGTGCGGAGGCTCAGCGGCGCTCCGGCAGCAGCAGCGGGCGGCCGCGCGGATCCTCCCCGGCCGAGGCTGCGCGCCGCCCGGCCGCCGCGCGCCGCCCCCCCGCAGCTGCTGCCGGAGCGCCTCTAATGCGCATTTTCATTTCATCTCCTGCTGCAGCCTCACCCCCCCTCTGCTTGTTTTTATTATATTTCACCCACTTTCCGCCCCCCCACGGCCTCGTCACGTTGCCCCCCCTCCCTCCTTCAGTCGACCCCTATTGTGCCCCCCCCACAGTGATGTCTGACATCTTAACTTGACTCCATCATTGTTTATATATTTATTCTAGGAAAAAGGGGGGGGGCACATTTTTAAGTCCCATCATTACTTTAACCCCCCCCCCCCTGAAAATATAATTCTGATTAACTTCTTACTCATCATATGATTTATTTGTTTATTTGTTATTTATATTTATTCATCAACCTCTGATATTTTAATGTCTTTGTGCTCTGACAAATGTCTGTTTTTTTCTGGTCTTTTGATCAATGTTTCATAAATATAATGTATTAATTTCACACAAAAGGGCCATTTAATTAATTTATCATAGCTTCATGCACACATAAATAAAAGAAAAAGCATCTTATAATGGTTAGAAATGAGATTTATCACACTGTAAAAATCATCTGAATGCAGCTGCTTCAAAGATGTGATCATTTATTTCCATTTACCACGTGTGTCACTGTGTTTTACCTGTTTAACTTAATGTCTAGACTGATTGAATAAATGTCTGGGGACCTTTTGAATAGTTAGTCTTTTGATTTGTAGGTAGTTAGGTTTTGTAAAACACATTTATCTGAATCTACTGGGTGTCTATTTTTCTTATCTTTAATTTACATGATTGCATTTTGAATCATGAAAATATAATCATCATTTTGTCTGTCTGTGTCAATAAAGTTTTTATTTGACATAATTGACCCTAAACTAACTGCATTGTTGCCAAAATAAAACGATGACACCTGGCAGCAGTGAGTCCTGTTTTATAAATCTGCTCATATAAAGTCCTCCAAACAATTATCCTGTAATGTATTCACATATATATACATTACTATTCATTAAGTTAGTGGCTTATGTCCCTTTAAACGGGGGCACTGAAAGCTTTGACGAATGTCTTTTCATCAGCTCTCACTTTGTTCTGTTTCAACTCTCATCCAGCCCAACATTGATTAAATTAACCCCCCCCCCCATTTCGCTGAGACCAAGCAATGTGACATTATATCATCTTTTACTGCCCCCCTCCCTTTCCTTCGCTCTCCATCGTCACCTTTTTTCCCTCCTTTTCAGGGCTCATGATGTCCAGCGACGTGCAGAGACCGGACGACAGCCCCAGCACCAGCGGGGGCAGCTCGGATATCGAACAAAGGGAGTCGGTGCCGCCTGAGCAGGAGCGAGAGCAAGCTCAGCCCAAAAAGAAGGAGACCAAGATCTCCAGTAAAACCGCTGCTAAACTTTCAACTAGTGCCAAGAGGTAAGAGGAGGGAAAAAAAACAAAACAAATTCACTCAGAGAAGCATTTACACGGTTGTTTGTTAAAGTAAAGGCTTTCTTCCCTGCTGCCCCGAGGGTGTGAAGTTATATAAAAAGCCTGTAGTCCCGCAGGCGTTGTCATTTCAAACATCCACGCTATTCGCTGTGACATTAAATCCGCAGTAACTCGCGGGATGCTCGAGTGTCATCGCTGTCGTTTGAAAGAGATATTCCCGCTCCGTCCTGTTCGGTTTGAGCGGCTCGTCTCTCCTACGCCACCGCCAACACTTACCTCCACCAGTCTTTGCACTTTATTCCCAAAAAAAAAGAAAAGAAAAAGCACAGGCGATGACAGAATTACGCAACCGTGTGAGCAAAGGGTTGGCTGAGGCCTGAGAGTCTTTTTATAACAGGCACTGATATTATGAACATCTTTTTTTTTGTATGTCTGCGCCTCACTTAAAAGCTTCAGGCCTTCAGCACGACGAGGGGCTGAAACATGGAGAGGCTCCGCTGTTGTCTGAAGTACTGTGTTTATATTCACGCGACTTTAGCGTTTGCACTCTGTTGCCCTTCACAGTCTGAATCATCGTGTTGCACGGTAATCTGAAAGCAGTCGGGCTTGTCCTCACGCTTGATTTTCCTTTTTAATTTAGTCCGTGTGGCACAGACGAATGACTGCAACGAGAACTGAAACTAAATGCGACTTCATCGCTTGTTATATTTTAAGTTTTGAGGTCAATGCAGCATTTTAAACCCGCATGGTGATGTGTGGAATATATGAGCTGTCACTGTTGTAAAAAACTGCAGGTCCACATGGTTGAACGTGGGATTAAAAGCAACATTTAGCTCATCACGGCAACCTCGAAACACTGACTTCATCCACCACAGAGCTACACACTCCTGCAGCTTTTATACTCTGGAGCTTTTCTTTCCTGTTGCAACATTAATTTTAACAGTAAAATCTTCTTTTTCTCTTTCAGGATTCAGAAGGAGCTCGCAGAAATCACACTAGACCCGCCTCCAAACTGCAGGTAAGAAGATGTCCTCTCGTCAGAGCGTTTCTCTGATGAGTCCTGAGCCTGCATGTACAGATGCTCGAGCTCTGATGGATGCATACGGCAGAAACGTGCCTCTTTCATGGCTTCATGTTTCTTGAAAAGGAAAAGGCCACGCTGCAGTGCACTCGCTTTTGTCTCCGTTCCCATAATGCTGCTGTTTGTGTTTTTTGTTGTTTGGAGATGGTAATCTCAGGTGAATTGGAGTGACGGTTGCCCGCTCTGCCGTGTTTTGTTGCTGCATAATTCACGCTGCAACCTCTGCTGAAAACGCAGCCTTTTAGATCGCACTGTTATGGTTGTGCTGAAATGGTGGAGAATGAGCAGCAGTGCGACTTTAAAACGTGTTTCGATCCTCGTGTGGTTCCCCCCTCCCTCCCCGCTCTTCTGGGGATTTACCACAGACAATGGTTATTGTGTGCTGCTGCCGCGGCTCTCAGCCCTTTGAGGAAGAGATACGGTCGCGAGCGAGTGGCAGACCACATGTGCATCGGTCTCTCTTGACATGACAAAAGGCATGCCTTTGGGATGCGGCTCAGGAGCCAGCTTTTATTAACTTAAACAACAGAAAGTGACATTAATTATGGCTCTGTTTATTACAGCGCGATAATTACTCCCTGAATCAGCACTCGGCTGCAAATTAAGAAAGAAAATGGAAGCCGGTCCTCGCAAGACTGAGGACACTTGTGGGAGATTTTTTTGTTTGTTTTGTTTTTTTTATTTTTGGATTGGCCGTATACGTTCACAGACACCTGCTTAAAATGATTAAGGAAAACAGCGTTGTGTGACTCATCTGGCGATCTGGAATTACTACGCCCTAGACGGACTTGTTTATTGCATGAATTAATCACCCCTGCTGGGTCTCATCAGAACCCCGCCATCATTAACGATAAACACTGAACTAACCTTTTCATTCCAGCTCACAGCCCAGTTTTGTTATTGTACTGGAGGCTAAAAGAGATGTTGTTTTCCTCGAGGACTCTAATCTATTTCAGACCCCCCCCCCCTTCCCTTCCAACCCCTCCTTCACCCCCCCAAAAAAAACTAGGTTGGCTCACATGAAGGATTTAGCTGGAGGACACGAGTAAGTCATTTGAAAGTAAAATAATCGCTAGCGGAAATTTCACAGTCACCGTCTTAGTGGGGAACTAGTTGCCTGGGAAACAATTAAGCTTCTTCAAGATAATCCTTTTCTGTGTGTGTGTTCCCTTTCTGTACACTCAAAATGATACCCACAATCTAATAATGTGTTTTCTGTGATGCACCCAAATAGATTAGCCCTCTGTTAACAATGACGGAGGACAGAGGGAGGGGGGAGGCGTGGAGTTGTCGGGGTGGGTTCAGATGCATCAAACGCCAAAATTTCTCATGCAAACGATCACAGCACCATTTACGTTCTCGCATGAATGAGTGCACACGGCGGAGCCAGTGTCGTCATTTGTATGCCACACGCTCCCCCGCTGCCGGCCAGGTTGGCCTGAAAGGTTATTCATTTCATTCGCCGCGACAAATGGAGTCACAGACTGTTGGCCCCCTTCAGGAGGCAGGCAGAGAGTTGTGTTAAAGAGATTCACTTCGGTACATTCAACAATCACAGCGCTGGCGGGAGGAGGTGGAGAAAGAGGAGGAGGGGTGGGAGCTGATGTATGTCATCTTGTCTGTTTCTTGGATGAGGAGCCCCTCGGACTCCCTCGCCGCGTAGTTAAAACCTGCAGTCTCCTTCGTATCACCTACCATCGGTCTCGCCTTCGGGGCTGTGGAAGGGATCACGCTGCGTTTTTCTCTCTGCAAAATGGAGAGCTGTGCTTTGTGTGTCTCGGCGTAGATGTGTGCCATTTAACGCATCGGAAGCGTTGAGGATAATTTACTCAAACATCTGTGGCAGGAGGTGCCCATTTGATAAGTCTAATAAGACGCCCACGCCTTTTTTCTTCCAGCATCCATCTATAAGGTTACTGTGTTCACCCTCAGCTGCATTTAAAATCACAAACTGTTGTTGCAGTAAACCATCTGCGCTTTCTAATGTTTCCTGCCTCTCTGTGCCTGTGAAGAGTCTGTGATATTGATGCTTACGTTGTTTAAAAAATCAATTTCCACACAGCGTGAACAAAACTATCATACTTTTTTATTGCTATGTCACTACTTGGAAAACGATAGCGAGTATTTAAATTCGTCTCCGAGCTTTATCTCACTCGCGGCACTGTGACAGCTCGCTTGTCACCTTGGCAGTTGTCATGCATCAAACAAACAGGAACACGTTGAAGCCCGAGAGGATTTGACATGGCAATTATTCTCACTGTCATACACTTCAAGTATGTTGTACATGCAGTGCGTGCTTTTACACCTATTGTTGCAAATGAAGTCTCAAAGGAACAGCGTTTTTCTGCCTGCAAGTTTCACAAACATTGCAATAAATTTTTACTAGGAATGAAAGTTTGATTAGATCCGCTAAAACGTGACAGGCTTATTGGTGTTGCTGAATTTCCGATGCCATAAAGATTCAGATTCATGTTGCTGTCATATGAAAGAGTTGTTGCTGCTCTGAGATACAGAATACAGAGTGAGGCTGTGTTTGCTTTGATATTTTTTTATATTTTTATTTTGAGTTGATAGTTGTGAACTAAAAGCCTGAAATTCAGCTGGGTGCTTTTATTTCTCACCTTTTTACTATTTTATTTCATAGTACAACCTCTATGGAAAAGCTGTAAAGTCCTGAAGTTACGGCTGCAGCTAACATTAACTGTCATTATTGATCAATTGGTCAATTGATCTATAAAAGTCAGCAAATGGTTTGTCTGACCAAAATAGAAATACATTAGATTTACAGAGATCTTAAACAGAAAAGCACAGCGTTTACTCACTGGAACTGAACAAATGTTTGGCATTTTTTCTAGATAAGGTGATTTAACAGATTATGACAGGAGATGCGGATGAATTTCTCACAGCTCTACCTGACATTATCACAAGCTTTTAGCTGAATTGGTAAAAATATGTTTTTTTCCCCCTTAGAAAGCAAACAATGCGTTGACTCTCAAACTGAAAGAGACGTTGAGCTTTATCTCTCTAATCACATTCCATCTCTCCCACATAAAAATCCCTCCTTCCCTCCGTATATACATTTCCTCTGCCTACCTATCACGTCTATCTCGTGCATTTGCATCGCAGCTACATCACCGGAATACTTTTGCCTTCATTTGTTATTGCAGTGTCTGTTGTGACTTGTTACTATTCCCTCCCTGTAACGCTGATCCGCCGTCACAGACATTTCAAGCAGAAATCCAAACAGACACTTAGTGAAATTGTCGTAACAGCAGCTACTGGTGACGTATCTCGCAGATCAGGACCACTGTGCTGTTTGATCTCTTTCCCGCAGACGACCAAGCAGATAGTTTCAGTGCAACCACAGCGGAGTGACGGCTGAACAATGTGCAGCTGACTAAAATACAGTGCAACAGTGAGTTTCAGGTTTTTGGTGCGAACACGTCCGGATTTAAAGGTTGAAAAGCTGCGATTGTACGGCGATGTCGAGCAGTCGCAGATGGTTAATATTAATAGAGATACCAGCCTGCCGTCGTCGGGCTGCTCCGATATATTTAATGCAAAGCAGCCGCAACCCACGCTGCATGTTGAGAAACACGTTCACCCCCCTCTTCTGTCAGGTTGTCACAAGTCATTCTGGGAAATGTAAGAAACCACTAAGTGAAGTGGATGTAGATAAGGCTGAGGGAGAGTTTTCAGAAGTCACAGAGCGGCGTCTGCAGTGCTTCGACTCGAACAAACTGAGATCACTCTGATGAACTTTAAATACACAGAATTGGATCTTTATTTCATTTTTAGTATATTTTTGAAACAATGGGGCCTTTTTTTGTTCAAGACAAAGGGAGCGTCTCAATTCTAGCTGGCGACTTTCAATGTTTGCCCGCTGAAATGACAGATACCACCAACCGGGGCTTGCTAGGTAATTAAGCCAACGTTAGCTCCATGAGCTGGTTGAAATCGCTGCCTCCATCTGACTTTTAAATGCTTCCAGCTGACTTTTTTTTCTTTTAAAACAAGAATCTTGTAAACGTGCACTTAACGGCTTCGTACATGAGAAAGTGCTCAAAGGCTGAAGCTAAAGCAGAAAAAGTGAGCGTCCTCAGCAGATGATGATGATGATCCACGGAGAAAACATGCAAAGTAAAAGACACCTCATTGTTCTTGTATTGCAGCGTAGAGCAAGTTTTTTCTTTTTATATTGCTTTGGCTCTTGTATTTTTAGTTTTTGAGTGGATAACTAAGCAGACACCAACCTACAAACTCTTAATATCTGGAGTATCGCTCTTATGAAAGCCTTTTTTAACACTGTTTGAGCGTTTGGCAAAATCCATAGCTTGACAGTCCTATTTACCGCCGCCAGTTTCTCAGAGCGTGCCATCTTATTTCTCATAGTTAACATATTGTTCGTCTCTTCATTAGAGCATCAGCTGCGTCCCTCACATGTTATTCGTGTCTTTCAGCTCTAAAATACATCTTGTCTTTGGATTCGAACAAACAGTCTTCTTCGGTCCCTGAATTTTCCCGGTGTGATGTAATGCCAAAACAGAGCCGTCACTCCCTCATGACATCACGCGAGCCACACCAAACACACGCACACACAGCTGCCGACTGCGTCACACACTCGCTGGCTTTAACCTGACATGATTATGCATCTCCGTCACCGTCAAGAAATGAGTCTTTCTTCGTCTGAGGTTTCCGACCTCTAATTCTCTCCCTCGCTGATGGGATCATCTTCGTCTCTGGAAGCAGCGTATTAGTTTTGTGGCGTGCCCCCGGGGGATTATGTGCGAGTGACACACCCAGCATCATTTTTCACAGCATTACCATTAAGCACAGCAGGGAGGGTTATCAATATTCATGAGGGGGCGGGGGGATGCGGACCAGAAGCGAAGGAGGGGGGGTAGAGCTGCAGGAATACCTCCTGGGCGTTGGAGTTGATCGCTGTATTGTGCGTGGCAGCTCCAGTGAACTATCATGATCTTTGCAGGGCGATGTCAATTTAAAGCGAGTAAAACAATCCGACGTTTTTCTACGACGTCCACGTTTGACCTTGGGTGAACCGGCTCTAATCGATCATCTAATCGTCTTGTTCCATGATCGCCGCCTTCTATAAATATTGATGAATTATCGGCGCCTGTCCGTGTCTGACGCTGGCATGTTCCTGACCTTTCAGCGAAGGTCTCGTCCACTGACGGCAAAACCCACCTTCCTGAAGGCGACCGCTTGAGAATCAGAATCACTTTGTTCACCAAGCAGAATGAATAAAAAGGGGTCTTCTTAGAGGTGCTCGTGCTTGAGCATATCAAACATTTGCATAGGCACAAGGCGGGAGACTAATGAGGAGGTTCAGGCAAAAATGACCTTTTTAAGGTTGATGAAATGGTTGTGAAATAATGAACGAGGGAGCAAATATTGTGAAATATATCGAGCAAAGAACAGCCATGAGCAAAGTAAACCACTGCCAGTAACAATCTGCAGAACAGACACGGAGCTACAAGGACATTTTCTGTCATTTAAAAAAAAAACAAACACAAAAAAATACTTCTTAATTGCACCACTTGAATTTACTTGCTGGAAATGTCAGAGGGGAATTGAAACTACAAATAAATAAGGTTGATGTTTTTGAAAATAGGTTTACAGTGGTGACTACACTTTCTTTAAAGGAACATTAGAGTGAAAGATGGGTTGACTGAAAATATACAGGCAAGAAAAGAGCACCTCGTCTTCTGAAGGACCTTTAGTTCACAGCACCGGAAAAGACATTAAATCCTTGGTGCTTCAAACTGTTTATTTGCTGACATTTCCAGTAACTGTATTATATCTTAGATAAACAAAAGTGCCCTCGTAAAGGCCCATAAGACACCAGAAATATGGTATCTTGGAGAAAAACTGGTCTTAAAGATAAATAAAGATGTGGAAGCAGACGGATGCTGTAGCGTACAGATGGACGGTGCCAGACTGGTTTCTGCTGATTTGTTACGGCCACCGTTCTCCCTCTGCACCTCCTGAAACAGCTGCTGGAAATAACATCGTTCCCGAGCGAACCAATCTGCCCTCATCGTTTTCGCGGAAAGTTTCGAGCAGGAAATGAAATAAATGTGCTCCCACAGAGCGACGGTAGCGTGCGCTCTCCACTCTGACGCCGGCCCAAGTTTGATTTGTCCTTAATGTTTTCCACTGCGGCACTTTGTTTGACAGCGAACGCGACCTGCCTTGATTCATGTGTGTCATTGGATCCTCAGTGTCCTCGTTTGCATGGTAGTTTTCTGGCAAACATTTGTCCAGGGCGTTATTAATGGCTTTGTGGTGAAGCCGAGCAGGAAGCGCTGCGTGTGGACACTTTGTGGCGGCTCGTTGCCGTTACGCCGCCGCTTGCACAGAAGCAGTTTGGGCCATCGAGGACGACTGAACGGTAATCTGACGCTGACACGAAAGCAAACAGAGGAATCTTTTGGCAAGCGAACAAATACAGTAACTCACGAGTAAACAATTGCTCTGAGATCCCATTAGCCCCGTGACTGGGATCTGAAAACCTAATAGATTTCCCCCCGAAGTCACAAAGCGCAGCTCCTGCCAAGAAGACTTAAAGTGTCTTCATGACATATTTGCGGCCGGGGAGATGAAATGTTAACACTCTTAACGCTGTGTTGTAAATGGTGAAATGAATAATTACCAGTGAATAACATCCCAAAGGAAATCCCCACCCTTTTTTTTCTTCTTCTCCTCTATGCTGATGTTCTTTTACCCGCAGCTTCAAAATCTTGTCCTCCACCTGCAGACCTGTAGGCTAATGTGGTGTCAAGCGAATAGACCAGCATAGTATCAGGCTCCGCAGCAGACCTGGCAGCTCTGCTTGTCCTGATCACTGACCTTTTGGTAATAAGTCCATTCCCTCAGCCACGGGGCCAAATGGCTGCCCAGAGTGCCTTTGTGTGTGTGGGGGGGGGGACTGTCTCTAATTACAGCTGAATAGACTTTTGGTGCAGGGCTGTGAAATTAAAAAATATTAACATCTTACTCTTGACTAATTTAGTTCATAAATTGCAAGAGGCTGCAGTTTTGTCTCGGAGGCAAATGTGTTTTTTAGGCACTTTCCTTTCCTGAAGCAGCGCTCCTGTGAAACCCCCGGCCAGCGAGCCACATTTGCATGTCAGCACAAATTCAAACTTGTTTTACTCAAGCAAAGCAAATGTTTATAATTACCCCTCGACAACACAGAAACATGCACACATTTGACTTTTTATGCAGAAATAATTTAGGAAAAGCTGCTTGTCCACATCAATTCAGACATTTGTGCTCTTCAAATGGTTTTGTTTTCTGCCAAATTGTGCAACTTTAGTCCTCATTTATGAAACTAAAGCTTTTTTCCTGCTGTAGTTGTGTCATCCTTCACCCTGGGTACACAGCAGTGCTTTGTTGGCTAAGTGATATTTTTATGACTCATGATGTCCTTTATGCAAAGCCTGTGTATTATGGTAATGATATATGCTCTGCATTATTCATTTTTAGCCAGAGGCAAACATTTGCAGTGCATCAGACGCTGGGTACGTGTAGCAGCTCGGGTGCAGAGGAGAAAAAATGCTTACCGCACCAAAATCTCTGTTTTACCTCAGAAGCATCTCGGTGAATTAAAAAGAAAGGCAGAGGATAATAAACAGATCCCCTGCGCTATTTACAGCTTTCTTAACATGACTTTAAACCCCACTGAGGACAAACTTCCTGAGTGAAAGGCCAGTTCTTCAAACCTCTCTTTCGAAGTGGACTTCCTCCGTTGAATACGAGCTGCTGTTTAGATTGATTCAGCCCAGCATGCGAGGTTGCCCTCCTGTGGGAATGAAATTATTATTCCCTTCGATTTGGAAAGCTAGCAGCCACCTACTCAACCATTTTCCTTGTTGCTGGATAAACCGTCCGGTCAGTAATTGCAGTATTCATTGTGCAGATGAACAATAAAAGGCTTGATTAAAAAACAAACCGTGTCATTTGAGACAATAAAGACAAGAGAACAGAGGAAGGAGGTGTCACCTCGGCCGTTGAGCTGCTCGGTAATTGGTCTTGGGGCTCTTTCACGGTCGGGTGGGGGCGGCGGGGAAGGTGGGGGGTGTTGGAGATTGCTTCATTAAAGTTCCTCTTCTGATAACCGCAGCAGCCACACTGATAGAAAAAAAGAAGATCTTAACTGAATGACGGCGCCATTAGGAATAGAAGTGCCCGTGGGGAATGAACTGGAATGGCGAATAATGCAGATAATGGCTTTATTTGTGCGCGGCAGTATTCACGAGCTCCAAAACACACTGATTCACATTCAATTACTGGTTTGCTTTCCTGTTTTATTTATCAGCCCCTCGGTGCAGGTCCTGGCTCACACAGCTGTTTACCTGATACCGTAAACAGCTCGCCGTGTGACAGGTTGGGCTTGGTGGGAACGCTAAAACATTTTCACCGCGCGCAGAAACACGATGAGTGCACGGTTTGTTTTGTGACCTTTTTGTTTTATGTTGTTATGTTATGATATTACACATATCTGCTCGTCTGAAATGAAACTGAATCTTCAGAGTAACAAACACCCTTCAGACTTGAACGGGGGCTGTAAAACGTGTGGAGTTTCTCCTTTCACACCAGCTGCAGTCGACTTGGATTCAAGCCTTTACATTTGATATCCACAGGGCCCAGTTTTTACAGTTGTAGAAATAAAATCATAGAAAGTTTTCTTAACACTCCTGCAGCACTTCGCACCCTCCATCTATCCACGTGTTTATATTTCACATAAAACTATATTTTCACAGAAATATTACAACAGGCAGTCTTTAACCAGGTGCATCTTGTACAGCTGTGAAATCTGCTTCAGCTATAAAAGATGGATAACATTTCTTTTAAATCGTGCGAATGTTTCCCGACAGTTTCTGGGGAAAAGGGGTGGAAGGACGTCATTTTACAGCATTTTTCCTTTTGTGGCTGCCTTATTAGGCCGCAGATTAGCCGACACCAGCAGAACGTCTCACATGGCTGAGAGGTACGCGGTCGGTCTTTATGTAACCGGACAGTGAGTTTAAAATGAAAATCCTCTTCATACACTGCAGGCGCACACAGTCTGGCTGTAACGTTGCAGGTAACCGGACAGACAGGCCTCGTCTTTGAAGCTCAGCTGTGCTGTTTCTCTGACAGCGGACAGCAGACTGTATATTTGTCTAAATGACATGTTTCTGTTAGACTCTATTGCTACCACACACAGTCATTTTAGACACACAAGGCTGTTTGTTCCTGCGGTTTCTCTGCAACTGTGGTTTGGACTCTTGTGTTCTTTAACAGTGGTTGCTTGTAGTTTTGTCTTTGATGTACAAAGTTGAGTTTATTCTGGTCTGTCTTTGCAGTCCGCTTCGGTGTGTCAACCACATGAAATCAGTTTGGATATCTGAGACACTGTTAATGACATTATAAATTCACCTGTGGGAAGGCGCAGGCCTATCTCATGACTACACCTCTTTCATCAACTTAACCTGAGCCCTGATGTCTGTGGGAATTGGCTCTGGGTGACGAGATGGGTTGGCGATTTTGTGCGGAGATTAGCCGGGCTCTCATGCTGCAAGATAAAGGTTATCTTTTGGCAGTGGCGCCAATCTGCAGGTCGCCCTGCCTATGAAATAAAGCAATGTGGATGATTAAGTGGGCAAAAGACACTCAGTTCTCACATATTGCACTGTATCATGGGAAGGAAAGGTCATTCAATATATATGGAAATTATTACTGTTGTCTGTGATTATAGTGCACGGCTCGGATCGTTTTAAGGAAGTGAGAATGAAAGGTAAAAAAAAAAAAAAAAGAGTGGGTCTGTGGTAAAGTGTTTCCCTTTTATATTCAAGGAAGAAACAGTTTTCTTAATCCACCTCCTCTGAAAACTCCGTCGTCTCTGAGCGTCCAATCTGTCTCGGCCTTGTGTGCACTGATGAGTCTTTGTCGAGGTGAAGCACTTAACAAGGCCAGGGTGAGATGCAATTACTCGCTGCCTCACAGGTGCCACAAACATTACCTTATGATCGAAGCACGCTGGGCACAACGAGCCGACGTTGACACCACATTTACAGAGGGATCTGCACTGTTTTTAGAAAATAAGAAGGGGAGAAAAATAAAGAGAGAAACTGTAAGGGAAGAGAGAGGAGGACAGCAGTGCAAATCTGTGGTTAAACACTATTTTTGTGCTCTGTTGCGGAGGAAGCAGCCCAGCTGTCAAAGTGGGTTCCTGCATGAGTGTAATCCCGGAGGACAGGGCAGTGGCAAGATTCTCACGGACACCCGCACCCTAATGTATCCCAGACCCTCGAAACAAATGACCCAAATACTCACTGAATCAAGGCGTTTGGCTGACCGTGCACTGCAGATGTAGTGTTACTTACAGAGAGGTTATTATTAGTGCAGCCAGCAACAAAGCCCATAAGCAGCGCTGTTACACCAGCTAACGTCATGTTATTTGTGCTGAGCTGATCTGTCTGCCCGAAGAGAAGATTGTTTTTCCATCGAGATAGAGGGGGGGGGACAAGAGTGTCTGTCAGTTTCAAGGCAGTTTGTGTTGCATTATCATGGGTTTGTTCTTCTGAATATCTTCACTGACTTCACATTGATTCAGTGATACTGGTTGGAGCGCTTTGCAGGCAAGACAAACCCTTAATGGATGAAGGATTGAGCCCTTTGGTTTACCTGCAGAATTGAAATTACATGCCGGTTGCAGAGCGTAATATTCTGCAGGGTTGTTAACCAAGGTCAAGGCGTCACCAGCCGTTGAACTCCTGACAATGCATCAATTAAAGCCCGGTGAAGGTGATCTCACGCAGGCTGACGTGACTCAACTCGAGCCTCTCGCGATGGCCGCGCTCAAAACTTAATGGGCCGAGCGAGAGACTGTCAGATCCTGAAAGAGCTGGCCCTCAACCAGCTGCAACAAAGCGCCGCAGGAACGCCCGAGCCGGCGGGGGGAGGTGGTCTCCAAGCAACAGCCAGCGGTGGCATGCACATTCAGCTATTGACTTAGCCTTTATCCGCAGCCCTTGTGTGGCTGTCAGATCCCCTACAGCAGTCCCTCTGCCGAGCGAGGACCTCTGCCATGCCCGCTCATCTCTATCTTCCCATCACATCGAAGTCATTATCGCCGCCGCAAACTCATCGGCCTCGAGAGGAAGTGAGCTTCTGCTGGAGATGTTCAGAAACGTCTCTTTCAGCAGCCTGTCAGGGAAGCTTTTGAGTAGCGGTAATGGGAGCTCCACCTCGAGGTGTGTGTAGCACGGAAATGTAAGTTTCTCCGAGGGAAGATTGCCTAGAGGGAGGAAAATGAGCTGTCCGTGTGGCTCTGTCAACAGCAGGAAATGTGGAAAGTAACGTTCAGAGAGCGAACAGCGAGTTCAATCATCGGCTACCATTCTGAAAAGATGTTTCTATCAATCAGTCTGTCAGGTTCACGCCACCTAATTACAAGCCAAACAGGACCTGTAATCAGAAGACACACACACTCACAAGTAAAGGAAGGTGTGTGTGTTTGAGATAAACCAGTTTGTCCAACGTGTACAACACTCTGGGTGTAAAGCCGACTGTCAAACAAACGTGTTGATCATTCAAATGTGAGCACACTTTCAGTCTTTTCTCATAGTGGTGTGAAGAATGAAAGAAGAAGAAAGTTAAACCCCTGCCCCGTGTTACTTTCTCACCTCTGCACACCCGGACGATCACTGCCTGCAGTCGACGTGCTTCTCAGGTTGAAGCTTTTTAAGGCCGCTGTCTCTCAACCGGCACTGCTGCACTTTAAAGCAGGTCATACTGTGTTATGATTGGTCACGATGACGGTTAACAGAAGAAGTGAAGGTTTAATTAATTTAACAAATTATCTTCTGAAATGTCAAATACACACATTTGATTGTCCACCATCTTGACTATGAGGCATCCGTTAGTCAAGGCCGGCCCTTCAGTGAGATCATTTATTGAACACAGTTTTGGCAACCTGACGTCTTAAATTCCAGTCGAGCCATGTTGGAAATATTGAATTCCTCTGCTCTAATTGAACTATTGTTAAATAACACAGCAGAGGAATGTGGAGCAGCTGAA
>JBAJHX010000036.1:3979772-4017951 GCA_037176925.1 Amniataba percoides | reverse complement strand
TGTTGGAAATATTGAATTCCTCTGCTCTAATTGAACTATTGTTAAATAACACAGCAGAGGAATGTGGAGCAGCTGAATACGACCACCGGCTCGTACCGCGGTCTGCCCTCGCTTTGTGTTGTTATGACAGGCTTTCCAAGCACAAGTGACTGCTGGCTATCAGATGTCAACATCTGTCTCTGACTGTGTGCCTATAAAGCCGCGTATTTTGAAGTCATTTCCTGTACTTGGTGCTGATATCGCTCTCTGTCTGGCCAAAAAACACAACACAGCCTGTTGAAGAGAAACAAAACCTGTGATTTGGATATATATGTGTAGAATCGCTGGTTCTTGCCAAAACAAATGAAACTAATATTGTTAGTCCATAAATAAACATATTTAAAGTGAACATGTCCTTTAACACGTGTGTGTTTTTGTGTTGGAAGTTATCAATTACTGCAGTATCAGTGTGAGCATTAGGCTTACAAAAACAAATGTCCACCTCTTCTGCTCTAACAATGTCCAGCATGGTCTTCTCTTTTGTTTCTTACAAAAAAAATCCAACATTTTCTTTGTGCCTGAAACAACACGAGTCCAGACTGGTCGGAGTCCTTTTATCAGCGGTGTATTTTAAAGTAATTCCCCAGAGAAGAAGTAATCATAATTAGCTAATTAAAGAAGGCTTAAGCAAGGGGCAGAGTGAAAGAAAAGTGGCAAAGTAGATTAGTGGAAATGTGCATGTGTTGACACTGAAGGAGGAAGGAAATGTCTAATGTCTAATTTCTATTTATGGAGAATGATCTGTTTTCAAGGGCATGCTCGGAGCCAGATGCTGCTCTTAACGCTTCATGCGCAGTCGCGTCGGGGAAATCTCAGTCTCGAAATTGTTGTTTTATGTCTAAATAAAAGTGAACAGCAATGCAACAGCCTTGAGTGAGAGCGAACCCCCGTCGTGTCGAGCGTACACACATTTGTAAGCACATCTGCCAGCAGCCGAGGGCTGGCGTTAAACACCATCCCTGGTAATTACATGAAATCGGAGGGATTGTTCATTGTCCCGGGCTTTGTGATCTGGACATTGTCCCGGTCTCTTCCTGGCTCTGCGCCAGCTCAGGGTCTTACCACAAACAACAGTGAGGAGGGGGAGGAGGAAGCCCGTAATATGGAAATGGCATTAATTACTGGGCCTATACAACAGATGTGACCTTCAGCCTCCACTCAGCATAAATACTCATCTCATGAAAACCTCCTGCAATATGAAATCCTTTTTTTTTTTTTTTTTTTTTTGCACTGCTTGGCAAATAAATACAGAATCTGTTTTTATCACCATGTGAAAGACTTTTTTTACTGAAACTGGTTCACTGCTGTGCTTCAGTAACTCCCATTTGCAGGTAATCTAATCTTCTAATCAGAAATTTGGTAATCTAAATCCTACTAAAATAGCCTTGAACTAAAAACCCTCAAACCTCCACGGCTTCGGCATACCCCAAATTCCCCAAATCTCCATCATTAACTTGTCAGAAGCTGGCGTTTTCCCGCCTGAGCTGCTCTTTCCCCCAAATCTCCGTCAGCCCGCTGGCGGTTTGAACACCAGGCTGCGATTAACATATTAACGCGTCTTTTGTTTCAATTTTTCCAGCGCTGGCCCCAAAGGAGACAACATCTACGAGTGGAGGTCGACCATCCTGGGACCCCCGGGCTCCGTGTACGAGGGCGGCGTCTTCTTCCTAGACATCGCCTTCACGCCAGACTACCCCTTCAAACCCCCCAAGGTCAGTACAAAACTGCTCAAACATTTTGGATGATGCTGAATATCAACTTCAAGCTCAGGGTCTAGAAAGTGGGTCATTTAATGGTTTGGATAGGACTCCAATTTGTGTTTTATATTTTTTATCCAGTTACATACGATCATTAGCAGCAGATGCAGCCTTATTTTGACGACGATTTGGTCCAATATTCACTCTGGTTTTAGTTCCTCAGCTGCTAAATGCTCCATTTCATCCCTAAACTGTGTCTGTCTGTCATTCGTTGCTGGACAGGTAGCAGACAGAGCTTTCTCAAAAACAACTGTGGATACAAACGATGCTGATGAGAGCAGTGAGAGTGAACCATAACAGTGAAGTCACAGGCCGGAAAATCCAAAAACAATGAGCTGAAAGATGTTGAAATGCTGCTCAGAGTTCAGGCCAACCAACCGCAGCAGTCTGGGAATTGCTCGAGCATCCATCAGTAATAATACAAATTAAATTTATATCTGCTTTAACTTTGATTTTACTTTTATTTTAAGTTTTTTGCTGGAACTACAAAATGCCAGCTTTCTTTTAGCCACCCTGTGATGGACGGTCAGCCTGTCCGGGGTTTACCCTCCCTCATGTCTTTTTATATAGACGATGTCCTGGAGGTTTGACGAGCTGGGCGGGGGCCGTGGTCGGGTGTGACGAAGGAGCTGGATTTTTATAACTCATTAGTTTGTTTACAGATTCACACACTTTGTTCATAAATCATCCATCTCTTTAATTACGCCTCTCAACGCACAAATGAGCCTTGGTGCAAGTTAGAAAATGGCAGAGAAAGAGAGAGCGAGAGAGCAAAGTTCAGTTTAGTTCATGCTTCTTTGTGGATACTAAATAAAGACGCAGACGCAGGAATCTGCAGCGTCCTCGCACAGATTTCACGGACGGCTGAATCCTGAAGGGAGTTGATAACTGAGTGGTTACCTCCCGTACTGATGACCTACTTAAGTTCAAACCCAGTGCTGTTGTTGTTGTTGGGGGTGGGACAGGGAGCGAAGAGAAAATGCAGCACAGACACATCGAGCCAAAGAAATCCTGACAAAATGGCCTTTAATATCCAAAAAGGTTCTGTAATCATTATTCAGCTTTTGTGCCAAATGATACAGTTTCATCGCTGCAGGTATTAAATGATTCACGGCCCCGTACCTCTCCTCAGTCCAGGGATTGGGAACTGTAATGGAAACTTACGATGTGTATCTGTGTTGGTGCTGATATATATTATTCCAGATCAGGATGTGCACCAACCTTGAACTCCGTTAGTTCACTCCTGTGTGAGTACAGTAGTGTCTGTGTTGAAGCCTGTCTGTAGGTTTTACCATTGTTACAAGACTCAGATCTGTTCATTTGTCACTGACAGCGATAATGGAGCTCGCTTTTCAGAAGGTCTCAGAAAAAAAAAAACTGTTTAGATTATTATCAAGTCAATGAACATTTAGTGCAGTTCATTAATTCACCTCTAAAGATTGTGGTTTCATTAGGATAACACCACAAAAAATACATGTCCAAATATTTTTTAGATTCCAAAAATAGATAGTAATAGTAGTTTTTTTTGTCCTCCATTTTCAAACTTTGTTTTCATTTAATAATTATAATGACAATACCATTTAAGGCCAGACTCTCACTGATTTCTTTTTTTCTTTTTTTTTTTCTTTTTTTTTTAGATTTCTAAACTTTAAAAAGGGTTCATTTGATGTGCAACATAACAGGAGGGTTAAAACTAGTGAAGATCAGAGACTTTATTTCAGATTCGCATCACAGAACCTCCTTCATGCAGGATCTATAGGTATTAAAAAATGAATGCAGTGTGACCTTTAAACACACTGACGACAGCAAAATGTGAGAAAAATGAAGTACCGGTTAAAGGAGGTGATGATAGTGAGTTTGTAGAGAACATTATATCGCTTTGACTCAGCTTCTTCACGGCTCGGTTTGCACTTTTTTTCTTTGTTTTATGAACAATCTTCGTGACTCAAGCTCGAAATCTGTGTCAGATCTGCTCGGTGTCCAAAGAGGAGGAAGAAGAAGTGTTTGTTGTTTTTTACGACACGTCGTCTGCAGAGTAATTTAAGGATGTTGAGTGGATGTCATTAATGAACACACAGATCTTCCTTTAGTTTGCAGTGCTCCCCATTACCCTTTCACTTGGCCTTCATCCCCCCCCCCCTCTCTGCTATGCACACCCCTCCCCATGCTCGCTTGCCCCTCTCCTCTCCCTCTTTCTCGCTCTTTGTGCTGTGTAACCACCAGCTCTGTGTTTGACAGCAGACTCAAACAAATCCACAGGCCCAGCTTTCTGTTGCCAGAGGGACTCGAGTGTTTCCGCCCCCTCCAATACCTCCTGCCCCTCCGACACACTGTGATCTGCAGCCAAACACCCCACCACCACCACCACCATCACCCCTTCGGCCTGTAGCTGCCACAAACCCCCTCTCTATAGAAAGGCTCCGGTGAAGCTCGGTCGCTGGATGCATTCAGATTTTTGGATCCAGAACCGGCTCGCTTTTTAAAAAATCTTCTAAAAGAGAAACAAGAGCCGACATGTTGGCCAGGTGGGTGCGTTTCTGTGAACTGAGGCCAGAAGAGGAGCTCTGTGTCTGCAGAGGAGCCGTGGGTGGAGGGGCTGGTTATTTATAACGTCCTGCCCTGTGTGATTTCTCCTCTTTTTTTTTTTTCTTGGAGGTGGGAGGGGGGTAATGCCAAGGCTCATTAGAGGTTTCCTCTGGAGGGGTCAGGGTCAGGAGGGCCAGATGTTGGTGATTGCGCCCGACACTTGACACCACTGTTTGCCCCACGCTGATCCAAACAGATGTCAAGCTCAAATCCAAGCAGAGACGAGCTGCATAAACAGCGGCGGGACGGTTTGTTTGCTGGTTCGGGGGCGTCGTTTTGAGACGAGCGCGGCATAAATCCAGGTAGCGTTAGTCTAACATGCTATATGGGCTGCTAATTCATTTACACTTTTAGTGCTGCAGCCCGACGGTCGAGGTGTCGTCAACAAAACTGTCGTTGTTTGTTGTGGTGGTTTTTGATTTTACACCATGCTGCCCTCTGTTGGTCTCACTCAGGCAAATATCATGAGGGCTGTTAAAGGAGGTGTTACACACAGACTAGATGCAGTAAATTAAAAAAAAGCACAAAACCAAATAGTGTGTGGTTCACCGACTGCAATAAAATCATACCATTTTTTTTTTTAGAAACACTGAGTATTTGTAGTGACATCAAGCAACTGTGACAAATGGCGTTTAATGGCTGTCGGCGGAGCGATCGAGCAGGCCCATTATAGTGGTACTGATGCTGATACATCAGTGTTAATGTGAATAAAAGAGAAAAAGGAGGTGAAAGGACCACAGCAGCTTTTTACCGCCATCCATGTCTCACCTATTATTACTCCCAGTTATAACAAGCTGCTCAGCCGCGCAGGCTGTCGGCAAATTGTCTCTTTAAAGGTTTAAAACGCTCCTGGAGACGTCCCCGAGTCCTAAATTATACCATTTTTACTTCATCAGCTGCTGACAGACGCTTGTTATCCTCCTCTTGACTATTTCTTTTCTCTGCAGGTTTTCTGTGGTCATACAAGCGTAATAGTACTGTTGTTGCTTTACGTCTGTTCAGACTATTGACCTTAATCGATACTGAAACTCTACTTTTGCAGAGCTGCTCACAGCGTGTTACAGGATAATAGTGGTGATAATAATAGTAATAATAGTGGAAATAAAACACTTTCAAAGCCAAAACACATTCTTCAGAATACAATTTTCTCTTAGTGAATCTCTGCTGTTAATGTAGTTGTGCAGTGTGGCATAAACTTCTCAATAAAATGAAATTAATCAGTGGTCTTTTTGATTACATGTTAATCACTTTTATTAGAAAGTTGGTTTTTAAATGAAAATTAGCTCCAGTTTCTTCCCTGACTGAATATTTTGAGGCTTTTGACAGTTGACTGAACATGTCGCCATGTCGGGAATATAACCTTTGTTAATTTTTACATTTTCTTGATGAATAATCTCACATTAATCTCACTGTAAACCATCGTTAGTTGAAGCCGTTGTATCAGGTCACTTTTAATCTTGTTATATGAGGACGGATTCTAACTTGTGTCTTTGTAAAAGTTTGCACAAACTGGACTCGGTTGAGGTTTTTGAGGATGTTTCACCTCTCACCCAAAATGCTTCTCCACTTGGTGAACTCTCAGATATTGTGTGTTTCTGTGTGTGTTTGCCAGAGAATCTACTTTAGAAATGGAAAACTGGGTTTCAGTTTCATCGTGTAGCCCTGAGTGAATGACTGCGTCCTTTAAAGCGTCACACAGACTGAGGCATTGTTTTATTGTGGTACGCTGAAACAATGAGACAATGGTCTTTTTATTAAAGGTCAGTAAAACAAATAAGGTGCATTTAATGCTGGTTGGTGACCTCACAGTGTCCGAGCAGGCCGTCGGCTTCACCGTCACGCTGGCCAGAGTTCGTTTGAACTTTGACTGCAGAAATTTCACGGTGTCATTCTGAGTGAACCGTGACATCGAAGGCAGTGTTTCCTTTTGAGAGCAGCAGCTCGTTCAAATTACAAAATCCACATAACAGCACCTCTAAATCACAGAAATCTATTAGTTTTGTCATCATTTAATTCCTGCAAAAAATCATTTTTTCTTGGCTGTTCAACTTACAATGACGACAACAAAGCAGGAAGCTCACTAATCAACTTTCAATTCATTAAGCTTCCCTTCTTTAACTAATCTTCACTAATCACCTGTTGACTTCAGCTTCGTATTTAAAGGAAAGTGGTGTTGATCTTCTGAGACAACCTTCGACAAGAAAGCGAGGATGCATCATCTATGAAAATGTCCTTTTAACTCCTAATTCATTTAGTAGACAGAAGTGATTTGTCTTAAAATCAACACTTACTTTTACTTCAGTCATTTTGTGCTTATTTTTTAAAGTGTTTATTCACATATTAATAATATCCAGTTCTGTCTTTATAGCTTTCTTTAAAATAACTGAGTAAACAGTAATAATGAAAAATGTCCATTAATCTCTTAAAATACTAATTTTATTAATCCTGCATCGAGAAAATTCACTTGTCACAGCAGCTCAGTAGTAAGTAAGTATGAAAGAAGAGAAAAAATACAGAAGACATAAATGATAAATACTCTGCAAACATCCTCCATATATACAGATAAAGGCATGGATTTTTATTGCTTTAAATAAATAAATTGGGCAAGATTTAAATATGACAAACTGACATGGGTGTGGATTAATTAGATAAAGATTTGCACAGTTCACATGAATATGCAAAGATATTGTCAATAGATGCAAATGTATGGAATAAAGTGATATTATTTGTAGTGTTATGTTGACTTTACTGAGTTTACTGTGTTTCTTCGTGTCTGAGCTGTCGTGTTTTTGTGTGTTTGTGCAGGTAACTTTTCGTACGAGGATCTATCACTGCAACATCAACAGTCAGGGGGTGATCTGTCTGGACATCCTGAAGGACAACTGGAGCCCCGCCCTCACCATCTCCAAGGTGCTGCTGTCCATCTGCTCCCTGCTCACAGACTGTAACCCAGGTGAGACCGGCGTCATGACACACACACATAGATCTGATTTTTATCGAATGGTGTTTATTAAAAGGCTTTTGTGTGTGTGTGTGTGTGTGTGGTTAGCGGGCGCTGGAGCAGCATGAAGCGGCACCACGGAGTCGCCGTTTCTTTCCCTTCTTTCAGCGTTTATTTTTTCACTCAAGGCCAAATTCAACTTGACACACGGTCAACATTACGTTTCCAGACTATTAACGGTGTGTTAAATAAGCCGTGGCCGATTCAAACCCTCATTGTTTCCCAAGGCCGTCGAAACGGCGACAGATCTTTGGCAAAGTCACCGGCTTTCAAGTTGTAAATAACAAAACCGCACTTCCACAGCAGAGCAAGGAGCAAGTGAGCCACTCAGAGAGATCTGCGATGAGTGTTTAATGAAAAACTAACATTTCTGAGGATTTCTGCACATCCTCTCAAACATAATAAAGCAAATAAAAGTACAACTAGGTGTGAGGGGAATGACTGGAAAGGCAAAAAGAAAAAAAGTCGGTAAAAGGATAATTGGGTCAAGATGTAAGATGGCCATTTTGTGATGTTGTACATGTAGCAATTTGGAGCTCAGTGTAATATATGTGAGCAGAAAAGGAGCCGGGGAATTAAATGGTGGTTTTACAGTCATTTTACCTCCTTCCACCGCTCCGCTCTCTCTCTCTCTGCTGCTCCTGGAGGAGTCGTGCTTGCTTTTAATATGATTAACTGGTTATTGATACAGCTGAAGATCACCACGCTATAATACAATGAAGGCTGCGTCCTTCATTCGTCTTTCTACACCTGTTTCACCTCTGCTGTTTCTATTAATCTGGTCTAATGTGGGAGGGAAAATAGAAGAAGTCATCTGTCAGTTTTGGTCTCTTTTTTTCCAGGGACTGATAAAATATTTACAGGGACTGGAAATCATTGAAAAAGAATTATAATGTGGTGTTTTCAAGGTTTTAAAAGTGCTTGAAACTGCTCGAAACTCTCATTACAGTTATATGATAAATTGCTATCTGACTGACGTTTTTTTTTTATAAAGATAAGTTTAAAAATGCACCTTGAAACATGGTTAGATTGCATTGAATCTGACTGTATAATAAAAGGTTTTTATTTGGTAAATGATAATTATTTCGTAACAATAGTAAAGTTTAAGAAGCCTTCAAAAGAACAAATCAGATAGAAATACTGTAATCTAAAGAAACGCAGAGCTGCAGATTGAGTAAGAGCGACATGTCACATTCAGCTACAAACCTGTAGACACAAACAAGGAATCAAACTTTTAGATTACTTTTAATGTACTTATATAGAAATATAGACATAACAGCTAAGAAGAAGGAAGATAAAGCTGAAGAAATAAAGGTAAAGAACAGACAGGACTGTGCTGTACACAAATATGCAGAACAATAGTATAAAAATGTTTATAAAACGCATGACTAACAACAAATCTAAATGAATATTAATGAAGATTTGGTAGCTGTTTGTAGTTTTTGAAGTGTTGTTGTCACCTCTCACACCTGACTCAGATCAGACTGCCTCCAGTAGATCACATTTTAATGGCAGCTGTAAATAAACGGCCCTTCAGTATAATCACGGCGGCCTGCCATCCAAACTCTTCAGCCCCTCCTAACTCGCGGTGCACGTCGAGATCCGATCACGCCGCAGCAAAACGGAGATAATGAGGACGCTAATTAGAACCAGGTGTAAATACAAAAGCCTGAGAATCATCATCATTATCCAGATAAAGTGTCCAGATAATGTGTGATGGGAATGTGGCCTCTAAAGCACAATCAGCCTCACTTTAAAAAAAAAACCTACAGATTGGGCCTTTTCAGTTTCGTTTTCTGTAGATCTGCTAAACACTACAATAATGTGGAGGCGTGTTTGTCATCTACAAATAATTAGATTTGTGCACATAACCAGAACAACGCTTCTTGGCATGTTCGAGCAGATCCCAGAGAGATGTGATCATTTCGGTGATATAACTCATCCCTCCCTTGCACAAACGTTACATAATCTGAGCCTGAGGGGATTCAAAAGAAAGAAAAAAAAAAGCTTTGAGAAACTTTTCACAAGTGTTTGTTTACAGTAGATGGACGGTTTGTGATTCCTTTCGCACTTTAATGATTTACTTTCTCTCTCTCTGCGCCTTTCAGCCGACCCTCTGGTGGGAAGCATCGCCACACAGTACCTGACCAACAGAACAGAGCATGACAGAATAGCCAAACAGTGGACGAAGAGATACGCCACATAGATCTCCCCCCAACACTACCACCACCCCCACCCCGCCGCGAGCCATCCCCACCTTTACCTCCCCCCTCACCCTTCACTGTACCTCTCTCTACCTCTCACCCTTAGTCTGTCAAAGCACACTCACTAAGTGCAACAGTAAACCTGCCCTCGTGTCACCCCCTCTTCCTCCTCCCCAACATTTTATCTACCTTTTTCTGTGTTTAAAAAAAAAAAAAATCAAACAAGACAAAAAAAAAAGTCCCTTTGTTCCTTGTTGACTTGAAAGCTTCTTTTTTATACAAAGAGTAGATTGGGATTTTTATTTTCCAATATCTGAATGTTGGAAGTATTGTATTGGAGAAAAAAAACGCAGAATATTATAATTATCATACTCATTGTCCTCCAGCTATACAGTATGTATTCTCATTTTCTTAGTGGCACCTGGAACAAACATGCAGAATATATGCTTTGACTTTATTTCCTTGTTTTGTTTTTGTCTTTTTTTTTTGTATTTGTCATCAATATGTTTATCTGCATGGAACAGGAAGGTTTGCGTCAATGGATCCTTCATGCTTTTTAACTTCCTCTGATTTTTTTTTGGTATTGTTTGTACTGTATGTATTTTTTCAAAGGCTTTTGAGGCAGACCACAAAAGTATAGGTCTGCCTGTGAAAGAGGCAGGACTTGTATATTTACTGGCTACCCGCCACCTCTGCAATTGCAGAGTGGTTTGTTGTGCACTTGTATTTCTGAAGCACCCAATAAAACACACTGTGGTTGGCTTGTGAGAAAACGCTCGGGCTCGGTCTGGGATTTGTGTTTGTCTACAGCTTCTGCAAATATTTACACCTGTTCAGTGACCTTCCATCCACTCGGCACAGCTCTCCACACGCTTTTATGTCCCGCGCAGTCGATTATAAACATTTACAGTCTGAAAACATCAGTTCCAATAAGATAAAGTTCTTATCAGATATCTGCTTTTGTTTGGCGCGGCTCATTGCGACTCCTGCCGTATCCTGCAGCTTTTATTACCTCTATCAAGGAGGTGGAGGTTTTTTGTTTTGTTTTTGTTTTTTCTGTTAGTCCCTCGTCCCCCAGGATATCTCTCCAAAACACTTGAATGGTGAAATTCAGTGGAAGCCAAGAAAGAAGTGACTGCGTTTTGGCAGTGATCCAGATCTGGGACGTCTTTTGTTTGTAGAGCTTGATCACAATCCTGAGGGCATGTTCATGGGATAAAGAAGTCAAATGAGAGAGCAGGAATTAACAAACCCAAGTACCCTTGTTGCTGTAATTAAAGTTTTTTTTATTTGTGCTCAAGTACACTTAAATGAGTTATTCTTTTGTATTTAGCCAGTGTTTGATGTAGATCTGTGGATCGGTCCGTCACTTTGTCTCAGACTGAAATATCTCAACCACTATTAGACAGTTTGGTCCAGATCCAGACTGAATCATTTACATTTCTGGTTTCAGTGAAATATCTTGACGGCTGTCTGATGGATTCCCTTTAAATTCAGCACAGATGTTCATGTTCCTCTCACAGTGAATTTGTAATCATTTTGATGATCTGTCATTGCCAATATCAGGTCAAACTTTCAATTTATTTATGATAAACTACTTGCAAAACAAATCAATTGCACTTTGTTTTTAGTGCAAACACACTAAATCAAAACGATGAACTTGATGTGGGCGTGTTAGTTTAAGCTTGTTAGCACGTCCAAAAGAAAATGTAATACCTGATAGTTGTAATTTATCTTAATGCAGCTGTCCCTTTCTCTTCTGTCTGATATGAAGCTGATGTGTGAGGAGAGTCCAGCTCGGCCCTGTGAGGAGTCACAGCTGAGATCTCTTCTGCTTTAGAAACTCAACAACTTTCTGCCTTCTTGCTTTTTTTTGTCAGTCCTGCAGTAACAGAGGTAGTTTATGTGTCTTATCTAGGAAATCCCAGGATTCATTTTGCCTCTTGCCTCTGTGAAACAAACCTGTGGAGCCTCTGTGAATCTGCTCAGACTGACCTGTCTGTCTCCTTTAAGAAAAAGAGGTCAAGAGTAACGATGCAGGCTGTTTCTCTTCCTGCTGCATCAATACTCGTCATAACCATCTGTCTTCTTCAGAAACTTGAGTAAAGATTATTTTCCTTAATCTGGAACCTGAGAGTGAAATAAAAGATTTCTTCAACAAATGCCGACGTCAGAATTTAGCTCAAAGCACCGCGGTGAAAAGTTCCGCTGCTTTGAGTCTTTATTAACAAGCAGAAAACAGTGTACAGTATATACATATACATCCATGAGTATAAATAAGTATATGTGTGCATACACACAAATGCATGTCAGAATGAAATAGTTTTTCACTTACAAGGGCAATATATGCAATATGAGTAAGTTAAATGAAAGAACTGTGCAGCGATATGCAAAAACATATTTAACACACAGTATTTGCAATGTGCAAGATACAGTCCAAATGTGTGTGTTAATATAATGCACTGCATAGATTTATTTAGACATTCATACAAACTTTCTGGCCACCTCTCATCTTGAATAAATGATTGACAGATCGTCTATTAAATGAAAGATCACGTCCCCCTCAGCATCCTTCCAGTCCAGTAAGTATTTTTGACCTTCAAGGAAACAAAGACCTTTCAAATTCAGAAACTGTTCAGCTCAATGTCAAAGTCTCTTATCCATATTAATACCATCGATATATCATCCATATATACCATCGATCAGCACACAACCAGACGCTGACAGATACTCGTCCAACTAATAAACACCGATTTCTTATTCAAAGCATTTTTATGTGCAGAGATGCCTCACAACACCTCAGCTGCTCATTAATACCCCTCAATAATTAAAGGGTTTCCTTATTTGAGTGTAAGGCTTCCCCGGCTAAACGTTGACTCTCCAAACGACCTAAAACAACGTTATTTGCTTCAGTACGTAATCTGTGTGAAAGTTGTTCAAGGACGTATGAAGCTCAGTGGTTCCTTCAGTCTTATCAGATGTGGGCTGGACGTCTCTTCGTGCAGGCTGACGATTTGTTTCCGCTGCAGAATCAACAGCCCCATCAGTCCTCTGAGCGGCGGGCTCACACTCTTCTTGATGTCGCCCTGTGCAGCCGTTTTCATCAAAACAATATGTCTTCTTCAGACAACAACAGTGAATTCAGCTAAATGACATGAATGAATCTGTAAACGCACAAAACACAAAATCAGAAGGGAAGATTTTCCATTTTGTTTTAATATTTGTGTATAAGAAATGACATGCTGGTGAAGGTTTATCTTCTCAACATTTAAACTGTTTTGTAGGAGGTGCGTCTACACACGTCTCTGAATCTTAATGGATGAGCTTTTTCTGCTAAAAGTAGAACAAAAAAAGACACAAAATACTGAAGCTTGTTCTCTAATCCTGATGTACAAATGAAAACATCACTCTGTTGTGATGTCTCAGAGCTGTGTATCATGTCACTATTGTCACTATTTTTATGACCCAAACAATCAAAGGATGAATAATCAGATCAATCCATTAGTTGCAGCCAAATACAAACTAGTTCAAAATGATCTCCCCCTTAACCAACATCAGTAAAATGCTTCTTTTATAATAATTCATCAGCTATAAGAATCAAAAGAGAAAATACAACCTAATATATCTTACTCTACACATACACATCATATGAACTTTACTGTAGGGACACTGAGAATTAAGACTTTCATTGACTGCTTCATTTTAGTTGTTGCACACATGACAAATAAAGAACTTGAGCTCATAAAAGTGAAAGTCAAGCAAAAATACCTCAAATCTATTTGTAATCGGCTCTTTAACGCAAGCTACTCTTTATGCTTTTGTTTCCTAAAGGCTCATGTAAATTTAGTAAAACTCAGTGTTGTGGAAAATCGACTTCTGTCTTTTGAGGAGCTCCCTCTCTGCCCGCGGAGGGAATCAGATATTCAGTATTTCACAGAGGAAAAGTGCCTGAATAACAACAAGATTTTTAAAAAAGAGTCAGCGACCTTTGGTGAAGTGTTCAAAACAGAAGGAGCGAACCTGCTGAAAAAGCTTTTGTTTACTCTCAAATCATCGCACACAACATGCTTTGGTGGCTTTATGAATTAGTCACGCAACAAAAGGGTTTTTTATGTGCACACCACAGAATAGAGGAAAGGACTCTTAATATAATAAAACCTGTCTGAATTCATTAACATTTTCTGGATCTTGAAACTATATTTTCTTCCATAACTCCTTATATTTTAAAAGAGGAGTTCAGATCTGGTCATTTAATCCGGCTGTGAATCATTCATACTTTTGAGCGTCTCACTCAGTGTTTGTATTAAAGTGAAGTGTTTTGAAGCGTCCTCCTTAATTTCAAACTGAAAGACTCTTGATGGGAATTGTATAAAGAAACAGTGCTGAGCACATATTGATGCAGCAGTGTTCACGTTTCAACAAGATCACCCTGTTAACCTTTAAAACTGAAGGCAGCAGGTGACAGCACATAATGTGCTTCACAGCTCATTTGACTGCTGCAAGGCACTCTGCCCAGCTTACAAATCTCTTTATCTGCTATTTATCAGGAAGTGCAATCATAATAAAAAGGTTGAGAAATGCTGGATGCACACAGACGGACACAAAAAAGTGCAGACTGAAAAATGCAAACAATCCCTTTAAAATGTGAAAATGTGCTCACAGGCTGCTGCAGCTCACTGGATCTGCAATAACAGCTTGTTATGAGTAATTGCAGATGTGGTCAAATGAAGTTTTTTCAGTTTCTGTGGTCAGTGATGCAGATATTTAGTCATTGCTGAACTTGTTATGTGAATATAGCACACAAACACATCACATTTTACACAATTAAGCAAATAAAGTGACATTTATGGCCTGTTTTAATCTTAAATTGATGCTTTATGGCTGTCAGACATCATATTTGATTGTTTTTATGCAGACTTGAAGCAGGTAAATATTCAGGTGACTCAAAGTGTACAAAGTGAGACGTCCCGTTGCAAACATACCTTCCACCTGCGCGCACAGGTGAGGTAAAAACGTGAAGCGGAGCGCGCACAGGTGACCTGCGGGGTCTCCAGAGGAGGACCGGAGCCTCGCAGCTCGCTGCAGCCGCGGCAGGCCACTTCCGTTCCGCAGAGGGCGACAGGCAGCCGAGACTGTGGCGGAGCTCCAGACACAATAGACCGGGTAAGTTTCTCCAGCTGCGGCCGCAAAGCGACACCTAAAGCCGGGATTTCGCCGGGGGGGCTCGGGGCGGGGGGTGCTCGGTGTTTCCGGAGCGTCGTTTTGTCGGTAAACAAGCCGAAAAGACAAACAAACAAACAAACAAACACGGTTAGTTTTCGGTCGGAAAACGGGCTGCGGCTATGTGCTGGATCCGAGTCGCTCCCCGCTGCTGCCTGACACGTTTCTGTCATATTTTGGTATTTTTTAGAAACATACCTTTAATATAATACAAACACGATATATAATAGTGATGTTTAATCGTTTTATATCACGGTTATCCGGTTGTCGGTGAAGGATGCTTAGCTTTCACCCCCAAACACTGCTCCAGGAAGTAGCCGCATCCCAGGAGAAGTGTTTGGGCCTGAGTTGTTGGAGGAGGAGGGAGGGGGGGCGAGTGTTTGCAGGTAGATTAGTTTATGTAAGGTGAGGGGGAGTTAGCATTGTGAGAATAATCCAGTTAAAGTTTTATATCAATCTGAATTTAGCCACCGTGTGTTAGTCGTAGCCCGCGGCTCCCCGTTAGCTCCCCGGCTAACGGAGGGTCGCTCCCCGTCACGGAAACGGTGAGTTACCGGTAAATATGCTGGACACGAAGCTTCATGTGCTCTCAGGCTGAAAACACACTTAAAATACACCGAAAACACGCAGGAAACTCGGTGATATCACACAGAAAACACTCTGAAGTAACACACAGCGACAACACAACACAAACACACTGAAATCACACTTAATACAATGATAACACACACTGGAAACACACTAAAAACACACTGCACACACACTTAAAATACAATGAAGTAACACAGCCACAACACAAACACACTGAAATTACACTTAATGCAATGATAACACACACTGGAAACACGCTTAAGACACACTGCACACACTAAAAACACACTTCACACACACTTAAAATACAATGAAGTATCACACAGCGACAACACAAACACACTGAAATCACACTTAATACAATGATAACACACTTGAAAAACACACTGCGCACACACACTTAAAATACACTGCACACACTTAATCACACTGCACACACTTAAAATACACTGCACACATGCTTAAAATACACTAAAATCACTCTGAAGTAACACACAGCCACAACACAAACACACTGAAATCACATTTAACACAATGAAAACACACACTGCACACACTAAACACAATGAAGTAATACACATCAACAACACAACACAAGCACAATGAAAACACACACGCACACACTGGAAACACTGCACATACACTGAAAACACACTGCACACAGTAAAATCACAATGAGGTGACACATCAACAACACCAACACACTGGAAACATACTTGAGACACACTGGAAACTACACACATTGAAAACACACTGTACACACACTGCACACATTTTAAACACACTAGAAACACACTGCAAACATTGAAAACACATTTTAAACACACTGGAAACACACTGCAAACATTGAAAACACATTTTAAACACATTGGAAACACACTGCAAACATTGAAAACACATTTTAAACACACTGGAAACACTGCAAACATTGAAAACACATTTTAAACACATTGGAAACACACAGCTGTCACCAGCTGAACAGCTTAAATTTTTTTTTTTTTTTAAGCGGGGAAATTTTCAGCAAAGGGGAAAGTGCAACTGCAGGAGACAAGCAAAAAAAAAGAAAACAAGATAAACTACTTTAAAAATAAATATTTATATTAAGAGTAATAAAAACTATTTTAGAAAGAGCAACTACTTGACTTTAATAAGATAAACATCAGTATGTTTGCTTCACAAGCTCTTGTGTCAGGTAACAACATGCAAATTGTGTTGTGTTTACATAATTAAAATGACCGAGTTACGAAACACATCAGCCATTGTGGCCACTTGGAGGGCAAACTTCAGCTTCAGGATGCAGCTGTGGTGTCTCTTGTGACTTACTTTGTTTTGTTTTTTGCCCCCGTCCCCCACCAGGTCCCGGCTCTTCTCTAACCTGAAACCGGTATGTCGGATGAGGATTCGCGTGCCAGCACCAGCTCTTCCTCGTCGCCGCCGTCCTCCAGCCAGACCAGACAGAGGGACTCGCTTTGCAAAAAGAAACGGGAGAGCAAAGCCAGCATGAGCAAGACCTCCAAGCTGCTTTCCACCAGCGCCAAAAGGTGAAAACAAAACCAGAGTGATAAATCAGTTTTTATAATCTGATCTATCTCACAATCAGTCAGTTGTCCCCCCCAGTATTTCAGTTTAATCTGATTTATTTCTGGAAGTAATTTGGGACTTTTCTTGCGACAAATAGAGATGACAAAAGACAGACTTTAGCTGATTTCTTCTGTGGATAAATCAACTAAAGTAGATAAATGTGACACTGCTATGAGATACTTCCAGCTCAGCCACAATTAAGTTTGGGCCCTCAGACTTTCAGGCATAAAAATTACAGTTGTGAAACCCCAGTCTGACAAAAAGAGGTGGTTTGTTTGTAGTTCAGACTTTCATGCTGATGTCTTTCGGGCTCTCAGGTGTGAAAAGGCATTTAAACAGCAGGGAGGGATTCTGGCTTCTGAAACATTAACGGTACATTTTAGAGGAACAAGCGGCGCCTTCTAGTACTTCCACTTTGAATCATCGACAGCAGCCACATGGGAAGAAATCCTTCATATAAGAGGAACACATGCTGATTTCTCCATCAGCTTCAACAGACTATAACCTGCTCGCTCGCAAGATATTGTGTATTTGAAATGAGCCAAGTCAGCTTCCTTTTTCTCGCCCTTTCAGTCCAATTATAGCTCACTTTCACAAGCGTTGTTAGTGCTGCAATTACACAGGAAACCAACAGCAGAAATGAAATTACTCACAAGCTGATAAACCAAATAACAAATCCAAAATGTAAATCACACTTTGTTGTAATCCACTGAGGGTCAGAGATGGAGAGGAGTTTCATGTTGTTTTTCTCATGGTTGGAGGACGTCTTAAGGCGTCTTGGTAATGATCAGTGATTGATTATTGATCTCTCTCGTACAGGATTCAGAAAGAGCTGGCTGACATCACATTGGACCCTCCGCCAAACTGCAGGTGGGTTTCAGTCTTTTACTTAAATCTGTTAGTCGTCTTTTCACCGGCATGCTCGTCAGAAATACAGATTCCCCTTCAGATACCAACTGTAGTAATATCTACACTCAATATGAACACTGCTCCTTTATTCTGACTTCCTGAACATGAGGCCATAACTACACATTATTGCATCAATACTATTTAAGAGTGTGTGGAGGTATTTATACACTAAAAGTATTTTATCTTGGTGTTGTTTCTGAATATTACTATTTAATATTTACACTGACTAAGAAACATCTACTGATCTGTTCAGTCAGCTCAGCATGAAGGAAGATACTGAACCATTATATCAGGCAAAGTCTCACTTGGCTGGCGTATGAAGTATTTGCAGTATTTCCTTTTTAATTCATTGAACTGAGCTGGTGAACTATGTAGGCAGAGAGAGAGAGAGAGATGAGATGTGGGATAAGATAGAACAGGATGGCATTGTTGAGCAGCAGCTGCAGTTCAAAGTAGGAAAGAGTAAATATAAAGATGAAAGTATAAAAATATCAATAAACGGATAAAATATACACACTACTAAAAATATAACCAAGGTTCACATTAAGAATCATAAATTGACTAAAACTCAAGATGCTTTTTGGCAAGTTGCACATAGTTATAGATCCCGACTCAACAGTTTGACTATATCAACATTGATATAAATAATAGTTTTAAACTCCCATAATACCATATTGGCCAATATATTTGTATTTTTTTACATAAACACAGACTTTTTTTTAATTTAATTGTTTAAAAAGAAAACCGTCAGATAATTGCTGTTTTAAATTTCATAAGCTCACCTCCCCTTATTTTCCGTCACTCCAAAATCCAGAATCTCTGAAAAATCAAATGTTGTTCTCACGAAATGTATCATACTTCAATGTTAAGTCCATTCTCAGTGAATGTGACCTGGAGGCTTCAGGTTTCCTCCTCACACACGTGTGAGCTGCATGTTGGACCACGTTCGGCCTCCAGATGAGTCATGAAGTCACGAAATCCTGCTCGCACCAACACGTGTTGACCTGAGACGTCAACAGATGAACGTGAAAACAGACTGCTGGTGTCAAACTTTGCTCAGTCATCATTCATTCAGTGGAGCTCAAACATCCACGTGAAGAACATAAAGCAAAACACGTTTTTGACTGGAGGGAGACTTTGACCGAGATATTTATACTCTTCAGGACATCTCGAATAAAAAAAAAAAAAAACTTGTCAGTGATCCAGATGACTTCAGTTTTATCTTTGACATTTGTGTTCAACAATTTATCACTGACATACACCCCAATACTGATGTGTGTGTATGTAGGTTTTCAATAATTCACCATCACAGCTGCTAAAATATTTACTGGTAGAAACACTGAAATACTTCAATACAAGAATCTAAATATAGTGGAAATATCCTCTAGCGATCACGGCTGTCCGGTCCAAAGTGATCAGTATAACTGTACGGTCATTATAACCAGATTTCTGTCCTTGACCTGAAACAATTGATCAGTTAAGTAACTGACAAAAAGTTCACCATGAACTATTTCGGTATGCAAACATTTGCTGGTTTCAGCCTCTGAAATGAAACGATGCGCTGCTTTTTTTTTTTTTTTTTTGGTAATTAAAAATAATAAATAATAAACCTGTTTTCTGGGTTTTGAACCGATCAGGCAACACAAACAATATGAATATGACACTTTACATTCTGGGAACTAGTGACAATGATGTGTTTTTACCATTTTCTTACATTTTTATGGACAAGGAAAATAATCGTAATAATTGTGAGATTAATATAGTGAGAATTATTTTTAGTAGCCCTAAATCATAAGGTATTCAGTGTGAGCACTTTGTTCTGCCTGACCCTCCTGCAGCTGGGTTTATTGTCGTGTTGTGATGTGAAAGACGATCCTTTAAAACAGGACGGTGTGGGCTCGCAGCAGGCGTCCTCCCTCCTGCAGGCGAACCACAGAAGCCCTCCCCGCTCCGGGCTGCCGTTCTGCAGCTGAGCCTGACCTCTGACCTCCCTGTGAAAGTAGAAAAGACAAACAGAGCAATTTCTCCCATCATGCCTCAGCAGATCAAACAGGCCACCTCAGGCCACAGACCATCCCAAAAATGAACACCGTCTGGATGTTTGCTGCCAGCTTTAGGAACGAAAACAGTTTGGTGTTTGTTCGCTGCCTTTGTGGGTGGGGACATGAGCTGTTCTGTTTTTTTCTACCTGACACCTCACAGACAGCCAGCCTTCATTTGAAAGTCTGTAGATAAAGTCAAGCGACTGGTTTGCTGCAGGGATGCATGCAGCGTGTACAAATGTTTTACTTTACTCACATAGCACAAACTGTTCAATAAGAAATGGAAAATTGCAGCCAGCTTAGAGAAAATGTGTTTTTAATTTTCAGACCTTTATTATTGAAAACATGTCTTTGTTTTTCATTCATCTGAAATATCTCCTCATCACAACGTATAGGAGGTACATTTATTGACTTCTACCTTCAAAGGTTGTGTCCATGTCTTATAAGACAGGAAATGGAAACAATAGAGTAGAATGAGTCACAGTTCTTCTGTTCTGTTAAAAGCTTCTCATCCATTTAAATAGAGGAGTGAGTGACATTTAGAAGATGATTTATGTCTTTGACTATATCATGACCACAGCGTGATGATGTTCTTGGTTAAATTAACAGCCTCAGATGTGAAGTCGGGTGGATGACAAAAGCAGTAGCAGGTTTCAGCAACAGGCTTGTGTCATTTAAGTCCGTTCATAATGGACTACCTAATTACAACAGCCAAGTGTGACAGCTTAAAGTACAACCTGCCCCAGCACATGATGGATTAAAAGCTACGTTTAATTGAGCACCGTCTATTATATGATAATTATAAAAAAATGTTATTGACAGAGAAGGTAGTGCGTTTACATTTCAGTGATATTACTCAGGTTTACATTTCTTTTTCTAATTTTGTATGTTGTTGAAATCAACAGGGACAGTAACTGATGAGTCCCATAAACACTGTTAGTTTAATGTGGTTTAGTTTTTTGTTTTGGACTTACTTTCACTGTATAATAAAGAATCTGGATATAATTTTCTCTCTGGAGAAAAAAACAAAGAAAAATTTATAGTATATTTGAGAATGCAGTATATAAAACAAGGAAAAGCGGCTAATCCTCATGTTGAAGCAGCAGTGTGTTTATGTGCTGTCGATCGATGGATTTAACTATATTAAATGAATCCCTCTAATTAAATAAGAACTTAGAGTTACTTTCTCTGAGAGCGCACTGTACTAAGAATTAGTTTCATAATAGCGTATTTAGTTTTGCTGCAGCCACTCTGGAAAATCTCGAAGTTTAAAATCAGTTTGTCTGTTCTGACTCTCCCATCTTGAAGACGTTTCATAGAGCAGACACAAGTGCCGCCCAGCTGTTTTGAAACTGTGCACATTGCTTAGACTCGTGGAAAATGCTTGTTAGTGCCAGTTTTTTTAACCGTATCTGATGAAGCTCATACTATAAATATCTTTAATGATAACCAAATGAATTGATCCTGTATCCTAATGTGTCATCGTGAAGGCAGATAAGAGGTACATAGTGTGTGTGTGTGTGTGTTTTTTTTTTTTTTGAAGGAAAGTGTTCATATCATTAAAACCCACCACTTAGAAGTCAAAGCCTCTCATGTGGTGGATGTTTTCATCATGTCACATTTCCAGTAAAATCTTTTAAATGATCCCAAACTGGATTGGTTTTCTGTCCCGTAGCTGGTGTTGAGACTCTGCCAAACGTCCGTGTTAACAATCAGGAAGTCCCCACCCCCACCCCCTCAAAGAGTTTTGGATCAATACTATTATGTCTTGTACTCATGGCCTCAGGGGTTTCGAGACCACATGTTCTGCATGTAAGACGGATAAAGGCTGGGCTGCTTTGAGGAAAAATCAATACAGATTACAGATCATGACGCATGGACTCATCGCTGGGGATTTGCTTTGAACTGAGGCGTCTTCTGAATTATGCACCAGGGAAAAGCAACTTTCATCACTCCAAATTTAAAGGAAAAACACACCAAAATACTAGCGTTAATCCACAAAAAGTCACCATTTAGAAATGAAGTAGTCTTTGTATTTTATATCCATTATAATGTGTTTGCTTTCAACTGTCAAAGACAGTGTAGTGTCATGATGCGTCTCTTTCAGAAATAATGGAAATGTTTCATACGGCATCCTGCAGAATAAGTGTTCATTTTGGTGGAATTTCCCCTTTGTTTTAAAATGAGACATACTGAACAGATTTTTAATGGCAGGCGGCATTTCTGCTCAGTTTTAGTTCTCCTTACTGAAGAAAGAAAATCTAACGCCCACGTGCTGCCAGGGTGTTGCCAGTAAGCTTTTAGGTGTGTGACGATTCATCGGGTCATACTTGGGTTCATGAATGAATATGTGACTTTTCCTTGTGTAGCACAGGCTGTATTGATTACCTCGTTAATTTACATCCAGTAGCATCTGTTTGAAGCTACAAAAGCATTTAATCCACACTGATAAATTGACACTCTTCCCCAGTGTGTGGGTGTCCTCCTTTCCTTTATTTATTTATTATTCATTACCCTCTGTTCGCTGTGTGCACTTTACTCTGTTTGAAGATTTACTTTGTGCTGGTGCAGTGTTTTTCTTCTTCAGCCTAGATGATCAATAATGTTAATGGAAACATATCTTAAAAGAACAAACCTAGATTCTTCACATTTTCAATTTTAACACATTTTCTTATGGTTTGAGAAGCTGATTAATCCAGTGTTTTTAGGAAAAACAGAAATAAAAAAGCAGACTTAAAATGTATGAATCCAGCAGCAGAAAACATTTCTCCTGTTTCAGTGTTGCCTCATTTTTCAAAGTCATTGTGTAGATGTAAATTGGATTATTATTATTTTAATTTGTATTACTTCTGCCTGCAGTGCTGGCCCAAAAGGAGACAACATCTATGAGTGGAGGTCGACCATCCTGGGACCACCGGGCTCCGTGTACGAGGGGGGCGTCTTCTTCCTGGACATCGCCTTCACACCCGACTACCCCTTCAAACCCCCCAAGGTACTGATATTATTAATGTTTGTCTGTCAGCACTCGCACAGGGAATAAATCTAAAGCTGTGGACAGATCCCAACCGTGGTGTCCTCTTGTGGTTTTTGTGTTGCGAGTGTGTTTTTTAGCATAGTTTTAGCCAATCTAAACTGTTAATTCTGTTTATATTCATTTTGAACCAACACAATCCAACTAAAGTCTCTTTAAAATGACTTTAAAACAATGAAACCTGTACAGACAATACATTGTCTATAAAAATGTATTCACAAAAATAAAAGGAGTTTGGTAAAGTTTTTAATTTTTAAACCCCATTTTACTGTAATTTTTTGGTCAACAATATTTCATGTTGATACCATCACAGTTGGCAGTGAATGACGTTGGTAGCATCTCTTATCTTATTGATGGAGGCAAAAAAAAGCTTGTTTACGAACATAATTAGTCATGGTTTTCTGAGTGGTTCCTAAATAACAGTAATCTGGTTGCTTGAATAAATATCTGATTTCCTTACAGCTTCATATATTCTCAAGATTGAATGATTGTGTAGAAGTCCTGTAACTGGAGCCGGCTGATTTTATGACTCATTCTCTGTATGACAGTCAAGATCTGATGGGAAATGAGGGAGTTTTTGTTCTGCCCTTGTAGATGTTGTGCTTTTTGATTTTTTTTCCCTTTAAGTTGATCTTTGAAAATGTTATTTAAAGGATAAGTGCTGTCAGCTCATCTGTGTCCTATAGACTTATATTATTATAAGTACACAAAATATTAAATAAGAAGGGCACTGCATTACTCAAACAGGAGCTAAGTGTTGTGTATTTATGGGGACTCTTTAAAGCCACAGAGTGGTTGTGTTAATGCTCATAAAGATGTCGGCTTGTTAAACACTGATGTGTTTTTAAGCTCCAAAGCAGAGAGGAATGTTGCTTTTGGTCCTTTAATGTGCGTTGTTTTCAAAAAGGGGAAAAAAATTAAGCATCAAGTTCTATTTTAGTCGAATTTGAAGCTCTGTCACCTCACCTGAACTTAATCATCATCAGTCAGCATGATCAATATAGGATTTTCCTGAAAACCAACGCTGCTGTTTATACAAAGATTTGCCTTCTTGAGCGGAGGACAAAAGTAGAAAGTACAATATCCAGATATTTGGAAAAACTAGTCCTGAAGAGTGTTTTTAGTTTCTCTTACAGACAGAGAGAAGATGCTACATGTGTCTCATTAAACATCCATATGATTTGTTTGTGTTTGATATTGATGCTTGTGATTTTCAGTAGAGCCTCTGTAGTTTTGAATCCAGTGTCCTGTGTTTGCCACAGTCTGTACAAAAGAATACATGGATCGTTCATTTGTTTGTCCCCACAGGATTATCTGCACCAATTAAGCTGCTTTCTGTAACAAATATGGCCATTATGGTGGTAATAAACATGCCTGTCCCAATGGTAAACCCACTGCTCGTTTTTACTGCGGCTCATCTCCAGTGGGATAAAGCAAATTATGGCATACAAATATTGATATTACCCTAAATGATTAAAAAAACAGGAGGATGAAAAAAAAACAACCTGTTGTGGGGAGATAATGAGTGAAAAAAGAAGCACTCCACTGTATTTCACACATTTGTGCTGCCGTTCTAAACTAAAGCAAACTCTTTACAGATCTTTCATATATTTTTCACATCTCACTGTCTGCTGATGGAAAGTTTGGGTTTCAGTATAAACCTCAGCAGGAAATAGTCCTGTGAAGTCAGAAAGGCAAAGGTGAACCTAAGATTAAAAGAAAAAGAAAGCACTCATACAGGCCTTTGTGTGTGATTATCAAAGCTGCACGTGAAGTGTTTTCTTCACTAACTTCATCTGTACTACACATTGGCATCGAAATATAAACCCTCAGGCTGAGTTTTCCCACACCTCACTTGTTGTTTCAGAGCATTTCCTGTAAATTAATCACTGCTGGTCACACTCACACCTTAACATGAAGCTTCTGTGTCGTTTTTAATATATTTTGTGAGAGCACATTTCATTTTCCTCGCTAAAGACAGTTGTTTCCTGACATGTAGAAAGTACCTCTTTTCAGCCACCAGAGGGCTTTCATCTCCTGCAGATCAGATATGGACGTGTTTATGTGAGGCAGTGACTGCAGGTTTAACACTGCAGGTCAAAGTTTAACATCTCTGTATGATTTACCAGTCCAATCTTAATGTAACGCCTATAAAACAATATGATTATTATAACAATTAAATTGTTAAACACCAAAACCTATTTTTAGCATGGCTACTTTAACCAGTTAAATGCTTGGGCAAAGGATAATTGTGTAGAAAAATACATATTTAAAGTGTACAAATGTGTTAATCCTTAAAACATAACTGTGAACTACTTTATACAACAGCATATAACACCTCACATCCTGTAACACGCAACAGTCTGTTTTCAGTGTGTTTGTTGTGGTTGAATCTGTGGATGAACTAGAGTAGGAAGTGTTTCGTCTCCTGACTGAACTGCGCTGTTTGTGTTTGTGCAGGTAACTTTTCGTACGAGGATCTATCACTGCAACATCAACAGTCAGGGGGTGATCTGTCTGGACATCCTGAAGGACAACTGGAGCCCCGCCCTCACCATCTCCAAGGTGCTGCTGTCCATCTGCTCCCTGCTCACAGACTGTAACCCAGGTGAGACCAACAAACTCTCGCCAGTTAGAGCAATATCACACCAACACGACAGCATTTAAAAACAGCAGCTGATGGTTTGTTAACTATCTGAGGCAGAGAGTATTTTTTAGCCTGTTTGCTGCAGAGGTTCTAAAGAGAAGCTTTTTTAAAATGTAATTTTATGTCACGTCTTTCTGTTTTTTCAAATGTCATCAATCTTCGCTCTCCTCCTTGCACTTTTTGTTCCACATCAGGAGTGTGTCCATCAGGAGGGACAGGAGAAAACAAATCCTGCTCTTCAGGTGCATTTTTGTAAATGTGATTTGAGTCCTCCTTTCATCCTCATTAAATGCTGCCTGAACAGCTTTTCCATGGTTTTAAACAGCAGGAGACTGAAACGTTCGTGTGTAAATGCCAGTAAATTCTGTCACCCTGACAGGAAACCCGGCGTCATCTGGACATCCTAATCTTTTTTTATAAATGTACGTGGCTCATAAGAGCGACCGCAGACAGGGTTTTTTTTTTCATTTTTTTCATTGTGTTTAGAAGCAGAGGAGTGCAAAATGATAAGAACCAGATGTGAATTCAACTAAACAAAAAATGCCTGGTGAAGATTTTTTTATACACTCAGTGTCTTCTTTCCCCTGATGTTAACTTGAAACCCATTTTTACTTTCAGCCGACCCCCTGGTGGGAAGCATCGCCACCCAGTACACGACTAACAGAGCCGAACATGACCGAACAGCCAAACAGTGGACAAAGCGATACGCCACATAAACCCACCGAGGACGGCAGTGGGCGGAGGAAGAGGACGAGGGGAGGGTGGGGGGACTCTGGGTGGTTTGTGTTGGGGGGTTATTTGTATCTCAGATTTTTAGTACTTTATTGTCTGGTATATTTTTTGCTTCCTGATTAAGTTATCTCTGCAAATATGGAAATAAAGGAACACAATGGAAAGGAAGTCTTGTCTGCCTCCTTTTTAGTTGACGCATCATTCATTTCCAGGTGAATTCCACATGCAAACCTAATGGACAAATTACAAGTAGTTACTTGCTGTAAATTCTGAGACGGCACGTCACAATGAACTGCAGCTTGTTCAGTGAGATTATAATGATGTCATTTGACTACTTAAACTGCTGTATAATTCCAGTGGTGGCTGATTTAAACCCAGATTATATTTATGATAATGTAAACACTCTTTATAGGAAAAGTTGATGACAAACGCGAAATGACTCAATGTGCACAGATGGAAAAGTATTGATAGATGAACTAAAACGATAAGTATCACCAACCTCATCCTTCGAAGAAAAGTAGACGGTTTTCATTTCATTTTCCTTTTTTGTTTTCAAGAGACGCGAACAGCGTAAAGACTTTACAACAACAGCAACACAAACTGAAACAACCGTGACACATTACAGAAAAGAGATTTGAAGGAAATGTCAGAGGAAGGCAGGTCACCAAACCAACGACACGGTTTAATCACTTCATGTAATATCTGTTAATCATCTTCTAAAACAAACAGTTTTCTATATTTAGCAGCAGGGTTGTTTAGGTGTTTGTTTTGAGCAGAGTTTAAATATTAAAACTGTGTCAGTGTTCACCTCTTAAAATACTTTAGATGGCTAAAAGCTCTGGATGATCTTTTGTCCTGCCAAGAGCGAACCATTCCACAGAGGCCTGAACTCGGGCCAGACAGCTGAATCTGGTAAATAAATATGCGGTCACTCAGTACAAGTGTTAGTGGAGCACACAGTTTTTAAACTAAAAGGGTTTTGGCTCCCTTTTTCATAATAAAAACTATTAATGTGTTCTTGGAAAACAGAAAGCAACCAAAGTTAATAGTTCACTCATTTTCAAAACACAGCTGGTTTTGTACATTGTGATAACAAATCCTAAACTTGATCAAACAAATTATCCTTGTCAGCAACTGTAAATGTTAATTATTTACTTTTTGTCTACATCTGTCATTCACATTTTAGACAGTGCATGTGAGTGAGCCCGTGAGAAGGTACAGTGAAATGTGATACTGTAAGCATAATAAGCTTCATTTTATGAAACCTAATTACGATGCTGCCAATGTAGCATGCTTAAGTCTACTATTAGATGCCAACTACACTAATAATAAATCAGTGTGAGTACAATTCTTGTAGTTGACCTTGTTTTGATATTAGTTTTTGCTCCACTAAGCAAACGTGTCTTACAGTTAAACAAGTGAAATTTTGTCAAAAAGTAACCATATTTTAGACATCTAAGTAAAAAATATAACTCACATTAGCATAATAAGAATCATGTTTTTTTCCAAAAACCATCCTGTGTTTTAATTGGTTCATTATCTCTTATTTGTCAAATAATTTGAGTGCTTTGTGTCAAAATCCATTTCTTTTCTCTTCGTGTTAAAGTTTTATTATTTGAATATGATGTAATTTATAATTGTATTAAATCACGATTGATATGAGGAACTTATGTAAACCACAGGTCTATATGAGGTTTTGCTTAACCACCAATGCTTTATGTTGATTTCTGCTAAGATGCTACATTTAAGCATTTGGAAGGTTTACCATTCATCTGCTAATTAGCACTTACTAAAAAGTATTAATCGTTTTGCAGGTATATTACAGAGCAGAGAAGTGGACAAATTAAAGTTGTCATCAGATGATGGCACATTGCTGCAACCTAGTTTCTCTGTGCTGTTTAAGCTTGCTACACGTGCTCTAACATCTAAGAAAGAAACTTCTTAACCCAGTTTAGCCAAGTTTTTCACCATGACACCTGTGCGTCTTTTAAATGAACCAATCTTTGATTTCTGGGCAGTTTGGGGACTTCCACTGGGTTCAACAAAGTGACAAACATCACTTTCACTTCACTTCTCAGACATCAGTCTAACATCTGTGTACAAAGAGGTCTGGTTTTGTACAGATAAGTATCTTTAAAGTAAATTTTATAATTCTATGTTGACGTCATCAATAGACTCTTATCAGACTATTACTAAAGCACACTGAGAGGATAGACTGATTGGCTAAACTGAGATGTCAACACACTAACACAGACATTTAAATCTGCACTAAGTCAAAATAAGGGCTAATTGGGACTTGGATGTAACAGACGTCTTTGATTTTTCTAACTATGTTGATTTATTAGGAAAAGGACATACCGTTTCTAAGTCATCAGGAGAACGAGGATATGAATTCAGCCTGAGTGGTTGAAAAGGAAAAATAAACATGTCGTAAGCCAATGTCAGCAGCCCAAGATAATAAGACTCCACAAGAGGGGGGCACTGATAAGGTCTTTCAAAGCCATCACCAGCATCTCATATTTACCCACCCATATCCACTGATAATGACGTTCATGTTTTCATATGAACACGGGCGACAAAAAGCTAAAGCTTTTTAAAACAAGAAGCTCATGCTGGCTGATATGAGTATTGTAATTTAACTTGAATATGAAAAGGGAATATACACAATTATCATATGAATGTAAAGTATAATAAAGTCTAATACAAGTTGCTGTAGGTGAGCCAAGAGAGGTGCTTTTGGATGTCTGAGATGTATTGAAAATTGTGAATCACCATCACTTTTAATTATTCAAATATCATGGAAAATCTTCATTTAAGTAAATGTCTGTTCAGTCACCATCTATAGCTCAGAGGTGTAATATAAAGATGACTGAGCCTGTTTCCCACTGATGAAAGCCTGCTGCGTTTGCAGTGTTACGGCGGGAGTGTATGTGGTGACTTTCTAGGAAAAAAATAACAAGTAGTGCACAGTTTGGCTTTAACACAACAGACTAGCTCATCAACTCACCCGTGTGTGAAGCAGCATTCTTTTTTCCTGCTCTGTACAAGGTGTAAGTAAACCGTTACAATGGCTGAACAAACAAAGAAAAGGTTGATGACTGTAGACGATGAACGATAAAAGTGTGGTCCAAAAACACACCTTGTATGTTTAAACCTGCTTTTCAACAGATTGGAATCTGTGTCGGTCTGTGTGAGGGTATATGGTGTAATACTCTGTTGGAGTACTGTTACTGCTGCACTGACCTGGTCAAGGTGGCAAAGTGTTGTTTTAGATATTTCAGTCTACAATAGTCTATCATTCTATAAGCTGATGATACACTTTATATAAGATATGAATCTCTAATATGACCAATAACTATAAATGTCAAATATGCATAATGTAGTAAAATGTTTCCAAATTTACAGCCAGTCTACATTGTAGTGGATATATTTTGCCATTACTGTACACCAAAGGCCTTTAAATGTACAGATTTAAACCCGACGTGAGTCAGCGTACTCTGAAACACTCCTGTGGAAGTGTACTTTAAAGGTGAGGAGGAGCCTGCTGTGGCTTGTTAGTATCTGACTGCAGGAAAAAAGAAGTCCTGTTACTCTCGCTGTAGCAGTACATTTCACACACTCTTCTATTTATATAAAACAGTATGAAGTGGTTTGTACGTGCACATGGCAAAATACATATACATATTATTACCTGTTTACAACCTGTTAGACCATCATTACATTATATACTGTACATTTACAACATTACTGTATAATCTGTGTGCACTGCAGTTGATTCATTTTATCATCACTGTACATCCAAGAACTTCAGATGTAGAGTCACACATACTTGAGTAAATGTAAAAGTGCTTCAGAGTGTACAAACATAAAACCTTTATGCCTGCACACACTGAAGCAAACAGCTTCATCCCTCAGTAAGACTGTTAAATCTCACTGTTCAGTACTTGCACCTTGTAATTCGACAGCATTTCCATCTTCTGGTGTACATATTTTATTTAGTGGCAGTATTTCTACTTTAGTTCTGTATCAGTTTTGCTTTTGCACGTGTGGTTTCTCTTTCTAAAATATTTTAGACTCATTTCATTGCCAGAAATGTTGCACACGATATAATAATAGAACAATAATAATAATAGGAAATAGCTGCCTGTTTACAGTCTGTTAAACCATCACATAAAACATCATCAGTGTTCATCGTGTCTGTACTTTGAACAGAAAAAAAAACTCAATGAAAACATGAGGAGAGCACCGAGCACGCGGCCCCGCCGTACTGTCCCGCGCGAGTCTCTGCCTTCACGTTGTCTCCTGCAACGTGACCGCCGTGTTACCGCTCCGCTGTTACGTCGACAGAACGCGCTTGGCTCCGCCCCCTTCCAGCGTTCTGAAAGTGTGTCACTGGGTTAAAGTGGCTCGAGCGGCAGAGGGCGTGGCCACGCGCGGGTCACATGGGCGAAGCCACTATTGAGAACATATCGTTCCCTCGCGCACCCGCAGACAGTCGCTACACCTCCGCGCGGAGGGAGCCGGACCCTTTTTCTGCCAGAGACCCGGACCAGCCAGCCTCAGTTTCCCCTGCAAACTCCTCGAGCTCAGTCTGCGCAGGAGTGTTTGTTTCCTCTCGTGACAGCTGTGAGCTGAGTTGAATTATCTGCTGGAGATCTTCCTTTTCCTCGAATCGAGATGCCTGAGGACATCGGAACAGCCAAGCCCGGTAAGAAGACTTTGTTTGATGAAATGACACCTTGTAATGGAAACGCAGCTGATGACTGTGTGCACGGTGCGTTCAGGTAACGGTGCGTTCAGGGCATGCACCGTGCACACAGTCCGCTGCGGGACTGCTGCTGTTAGTCTCATCACACCGGTTCACATGTCTGAATTCATCTTTAACATCTTTGTCTCACACACATAAAGTTTATCTTCTCCAGCCCTTCATGGTGAAATTAAAGAATAAACATACTGCATCAGCTGTGTTAAAAGTGTTGAAAATGACAGAGAATGTTTGTGTCTTGAATTCAGTGAATGTAGCACAAAAAGAGTTTTTAACTGTGAAGGCAGAGATGAAGTCTCAGTAACTCAGAATGAATGAGTCCTGACTTTGAAGCCTGTTGGATTATTTTTGTCTTTTATCAAAATCAGCATCACGACGCAGTGTTTGCTGATTTAAATTTATATCTTAATCTTAGAAAGGCTTTCCTGACATTATTTTCGGGTTAGTTGAAAGCTGCAGGGCGGCCCTGTTCCTTTAAATTGGGGTTAGGAGTGTCAGTGCGGCGCAGCGTCGCTCGGTTTGACACAACAACAGTGTTTATGTTCCCGGCCGAGCTCACATGGACGGAGTACACTCACCACGTGCCTCTGTGTGTACACGCGTTCTGGAACACCGCTCCCATTGGTCGAGGGGCGTTCCACTCCGCCAGCACGCTGCGGCCGTGCTCTCCTCCTATTGGCCGGAGCCGGGTTCGTGACGTAGAACGTTGCATAATCCGCCGTGTACGCAGCAGCTCCGGCGCGAGGCTCGACTGCAGGATACACGTGAGCCGGAGAGACACAGCAGCCGCTGACCTAGATTTTTTTATGTGCTTCTCCTCCTCCTCGCTTGGCTTTCACAGAAATTCATGACAGGTCCACGTGTGGGTGGGCCGTGAAAGAGAACAGTCATGGTGGGGGTTAGGTAATCATGCGCTGTGGCCTCTAAATGTACAAAAAAAGGAGGGGAGAGTTAATCAACAAAAACACGCTTCAGAAAGAAAAACACATTTCAGGTTTTACACAGATATTCCAGTAAAGCAGTGCAGGACATTTTATCGAGAAATGGAAATTGACTCAGCATGTGTGCTATTTTAAAACTGCTCTGCCCTACTTTGAATGACTCACTTCAGCAGCATCTGGTGGGGTAGTCACTGGAGCACTGTAGTGTCGCATGCCTTGCTCAAGGGCACTCAGATAACAGAATTTAAAGTGCTGTGAAAAACACAGAGTAACACAAAGATTACCACTTTGTGACTCATTAACTTGGTGTGTCCCATCTCATGTTGGAGGCCTCTTTAAAATAAAATAAATACTCCGCCTGCTCTCTCTGATAGACCCATAAAAGTTTTTCATCCCAAATTCTTGTTACAAAACGGCCACCAGAGCTTCTCCAGTCCAACAAACTTATTACATAACCCACACTGGATGTTTCCCCCCTTTGCATTCTTTTGTCCCTACAACCACTGCGTTGCTCCAGTGCTTCAGTGACCCCGTCTGCCTGTCAGTCAGCGGCGCACACTCCCATAGCTTACTGTCCCAGCCGTGTTATGTAACGCGTTATCCAACCAGCAAGCACTGGAGGTGATAAAGCAGGTCAACTGAAGCAGTGAATGAACCAACTAGGAAACACACACAGGCGTGGCAGGTACACCTGTTCTTACTGTACTGCCAAGAGTTTTGTTACCTGGTAAACAAAAACAGTTTTTATGAATATTATTGCTGCGACCTAAACTTTAACTGCAGATTAACAACACAAAATGTGATAAAGAGTTATAAACATTTGATATGCCGATGAAGCTGTGTTTTAAATAGTACTTTCCTTGGATGTAATATGTGGTTGCTTATGACGGCCTATAACCTGCCCCCCTCCCTCTCCACAGGAGGAGTCATTGCCTATATTTCCTCTGGCTCCGCCTCCAGCCCTGAGTCCTGTATGAGCACCGGTTACCTGTCAACATCGCCGACACCGTCCCGGCCCTCGCTGCCCAGCAGGGCCGTGGGGATGGTAGTGGACATCTCTCCACCGGCCAAGAACGGCCACCAGCGCGGCATGGAGAAGGCCGGACGCTCCTCCACGTCTGCCAAGAGCAGCATTACCAGTAAGCACGATATCAAAGTGCCATTATTCAGACAAGAGAAATACTTCATATCTGATCTGGGGCACATGAATCACTGCCTTTTTTTTCCACAGAAATCAATGGCATGGTGCTGTTGTGCAAGGTGTGTGGAGATGTGGCCTCGGGCTTCCATTATGGCGTCCATGCTTGTGAGGGTTGCAAGGTGAGACATGTTTCTAGAATGAAGCACTGTGATTCAGATCTATCTCACAGGGCTCACATGACTAATGTTCCTCATGCGGATCTTGTGGTTCCTCAGGGCTTCTTCAGGAGAAGCATCCAGCAGAACATCCAGTACAAGAAGTGTCTAAAGATGGAGAACTGCACCATAATGAGGATCAACAGGAACCGCTGCCAGCAGTGTCGATTCAAGAAGTGTTTGGCTGTCGGCATGTCCAGAGACGGTGAGCAGCAGATTTAGTTCAGTTTCAGTCATCTGCAACTGCACAACTGCACTTTTTTCTGTGTCATTTATTCACTCTAAAGTACATTATTTTTGGGAGCTCTTTATCGAATGTCTGTAATCCGACACTAATTGCGCTCATTTTTCACTCTCAGCTGTACGATTTGGCCGCATCCCAAAGCGAGAAAAGCAGAGGATGCTGCTGGAGATGCAGAACGCCATGAACAATATGATGAGCAACAACAGTCAGCTGCACAGCATGCTGCACGGCCACCAGAGCCCATCACTGCCCATGGAGGCCATGGCCAGCGACGCCACATCCTCTTCTTCCTCTTCTGCTTCCGACTCCCCATCCTGTTCCAACCCATCGTCCCCACAGTGCCCCCAGGACTCAGAGTCTGTGGTTTCCATGGACACCGCCTCCAGCTCCGCCTCCTCATGCGCGTCAGACAGCGGCGAGGACGAGGCCGTCGTCATGATGAGCAGGCAGCAGCAAGATGCCTTTGCATTTAGCCAGCAGAGGTCGCCGAGGCAGGGCCAGGCCTCGCCCTCATCGGTCACAGTCGCCCTGGAGACGGGGAGCGACAACCGCATGGAGGAGCAACAGGAGAGCTGGAGCTGCTGGAACAACAATGTGGTTGTGGGAGGTTACCAGCACAGTTCTTACAGTAGCAGCCAACACGTCACCAACGCTGCTTACAGGGAGGAGAGGGGAGTTCACCAGCAGCAGCCTCAGCAGCAGCTCAGCAGCGCCCCTAGCTGTGAGCCATCAGAAGACAGCCAAAGACGACAAGAATTTATGACACCTACTGCCTCTAGTGGTTACAATGCACAGGCCAGCTGTGGGAATAATAGAGCACACCTGGTGAGTACTTCTTACCATTCTTGAAATGTATTTTTTTATTCTTTTATTTTAATATATATATATATGTATAGGTTTTTCATCATCACTTTCGCTGACCAACCATCTGCCCTCGTGTTTTTCTAGGTCTGTCCAATGAACACATCACCCTACGTGGACCCCCACAAGCCAAGCCAGGAGGTCTGGGAGGAGTTCTCCATGAGCTTCACCCCCGCCGTGCGGGAGGTGGTCGACTTTGCCAAGAGGATACCGGGCTTCCGCGACCTCCCTGAGCATGACCAAGTTGGCCTGCTGAAAGCTGGAACTTTTGAGGTAAGAGGGCAAAAAACATCAACACTTGATGTTATTTTGTGCTCGCTTTGAAGTCAAACACAGCAGGCTCTTCAAATGCTCCAAATACAGGATCCACTGTGGCTTTCCCAAACAGAGTGGACTGTCAGCTGTGTGTGCTGACCAATATTTGCTCTGATAACAGTTAGCTGGAAATGAAAGAGACTTCACAGATTCTCTATAGGTGTGATTGAGACTCATTACATTCTGTGGAGAAACCTGAGATTAGCATATGTGCGCAGGCCTGGATGTGATTTGCTGGAGCAAGAGTTTATCCAAACCTTTGGTTTGTTTGTCTCGTTTTATCTGTGGATCAAAAGTTGTCTGTGCAAGACATCTTTATTTACCTGAATCATAAACTAAAACTTTCCTCCCCTGTTTTGTCTCTCAGGTGCTGATGGTTCGATTCGCCTCTCTGTTCAACGTCGTCGAGCGGACGGTGACCTTCCTGAGTGGCAAACGCTACAGCCTGGACACGCTACGGTCGCTGGGTGCCGGCGAGCTGCTCAACTCCATGTGCGAGTTCAGCGAGAAGCTGGCGGCGCTTCGGCTTGACCCGGACGAAATGAGCCTCTTCACAGCTGTGGTGCTCGTCTCTGCCGGTAAGAACACCCTCAGCGAGGAAAAAAAAAACACTCGATTGATCTGAAATGCTGATGAGGCTCCACTCTGTCCTCCAGCTTTAACCTTCTCTCCTTCTTTTTGATCCGGCTCAGATCGTTCAGGGATTCAGGACCTAAACGCAGTTGAGGCCCTTCAGGACAAACTCATCCGAGCACTGCGCAACCTGGTGATGGAGAACCACGGCGACGAGGCGGCCACCACCTTCACCAAGCTGCTGCTCAAGCTTCCTGAGCTGCGTTCACTCAACAACATGCACTCAGAGGAACTGCTCTCCTTCAAAGTTCATCCTTGAAAGCTTCCTGAAGGGCAGGAGGGTACATCTGTGCCCTCCACCTCACCACACACCTCCACCAGGACCTGCCTCTTACCACCCCTCATCCTCTGTATTCGACCAACCCATTTGTGTTTGTTTCTAGAATGTATTGAAAGTTATTTTTTATTATATTTTTGTTAAGTTAGACCACGTGAGGTCTAAAAGAGAGAAGAATATAAAATTGTACTGTATTTATAGAAGAGATAGCTTACGCTTGTTGCACACAAACACACGCCAAGTGCACGTGTGTCAGAGGTTCTTACTTTTGCAAAGCTGGAGGCGCTTTTCTATTATTGAGAGAAAGAAGAGTACTTATCTGGCTTTATGAAATGATAGAGTAGAAACTAATTAGTCGATCCAAAAGCCATTTAATTCCAAAGTGTATTCTCTCTCAAGCGGGTGAATGTGAGATGCAAACCTTACACACCGCATGTTTGTTTGGTCCAATGTTTTGACTGATACATGTCAGCAAGGAAGGCAAACTATCAGAAAATGTATGGAAGAATGTGTGACGATCGCTGCTAATGCATGGCTGTACTTAATGCGAACAACTATTACTTGGATCTTCTCCCCTTGCCTCAGAAAGCATCAGTTCATTGTTTCAGTGTGTGTAGTGTTGTATGTTTTCTTTTCTTCTTTTTATTTAATTTTTGTACATTGTTAACTGCCTGCACACTGCCTGGTGATTTCTGGGGGAGTCGATGACGCCATTTTCAGCAACACTACATTTGCACATGTTCTGTAGCAGAAAAACCCAAGTGACACAAAACAGTGTGATGCAGCGTCATGTAAAGGCTACATGTGACTGTAGTCACACACAAGTGTTTTTTTTTTTTTTTGCTGTCAACCCACTTTATGGTTTCTATTACATGATTTTTGTTTTTGTAATCAAACTATGTGTGCTTTCAGCATAGCACTGAATCTGACTCTTGTTTTTTGTTATCCATTTTCTTGAAATATCTTGTTTCTTCAACTGGCAACATTGCCAGATGTAAATAACTATATAAATATATATATATATATATATAAATATCTGATGAACATAGAATATAAATATGATATAGTATGAATAAATACAAGTGAAGACTACTATGTGTGATTTGTGTTTTATTGATATACAAATATTTTGTATGAATCTAGTTACTGACTGGAGCTCAGCACAGATGAATCCTCAGCATAGCTGTGACAGTTGTTCTCCACTAGGTGGAGCTATTTACATACAGCATCTTGATTTAGACTTTGAGACCTCACACATTTGTATTGGTGTTTTTTTTTCCCCACAGTGTTTTTAAGCAGACTGCAGAGGGACTTTCTAATTTAATTGTATCTATTTTAAATCAGCTGTGGTTAAAAAAAACCCAATACCCATTTAATACAATTAAAATATGCAAGAATTAGAGGAATACATATATATATATATATATGTATATATATATATGTACACACACATATATATACATGTATGTGTGTGCGTGTGTGTCTGTTGAAAAGTGACTTTTAAAAAAAAGAGCATTCACTATTTACTTCAACAAATTTATCAGACATTTTATTTAGTTATTCTTCAGATTAAGTTTTTTTAAAAATCACTCCTGCTGCTAGATGTGTTGATTTTGCATGAAGGATGAAGCGTTCCTCCTTGTGTTGAGAAAATTAAATTAATACCTCCTTGGATCAGCTGGAAAATGCTTCATCACAAAGCTGAAAGCTGTTTTTCTGAGTTTTACAGATTTACGGTTCTCACAGGACGGCTATGCTACAAATATATGATGATTTTATAGACCACGATGCATTGCTATAGATTAAATTTGCAGTATAACAGTATATACAGTAGTTCAAGCTCAACTTCAAACATTTACACCTGTAAAAAAAACAAAACAGACATTAATACAACAGTAATATTAATCCAGAAACATCAGCTATCAGGTAAAACACTCAGAGGAAACATTTTACTGCACAATGAGTACTTTTACTTTAGGTACATTTTATTACATTAAATTATTTGGAAACTTTTATCTGAGTAAGGTTGTGAAAGCCAGGCCTTTTTCTTGTGGAGTATTTTCACAACATAAGTCGTATAAGGATCTGAATTCTTCCCCCACTGTATACATATAAAATATAAAATAGGATATAAAATAGTGACATTTTAGAGGTAATTACAGCTTGAAGTAGAACAGGCAAACAAACGTATGGTCAAAATTTAAGTCCTAAAATGTATAAAAAAAATAAAACATCAGAATAGATATATAGACAATAAACACAGTCTGTGTTTATAAGGATTACGTTGTATTTTTTATCTTACAATCAAGCTCAGATTTTAATCTGTAATTCTGTTTTAGAATTTCAGCAGGCATGGTTTTTCCACAGATGTACAAAGTTTTTATAAGAAGATTGTCTTTGTATTCAAAGCTCTCCACATGGAAATCGTTGCAAATTGCTCTCAAACA
>JBAJHX010000036.1:3958422-3971616 GCA_037176925.1 Amniataba percoides | reverse complement strand
TTGCTTCAGGAGGAGGAGCAGACTTGTCTTTTGGTTTAGGAGGAGGAGCAGGATCGTCTTTTGCTTCAGGAGGAGGAGCAGACTTGTCTTTTGGTTTAGGAGGAGGAGCAGGATCGTCTTTTGCTTCAGGAGGAGGAGCAGACTTGTCTTTATGTTTAGGAGGAGAAAGCTCATCTTTTTGTTTAGGAGGTGGAGCAGGCTCGTCGTTTTGTTGAGGAGGAGAAGGCTCGTCTTTTTGTTTAGAAGGAGGAGCAGGCTCATCTTTTGCTTCACGAGGAGGAGCACGCTCGTCTTTTGGTTTAGGAGGAGGAGCGGGCTCGTCTTTTGCTTCAGGAGGAGGAAACTCGTCTTTTTCTTTAGGAGGAGGAGCAGACTCGTCTTTTGGTTTAAAAGGAGGAGCAGGCTCGTCGTTTTGTTGAGGAAGTTTAGGCTTGTCTTTTTTTTTAGAAGGAGGAGCAGGCTCATCTTTTGCTTCAAGAGGAGGAGGAAGCTCATCTTTTTGTTTAGGAGGAGAAGCAGACTCGTCTTTTTGTTGAGGAGGAGGAGCGGGCTTGTCTTTTGCTTCAAGAGGAGGAGCAGGCTTCTCTTTCGGTTTAGATGGAGGAGCAGGCTTGTCTTTTGCTTTAGGAGGAGGAGCAGGCTTGTCTTTTGCTTCAGGAGGAGGAGCAGGCTTCTCTTTCGGTTTAGAAGGAGGAGCAGGCTTGTCTTTTGCTTTAGGAGGAGGAGCAGGCTTGTCTTTTGCTTTAGGAGGAGGAGCAGGCTCCTTTTTTGGTTTAAGAGGACGAATTTCGAATTTTAGTTTAAAAGGAGGAACAGGTTTGTCTTTTGGTTTAAGAGGAGAAGCAAGCTCAAATTTTAGTTTAGTAGGAGGAGCAGGCTTTTCTTTGGCTTTAGGAGGAGCAGGCTTGTCTTTTGCTTCAGGAGGAGAAAGCTCGTCGTTTTGTTGAGGAGGAGGAGCAGGATCGTCTTTTGGTTTAAGAGGAGGAGCAGGCTTGTCTTTTGCTCCAAGAGGAAGAGCAGCAGGCTCATCTTTTGCTTTAGGAGGAGGAGAAGGCTTTCCTTTCGGTTTAGTAGGAGGAGGCTCGTCTTTTGGTTTAAGAGGAGGAGCGGGCTTTTCTTTTGCTTTAGGAGGAGGAGGCTCGTCTTTTGGTTTAAAAGGAGGAGCAGGCTTTTCTTTTGCTTCACGAGGAGGAGGAGGCTCGTCTTCTGGTTTAAGAGGAGGAGCAGGCTTGTCTTTTGCTTTAGGAGGAGGAGGAGGCTCGTCTTTTGGTTTAAAAGGAGGAGCAGGCTCGTCTTTGGGTTTAAGAGGAGGAGCAGGCTTTTCTTTTGCTTTAGGAGGAGGAGGCTCGTCTTTTGGTTTAAAAGGAGGAGCAGGCTCGTCTTTGGGTTTAAGAGGAGGAGCAGGCTTGTCTTTTGCTTTAGGAGGAGGAGGAGGCTCGTCTTTTGCTTCACGAGGAGGAGGAGGCTCGTCTTTTGGTTTAAAAGGAGGAGCAGGCTTTTCTTTTGCTTCACGAGGAGGAGGCTCGTCTTTTGGTTTAGGAGGAGGAGCAGGCTTTTCTTTTGCTTTAGGAGGAGGAGGCTCGTCTTTTGGTTTAAAAGGAGGAGCAGGCTCGTCTTTTTGTTTAAGAGGAGGAGCAGGCTTGTGTTTTGCTTTAGGAGGAGAAGGAGGCTCGTCTTTTGCTTCACGAGGAGGAGGAGGCTCGTCTTTTGGTTTAAGAGGAGGAGCAGGCTTGTCTTTTGGTTTAGGAGGAGGAGCAGGATCGTCTTTTGCTTCACGAGGAGGAGGAGGCTCGTCTTTTGGTTTAGGAGGAGGAGGCTCGTCTTTTGGTTTAAAAGGAGGAGCAGGCTCGTCTTTGGGTTTAAAAGGAGGAGCAGGCTTGTCTTTTGCTTTAGGAGGAGGAGGCTCGTCTTTTGCTTCACGAGGAGGAGGAGGCTCGTCTTTTGGTTTAAGAGGAGGAGCAGGCTTGTCTTTTGCTTCACGAGGAGGAGGAGGCTCGTCTTTTGGTTTAAAAGGAGTAGCAGGCTTTTCTTTTGCTTCACGAGGAGGAGGCTCGTCTTTTGGTTTAGGAGGAGGAGGCTCGTCTTTTTGTTTAAAAGGAGGAGCAGGCTCGTCTTTGGGTTTAAAAGGAGGAGCAGGCTTGTCTTTTGGTTTAGGAGGAGGAGCAGGATAGTCTTTTGCTTCACGAGGAGGAGGCTCTTCTTTTGGTTTAGGAGGAGGAGCAGGCTTTTCTTTTGCTTTAGGAGGTGGAGGAGGCTCGTCTTTTGGTTTAGGAGGAGGAGCAGGCTTGTCTTTTGCTTCACGAGGAGGAGGAGGCTCGTCTTTTGGTTTAAAAGGAGGAGCAGGCTTTTCTTTTGCTTCACAAGGAGGAAGCTCGTCTTTTTGTTTAGGAGGAGGAGCAGGCTCGTCTTTTGGTTTAAAAGGAGGAGCAGGCTTGTCTTTTGCTTTAGGAGGAGGAGGAGGCTCGTCTTTTGGTTTAAAAGAAGGTGCAGGCTCGTCTTTTGGTTCAAGAAGAGGAGCAAGCTCGTCTTTTGGTTTAGGAGGAGGAGGAGGCTCGTCTTTTGGTTTAGGAAGATCTTTTAGTCCAGAAATAAGTTCTCCATCAACATCAAAACATTTTTCATATTCTTGTTCCATCTCATACTCTTCCAGTTTGTCTGTCATCTTTTTTATAAGAATTTCTCTTACTGTCTCTTTCATAAGAGGTTTCCCTTCTTCTAAAATCATCTCAGCAATCTTGCGTTTATGTGATTCCTCTGAACAGTCCCAGCAACGTGTCTTTGATGGCAGCGATGACAAACAAGCAGCAATAAATATGACGGAGAGAAGAAGCAGCAAGCCGATAACCTGAAAAACAAGATGAAGAGCTGGTTGTATTATCACAGCATCCCTTTGTACTTATGGTAATTTTGTGATGGTTAATAAAAGATTAATTGAGGATGTGGCCCAAAGTTCCATACCAGAGCTTTATAAATGTTTTATTTATAAAAATAATCTCTGTAATTACTCATTACAAATGTATTGTGCAATTCAATGGTGTGCTCTGTTGTTCCTGTTACAAGGACCTGAGTGAATGTCAGTGCAGGAAACCTTCGATAAGCAGGTGACTTAGTAATAACTATGACGTTGTCAATAAAAAAAGAAGAAAACTCACTCTTGACTTGTTTTTCAAAGTAAATTTGTACATAAACAGGAAAAAAATCAAGCTTTTTTCTATGTTCTAAGAGTAAATGACTGACTGACTGTTTGTTTTTGGGCTGGATTATTTTTTGTTAAAAAACATTCACATGAAATTTCATCTCCCGTAATAACTCTTCTTTATCTTTCTGCTCAAAGACAAAGATATTATATTGCAAGCTGACAGTTTTGCATACGAGTTTAAAAAATGAACATTTCGTGACTTGGCAAAGATGTTCGTTACCATAATTTCCTAATTATGTTCATAAAAGAGAAACACTTCTTTCTGAATCTATTTGATTTTTTGGGGGGGGTCAAAATTATTCTGAACCAAATATCATCTGTCTGTTAACCAGGCTTCTCTCGATCTCTCCAATTGAAACTAGGTTTCTGACATAACATCTAAAAACAACAAAAAAACAGGTTTCTGTAAGAACAATGAAAATCATGGTGTCGTCAATAAAGATAAATAAAGAAAACTCACCCTTGACTTGTTTATCAGCTCAGCGATGATTCCCTGTTCTTCAGCTGTGATGTCAGTGTTATCTTTACAAGGTAACTCTTCCCGTTGTTCAGAAAGGCCATTGTAACAGCAGACGTACCAGTCTCCATCAAGTAACACGGACACAGTCCACAGCGAACCAAGAAGAAGAGCTTTGAAAAAGTGGCGTGAAGAAATACAACAAACAGTTGTTTTACAGGCTCCACATGTATATTTACAGGCTCTCCAAAAGGTTTTGTCCATCCACAGCATCAAGATAAATATTAAAAAAGCTGGCAGTGTCATGTATAACCAGCAGTCTATCACTTGTTCTTTGCAGGTGCAGGTCAAGTCCTTTTCCAGCACGACATGGTACGAAAAAATCATGATGATTGTGGCGTAGATACTCGCTGTTTTGGCGATGTGTGCTGCAAAAGGCTTCAGTGCTGCTCTCAGGCTCTCCATGTTGGTGGAAGGTTTGATTCTGCTGAGAACTGAGACCCGTCTCCTCTCTCATCATAGATACATAGATATATACAGTCTCAACAGGAAACCACTTCCTGTTATTGCAAACAAGCTGCTGCATGTTGGCCACATGGTGGGTATGCCTTTCCTCATCTGTCATCTTCATACTGTGAGAATCACACAAACTTATTACTTTTTATCTTTAGCATTTGTATTTTTTTGTCTCATCATGATGAGTTCAGGTCTCATCGGGATGAAGTGATCCATCGACTGTAACGATGCATTTGGAGTCAGATTTCTATTTTCTCTGGACTGGCCCTGTTTTCCCAACATACACAGTTTGAGTCTTTTGGGGTGACAACAGCACGTCTTACTAACTTACAGTGTTTCCTGTAAGAAGTGCATTTTGGACTGTGTAACCACAATCAGATGGGCTGCTGAAAAGTTTTTTTCCCCATCACATTTGTTCTTTCCTAACTTTGCTGGTGGCCCAGCCTGTCTGACATTTCCTAGAGAGCAGATTGTTATGCAATTCAATACAATAACAGTGGACAGAAAGGACACAGTTACAGTATATGTACATATATTTAAAGTATTTGTGCATGTGAGTTTAAGCTGCTGATGTTGGGCTGGATGACCCAACCATCCAGTCCAACAACCCCCCAACACCAATAAAAGATCACTTTGCAAGTGTATGTTGTAAACAATACAAAGAGTGCAAAGAAATAAATACTGAATGGATGTCGATGATTTTGTTAAGAACCATTTGTTTCTGTGGGTAAAACAGATTGCAGCACAATCACAAGGAATTTCACCAAAACATCACAAAAGATCACTCAACATATATATCTTGGGTGACCCCAGACTGGATGCCAGTCAGTCACAAGGCTGACATAGAGGACAGACAAACCACTCACAGTCACATTCAGACCTAGGGGCAATTTAGAGTAGCCAATGAACCTGCATGTCTTTGGATGATGGGAGGAAGCTGGAGGGAGAACATGCAAACTCCACACAGACGGAAACTGTGCTACATCCACCCACCGAATCCAAATCTTCTTTCATAATAATAATTTGAGTATTTTTGGACTTTTGATTTAACTTTGTAACTATCTCATGTTTGTTGGATAAGAGCAGTTTGACGTTTGAATTGAATAACAGGAATGAAATATTACATCGCAGGACAGCTGCTCTCCGGTTGAGTAAACAGCCCTTCAGATGAAAAACTACTCAGCCAATTAATAATCCAGATTAATAAAAACGGCCATCTAACGGTTTTTCATCCCTTCATGTTGTTGAAATCAAAAGCAGGACAAGAGACAACCTTGATTTTAAAGGTATTAATAAAGTTCTTACAAACTCAAAATCTTGATGAAGTTTTCCTTCAAGTAAAGGGACCTGAAACATGACGGAGAGTGGATTTTAAAATAAAACATGACAAGCCAGAACAAGGAACCACAAACATTACACTTAAGGAAATGTTAAGGAAACTTAACATGGTGAGACATAACAGAAGAAACCAGACATGTCATTCAAACGATGATCAGGACATGACAGTACAACAAGAAAACCACACTGAACACAAGATGACCTGAAACATGAAACACTAGACAGACCAGAAACAGAAACCGAAACCTGACAAACATGGAAACTTGAACATGATGAGACAAAACAGAAGAGACATGAAAACCAGACCCCACAAGACACAACCTGACAAAGAAAACACAGCAAACATGAGACAAGAAAACAGAACATGACAACAGAACAGATTCAGCTGCTAGTCTGAAAGAAGCACTCCAGCTTGTTGTTCAGAAGGAGTGCTATCTGCTAGTCCAGAAGTAATTAGTTCTACAGCAATGTCCATTTCAAGAACAACATGGTTTAAAAATCACAGTGACTGTGGTGAAGATGTTTGCTGTTTTAGTGAAATGCTTAGCATCTCATCATATGTGGCTCCAATGTGAAACTTCCTTTATTTTTCAAATACACAGTTGGATGCTGTCGATGCAGACCGTCTGTTGATGATCTGTTCTGACTGTGTTTTCTTTGTTGTTTATCTCCAAAAAACACATTTGTGTTCAATTCATATGCAACAGTAATTAAGTTTTGAGAAAAATATAAATATTTTTTCATCAATGTGTAACCCAGTCCTGGAAAATACACGCCTCTCTAGGTTTGTAAGGAGCAAGGATTGCAGTGCAATAACCACAGCGACACCATCTGTATGGAGGTCATATGGTACCTGAGGGTTTGCGAACCCTAACCTAACCTATGTACCCTAATCTAACCCATTGAGAAATCAAGCTACATATTCTTCCAGAGATTTGGAAAAGACAATCAGGTCGTCAAGGAAACAAGCACTTCTCGGAGATGTATATCACCCATGCACTTCTCCATTAAGCGCTGGAACGTTGATGGTGCATTTGTTATTCCCTGTGGCATGCAATTCCATTCCCAAAAGCCCAATGGACAGACAAAAGCTGTTTTTGGTTTGTCACTCTCTTCCATCTCAATCTGATAGTACCCTGACTTCAAATCCTTCACTGAAAACCAGTGAGTGCAGAAAATGACTCCTCGAGGTTTGGTAACGCATATGCGTCCTTGATTATCTGCATGTTCAATTTCCTATAATCCACGCATAGCCTAATGGCACCGTTCTTCTTCTTGACAACAACAATGGGTGACAAGAAATTAGATTCAGATTCTCTTATGACACCCGCATCAAGAAGAATTTGGAGAAACGGTAGGTTGCTCAAGTAATGCCCACTTCTCATCGTTCTGCCACTAACATTAGCAAAAACTTCCAGGACAACTTTCTGACCTGCTGGAATCACTTCCTGCTCACGGCCTTGCAGTTCGACAAAACCAAATCGACCGTCTGAGTTTTGTTTGTGCCTGAGCTGTAAGGTTTTTAGAACCAAATGATAACCATAATATGGGTTATCCAGTGGGGAACCGTCATCCCAGAACTGTTCATAGAGTGGGTCAAGAGTGTTAGTTCCAATCAGTACTGGTATGTACAGGCAAGAGTTTGAATTTCAGGCTCAGACGCGATGGACTCTTTCGGGAATTGCATGTTTACTTGCACGTAGCCTGTATATGGAACCCTCTATTTCCAGTATGTCGCTCACTCGGTGAATAGTGTGGTCTGTTGGATGCATGTTGTAAAAGGATTGAGACACGGTTATAACTTGAGACCCTGTATCGAGTAACGAACTGCAGTCAATTCCGTTAACTTTAACATTGGCAGTGCTCTTACTTCCAACAAGACCTTTAAGCAGTTTTCTTGTTTGCATAGTTCTGTGTTCTTTCAGTGATGCTTTCGGTTTCGTTTTATGTTCAGAGTTAGGACTTTTGCTTTCATCCGTTCCTATTTGTCCCTTAATAGAAACGACTCCTAGTTTAAAGTGTCATCAGCAGCGTGCTTCTTGTCCTACGCCTGTTGCTTCTCTTTCAGCTCCCTCCTCTTTGCATCAACCAGTGTCGGATTTGCGCTTAGCTTTTTGCTTCACAGCTGTTGTTAAGGATGACTGTAGCCTATGAAGATAGCTGGATGGTTTTTCTCCTGAGTTCTGCTGAGTATTAAAGAATTTAGCAAACAACTCATACCCATCTTCAACAGTTGCATATGCTGAAGCAAGCAAACCCAGGTAAGCATGAGGAGTAGCCTGAGGGCCTGAATGTTTCACCACATTTGCTGCTGGAGGTAAGAGACTGTCAACAATTCTTCTCACCAGTTGTGAATGTGACATAGTAGGATCAGTCAAGTAGAAATCAACACCCGCTCTCCGGGTGTCATAGTCACTGACACCACTTTGTAGTTGGGACAAGGAACTTTTCCTGAGAAAGACCTCAGCTTAGCAGGTGAGTGGAACTAAGATGCAATATTGGTGCTCTTCACAATATGTTCCACTACTACATGCTGTACTTTGGGTGTGCTGCAGCTGCAGGTTCACTATGAGGCTTCAACAGGGGTCAATTTTGACTCTCTAAGGTAGGGATGTGAGTCCACATGAGGTTGTGTGAGATTGGGCTGAGCCATAACAGTTGGGGAGGGGGTCACTACATTTTCACTCAGTGGATGCACCAGAGTTGGCCTATGAGCTGTTTCGACTCCTTCCCTTGGAAACTGTTCTCCAATAGTTTCTGTTATCCTGGTCAACTCATCTCTCAAAATGTCTCCAAATGACTTCCCACTCAGTTTTGCTATGCCTTTAAGCTCGGAAAGGAATGTATGTGTGATACTAGCAGCTACTTTAGAGCTATAAACACTAGTCAGGGTTTTCACATGGTAAATGATCTGAGGGTCTGCAGAACTCGGCCTATCTAATGGTAAGATGGCTTCAAGGGTCTGTTCTGTCTCACCTGATTCAAACTCAAGAATAGCCTGTTGGTGGAATTCAGACTCAGGAGTATCAGTCTTAATTACCCTCCTGACTGACCCATATTGCTTTAGGTAGTCAAAAATGACCAGTTTTTAACACCAGATCGAATATGAAGAAAGAAACTTAAATATTATATAAATCAAATGTGGTATGGTAATTGCACTGCTATACCAAGCTCCTGGCTGGCTCGCCAAGTCTTTACCAATGTAACCCACTCCTGGAAAATACACGCCTCTCTTGGTTCATAAGGAGAAAGGATTAGAGTGCAATAACCACAGCGACACCATACCTTTCAGTTAAAATTTTAGTTTGTAACAGAAAAATTATACATTACAAATTTAACAGTGGTATGAAAAATAATAAATGGGCCCTTTTAACTCCCAACCTCACCTCCGTTTTAAAAGCCGGTAGAACCGCAACCAAACAACATAGCGCAATAATTCTTTTTGCATATAAAACCGGAGGAGTTGCTCTTTCATATCACGTGTTCAACATGTCCCGGAGCGCTTTTTCGGTCCACTAATGTGTTTGCATAAATACTGTAAAAAGCGCTCACAACAAAACAACGTCATAACTCAGACCGCAGTGTTTTATTCTGCTTCCTATGCCGGTAGACACGTCAGCACGCTGTAGTGATGACGTCACGTCGCCTTCTCGTTTGCCACTGAAGTTTTAATGCAGTAATAACGATTTTATTTTTTTGTGGTTTGTTAGACTTTTTTAGCAACTATTTTTTTTAGTCTGGACATAAATCTGTACATATTATTAAAATATGAGATAAGGGTTGTACTGATGTATAGTAAATTAAAATGCTCCAAAAAAGGGCACTACAGCATGTAAATGTAAAAATATGCACTGTTCTGTGGTTCAGTTTAGGTCATAAAGAGTTTAAAAAAATAAATGTCTCCCCATCTTTTTGTGAGTTATATCTCAGTTCAAGCGCCTTTAAAAGTCAGTCGAGTCAAGCTTTTCAGATCAGAGGGGTTATGATCTGTCTGAGTTCAAAGTTAAGAATCCGCACGGTGTAAAGAGTCGTTGGAGTGCACTTGTGTTCAAGTTGGTGCTGCCACAGGTGACTGGCACGATCCTACCACAAGCAGAAAGTGTGTCGCTATTTCAGGGGACGTGTAGATCCTGTTCCCTGGATTCTAGCTGGGTGGCTCGTCATCTACTGGAAACTGCTGCAAGTCTTCAGGATCGTCCACAGGAATCTTTTCGCTCCAAATAAAAAACCTGACCTGCATTTGAAAAACAGGCTTATAGTCTTTGTCCTGAATTATTATATAACTTCCCTTATTCTGTATTTCACAGGTTTCTCTTCTGTTGTACAACATTTTATCAAATTATGACATCAGTTAAAGTACCGCTGAATGCAATTACTTGAATGAAATGTCTCTAGTAGTTCAACTTCAAAATTCTCTATGAAATTACTGTAGAATTATTGTAGCCTAACATAATATATTCCCAGCATATTTCAACTTCAATTACATATAAAACCATATTAAACTGCTTCAGTTTAACGAATATGTAAATGTAAATGAATTGTACATTTCTCATGGAGATCAATAAAGTATCTATCTATCTATCTATGAAAACAACAAAACATTTCACATATTCAAACATTAAACCTCACATTTAATGAAAACAACATTACTAGTGTTTCTCTGTATTTCCTGCATTAATGGTTTCACTTATGTAAACACCATAATTTTAACAAACAAATCCAGCAGCAACAGTTCACTTATATCAATACAAAAAAATTCTGCTTGATAGATTATTTTCTGATGAAACAGCTCACAGTGCAAACCGCTCAATAACTCCACAACTGAATAAATTCACATCTTCTCCAAAGTAAAATACACCATCTTACCCTTAAATTGACATTAAATAAGGTGATATCAGCAAATAAATGTGCTGTTTAATGTGCTAATGCACATACAAGGTGCTTAACATTTTCAATCAAATACAGCATGGAACAACTAAATAAAGACCAATTATGTGTATTCCCACAGCAGAAATAACTAACATGCCAACAGCCAACAGTATCTCACCGAGTCGCATGTGCTCCACTACCGAGAAAAGCAAGGCCCAGGTCTCGGGCCGCACCCTCAACAAGATGGAAACACTTCAATGTTGTAATTTGCTGCTCTACTGCCAGGAATCCAAATCCTCGTAGTCGGACCAAACGCAGAATAAAACTACAGACACAGCTAGTTTAGCTCATTTAAATTTTTATCCATATTTATCAATGAAACAGTACCTCAATATTTCGCTCCTCGTGCACGTGCCCCCTTGCTGCGATGGCAGACACAAAAGAGGAAGTAAAAGCTCCCGCAACTTGGTGTCTAATTGGCCGAACGACTGCCTGCTACCTGCTCGGCTAACTGATGCGATGCATTAGATGCTGCATTCAAGCGCACCTAGGAATTTTGAATATTTGACGAACAAATAAAAATAAACTAAATATTTTTAAATAACACTCTCCTAAGTCATCCAGATGTATTAGCCCGTTTTGTTACCAGGGTTACAAATGTAAATATGAAATGTTCAGACTTTTCCTACAATATCAGCTTACACAGGATTTCAGTTTTTATGTTTCTGGTCAGGTCTTCAGGATGCTTGTTGAAGGTTCACGAAAGATGCTGAAAAAATGACTTGAAACAAGAGTTGTGTGGACTTTATTAACCATCAACTGAAACCTAGATCTTTCATTCACTTTGACTAAAGTGCCTTTTGACCTAAACCAGTGAAACCACAGAAACCAGGATGTGAAGATGGCAAACTGTGTCAAAATATTCTAAGACGTGCGATCTTATGATTGTTGTCGTATGTGTATCCAAACCTATGTTCATATATGGTGCCCCTAAAAATCGCTTGTGGCCCAGTCTGACCTCTCAACAGCAATACATGAGGAGTTTAAATCCACAGGTGTCCGGGGGTGACCTTATGACCTTAAAGTCCGTTTATCTGGTGGTGACTGGCTGATTCCTGTTTTCTCACGTATCTCTGAATACTTGATTCCACCTGGCTGTGGTTGAAACCAGCTCTTGTACAGACTCACTAGATTCACATTTTTTTCCTGTTTCAGAGTCAGTTTATCAGGCTGTGGATATTTTTCCTGCCACCTGCAGACTCACTTACAACGACACAGACATTAATTTATTTAATTATCATCTTAATGTCTCTCCGGCATCATATTTGGTGGACTGGCTTGTAATCCTCACTGTGGTCACCAGATGTCACTGCTCCATAAATCTCTGCTCGTATGACCAGCCACTGCGCACAAATCTCCCTTTAAAATAAAACTGTGAAGACTGAACGTATCCTGTCTTTAACTGACTTTATCTGTGAAGTAAAGTAAAGTAAAGTAAAGTTGCTTTTTACACTGAAGCAGTGATGTACAGTCAACATCTGTCTTTTATCATTTGTTCTGGTTTTATGTATGTATGTATGTACATTATATGTACACTCATGTTGGACATCAATAAAGGTTTTTAATAAACTGGACAAACATAACATTTGTAGCACTAAATAATTAGCATAATAAGCATTATAAAACAGAAGCAAAGGTACAATGACTGTATCGTCTTTAAAAAACAGCACGTAAAAACAGATAAGATATAAACTTGTTTCTTACATCAGATTAAAGCATGTTTGTGTGTTGAAATAAGCCAAAAGTCCCAAAAAAAAAAAACAGCTTTCATAACACTTAAAGAAAAGATCACCAAAACCATAAACATACATCATCTGAGAAACATTCATATCTGTACCAAACTTCACAGCAGGCTGTTGAAAAGTTGTCTAAGTGAATAAACCAGCAGTGTTTGAGCGTCAGCAAATAAACATCTAAAGATAAGTTTGCAAGAACAAAGCTGCATTATGACTTTACATGATTCACAGTGGAGGTTCAGAAAACTAAATACTGTGGAGGTTTAAGTTTTGTCACAATTAATCTGGTAAATATATCATAAGAGATTAACAACACTTAGAAAAAGTTAGAAATCTCTGCATGTCTACAATGAGGACATAGACTAAATTAAGATTCACTTGATTGTTTGCAAGTTTCAAACTGCTAGTCCAGAAATAAGTTCTCCATCAACATCAAAACATTTTTCATATTCTTGTTCCATCTCATACTCTTCCAGTTTGTCTGTCATCTTTTTTTTAAAAATTTCTCTTACTCTGTCTTTTATAAGAGGTTCCCCTTCTTCTAAAATCATCTCAGCAATCTTGCGTTTATGTGATTCATCTGAACAGTTCCAGCAGCATATCTTTGATGGCAGCAATGACAAACAGGCAGCAGCGATTGTGACAGAGAGAAGAAGCGGCAAGCCGATAACCTGAAAAACAAGATCAAGGTAGAGTTGGTTGTATTATCATAGCAATTTTTTTAGATTAGATTCAGCTTTATTGTCATTACACGTGTACAAATACAGGGTAACTAAATGCTGTTTAGCATCTAATCAGAAGTGCAAGAAGTAGCAAGTGCAGGATATATGTAGTATGGACATTATATACAGGAGTTATGTACAGTCAAGGGCAGTAACTGTTTTATTTATAAAAATAATCTCTGTAATTACTCATGACAAATATATTGAGCAGTTCTATGGCGTGTTTTGTTGTTCCTGTTACAACCACCTGAGTGAATGTCAGTGCAGGAAACCTTCAATGAGCAGGTGACTTAGTTT
>JBAJHX010000036.1:3911776-3924553 GCA_037176925.1 Amniataba percoides | reverse complement strand
TGTGTGCATGTTGGACTTGCCAGCCAAAAAACTGAAGGTGACCAATGTGCTGATGAAGATTCAGAGTGACGCAAACCAACTAACCAACACCCAGCTCCTACAACAGGTGAATGTTATCTCTCTCAATCACTTCTTCAATGGGAAGTGTGTCTATTTTACATATGAAAGTCTGTGTGAAGGTCCTGGGGGGTAATACTGCAGAAAAAGTGTAGAAAGCCTCCAGAGTGTGGCACGTGAAATCTGATAAATCACCTCAGGTGATGTCACTTGAGTCATCTGGGGGCTACAAACTACTAGTCTGAACATGTAGAAAATATGGAGGTGTAGTTGTGAAGCTAAATCATTGGAGTACTCTTTTAAAGGCATCTTTCTTTGAAGCAAAACCTTTCAGAAACTTCAGCCAAAGAGTTTAAAGGGTTGTACCATTTCCTCTGATATTGTCTGTATTCCTCCTTAGATTGGTGAAGCACTTGGCAGAGGGGGAATCACTGATTTCCAAGTGAGGTGGAAGATTCAGCCAAGAAAACTGGAGGATGACAATAAAAGATAATTGAAATCATCAAATTAATTATTAGATCAGGCTTAATTCCATGTTGGTGCATCAGTTTCAGGGTCCTGAATTGTCGGTCAAAATATGTACCATGAAAATGCAATGACTGTGGTGTTTATGTCCACTGAAAGCTTTGTGTGTTTTGCTGTGATATTTTTCGTTCTGTTGAAAATCATTATTAGTTACACTAGAAGTTTGGCATTTTATCTGTCAGTCAGCCATTGTTCCAAAAGCCCATCTGTCCAATGTAGTTTCTTAGATGGTGGTGATGTGAGGATGATGAAGAAGGCTCCGCTGACACTGTGACTCTTTTAAGTAATTATATTTTATTACAAAGAAGTACAGCATCGAATCAAGCTCCTAGGTTGCCTGTGAGAGGGACCAGGCCAATATGTCTCCCCTCTCGACCACCTCTCTCTTAGGATTTATGTAGTGCAGTTGTTTTTCACCTAAAACTACTCCATGTCAGGGGTCTTCATAAAAAGGTACATAGGTTGCTGGACTAAGTCCAGTCTTTATGAGACCCTTATCTTACACGTGGCATGTTAATAGGTCATTGCATGTATAACACATCATACACTACACCAACACCTCAACAATCAAAAAAACGTCCCACTGGACCTTATGCCAGAAACAAATGCCTTTTGCTTCTAGGGCCTATTAATAAGAAAATACTCACTTGCTTGTTCTTGTATTGGGATGAAGCTTTAAGTACCATTGTAATATTTTGCTGCTGCAGAATGCAACGTAATGCTGTTCTGCATAATAATTAGCTCTATGCTTCGCTGTGTTGAAGCAACAGGAGTTTGTCTCAGTTGCAAAGGGCTGTCAACATATAGGCTTTCCATCCAATATGACATTTTTCAGAGTAACAGGCTGTCCATGTAGATTCGTGCTGTGTGTTCAGGCAGAACACCGGCAAGACCGTGAAAATGAACTGTGAGATTGCCTACAAAGTCAGAGAGAGGTTAGACATGACATCATGTCCACACATGTTGAAATCTTGTAACAAGAGTGGAAAATGTGAGCATATCCCAAGGCTTTGAATCTGTTTCATAGACTGCCAGTGCATCCATTTAGTGCCAACTAGCTTTATTTGAGTTTTACTTGAGTTGCTTTCTGTCTGAACACATCTTTCATCTGGCTTTTTATTTTTTAACATTTCACATGAAATAAGGCCAGCAATACCATAATATAATAAGATACTTTAGGTTTGCATTTTAAAGACAGGTATATTTTATGCACCAGGATACAAAGTTCCATATATATGTTTACTATAAACCTAGTTCCAGTTTAATTCATGTTTGCTGTTATTAACTATTCAATAAAGTTAGCATGCTACATACACTTTGCTGTCTCTTTATTACTAATGAAATTTAACTTGATTAATATTCCTTTGCTGTGAAACCATAAAACTCACAAACAAATTACAACCTCTGCAGTGACCTCTGACAACCTGTGTCCTTCACACAGGTGTTTAGCCATCTTAAGTGTAAGATTGGGTGCAGGCTTCCATCTAAACATGACAGAAAGTAAGGAAATCTAATTTTTTTTAGATTATTTCTTTGTTGTAACAATACTTGTTGGTGTTTGGTGCATGCAAAAGATTCAGAATTTGGAGTTCGTTGAAATCACAGCATCAACAAGAGGGACACCCAGAGGAAGGTTACCCCCCTGGGGATTCAGCTATGCCTGGACACTGTGGAAAATTAAATATAAGACCCACGGATTCAAGCTACTGTGACAAACTTACAAAATCCACTGCCAGTGCCTTGACTGTTGTGAAGGACTGAGTCTTGGCACATATTTTGGTGAGACTTTAGAGACTCTAACGCTTCTTCACAAAGAGGAGCTTATTAAATTGGCTGGGATCTACTCTACATACTTCTTTGTTTCTAAAATAAACTTAGCACAGAAAGTAAGAAAATTTGTGTTAGATTATGTTTGTTGTAACAATGCTTCTTGGCAAAACAATGTTTGCATTTTGGGTCCAGTCTTGCTTGCACTTCATTACAATTGATGCTTAGCCAGCAAGTTCACCTGTCAGGGAGAAGGGATGAACAACATGACCACTTTGTCAGTACGCTGCAATGGAAAAACCACGCTGTCATCAGGGACACAAGACACCTACAAAAATGACTACAGTAGAGTCCCTGAATTTAAATTATGGTACTTAACAGGAAAGCGTGGCCTTCAAATCGTGTTTACATCAGGTACAGACCAAGGTGACCTTTCTCATATTGCTTATTTGGATATGTAAATATGTGGAGGTGATACGCTGCATGGCACTGAGACGCTGTTGGAGTCAGTGTGCACACTGGGACGAGCTTTTAAATGGATGGCCTTAATAATGTCTGTACATCTGTCATTATAAGAGGCTTTATTTTGGCAGCTGTTGGCTGAACTGGAGAGGCGAGAGTTGGTCTCTCTTCTTTGGCTACTGTAAAGCCAGATTGTCTGAAATGATGAACTCCAGTGAACAAAACTACACATTTATTTCCACCTCCACAGTCATGACAGTGATCTTAAAGGTTGACATCAGAAACCAGACACTCATAACATAAACAAATATTAATATGGATAAATTATCTCGTCATCTCAAGATAACAAATGTTGTTTTTTGGAGATATCAAGATAAATTAACCTACTATTGTTATCTCAGGATAATGGGATTGAAAAAGCCTTCATATGTGGGTACATCCTCTATCAACATTCTTCTATTATTTTGAGTATTATTATTAGATATTAGATAGAATAGATGATAGTATCAGGTAAATCAGTGCCAGTAGTCACATTTTACCATTTTTAGTACTATTACAATAACTACACTTTGTTATATCAAAGAACTTGACTGACAGATGTATGTTTGTTTCCAAAATGTTGTTTTAGTTTTTAGATGTGGATTTCAACCTTTTGATGAACCCAACCAGTTTCTTTAACATACATCATGTGCATGTTTCACCCAGTCATTTCAATATTACATATTATATATTATACAATATTAACATGGCTTTAAACCCCCCAGGAATGCATTTACATGTGCTATTAATAATTTATAAAATCTCAAAACTACATATTGCAACTATTTTATAAATATTGGATCAGGTCTCAAAATCATGTTCAAATGTAGTGAAAATGTAATATACAGTATGGTTTACATATTTTGTTATTTAACAGTATTTTTATTTAATGTCTTCTGCCCTTGTAAATTATGTTTGCTTAATACTTTTCTAAGCCTTTTCTTTTTTGTTATTTGAAAATCAGAGATGCATTATCCACTGCTTTTGATTTCCATCATCTTTGGCATTAGTCACAATACCCCATGTTAATACTGGTGACTCTAAATTGTAGTGTGGTTGTCTGTCAGTCCTGTGATCCTCCACCAAAGGATAAGCAGTAGAGATAATGGATTGATGGATGTCTTTGTAATGTTTTTTTGAGTTTTTTTATATCTATTTTTTTGGTCTTCTACAGGCTGGGAAGTACATCTAATATTTTTGGTTAATCTCCATCCACCAAAACTTTACAATGTGCTGTTCTTCTTGAGAGGCCAATCAGATATTTGCAAATCAGACATCCTTAAACACATTCAAAACTCAAAGCACAAAACTCCAGCACTGCAGCAAGGTGGGAAAATTATTCATTAGTTTAACATTTTAACTTACTTTGACCAGTAACAGTAACACAATAAAATATGAGTCGTCCTGAGCCAGTTCAATGACATTAATGCATTTTACTTTTGTCATTTCAGTGCGTGTTACAAAGTTAGGTCAGCCATGAATGTAAAACTCAAGGTCAGGACTGGAGTTTCACTGTGGGACAGGGAATATGGCTGCCATGTCACAATTATCTTATTGTCCCCAGACTTTCTGTGAGAACGGTTTTCAGCTGTTTATGAGGGACACTTTCCTTAGAAAATCAAATACAACTTCAAAGTGGAGGTTGACTTATGGGGAGTCCCTTTAAACCTGTTCAGTCCCTGACATCCTGTTGCTGCTGGTGTGACAGTGGAAATAAAGAGATATATTGCACTAATAAATAACCCCTAAATGGTGCCAGGCTCCAAGTAAAGGTTTACAACTGGTTGTAAAGAAGCAAAAGGATCTCTTTGGTTGTTGGTCATTCTGCTCCCACTTACCATTTGGTGCAGCGCCATATTTGAACAAACTGCACAAAATGAGGAGCAGATGAAAAGGAGCTCACAGCTTCAGCAAACCCAAGATGCTGTTTATGTTTGCGTGGGTTTGTGTATTTTTTTCCCTTGATGACTGTGGCCAAATCATCACAAACATTTAAATAAGAGAGAAATGTTCTTAGTGTTAAATCCCAATGACTTTGCTGATCCTCTTATCGTTCATGTAGTGTCACCAATAGATCAAACTAGATCAGCCGCAACTGGACTTCAAGGTAAATGTCAGTGCTTACGCGCTTAAACCATGTTAACATGTTAAATATATATTGTGTATTAATGTACTAATCCAACATATAAATAATGTAATGTCAATGTTAGCATTCAGCTCAAAGCAGATCAGTTTAATTACACATACAGCCGAGGACCATTAATGGTGGAACATCAGAGTTAATCAGTCTTTTATAATACCAATACAATTTTCTTTTGTAATACCAATACATGTCGCTATAAAACATTTGCAGTAGAGAAGTGTAAACCATGTATATGTGTTGTTTGTTGTAATGCTGTTTATGGTGGAAATATTACAATTGCATCTCACTAGATTTACTTGCAGTGAGTGTTTTATTCTCTTTGACTAAAAAGTAATATTTTTAATAACATAATTACATCTTGATGCATCAAAACAAGGAAAAGAAGACGCTAAACTTCAAACTTACACCACTTGATGTTTCAGCAAGTTCCCCAAAACAACATGCTGAAGTGACAAAGCCCCCAAAAAGCCCCTGGAGTCATGAAAAGGGAAGAAAAGGGAGTGAGATGAAGCTGTTACTGAGGAATAAAGTTTGTGTAGGGAGGAGGTCACTTGCTTATTATTGCACTCATGACGCCAAAACCACACTTAACGAAGTAATCATTTAATGTTTCCCAATTTCAACGGGAAGGGCCGTGGTTAAAAGGCATCAGATCAGACTGATGCCTGCAACTATTTGATCAGCAGTAACGTTTGCATTGAAATGAAACATGCTAAATGGAAAACTAAAGCCTTTCACTGTGTCTTTTATTAGGTAAAACATGTTGTCAGTCCATCCTGAAAATGTTTTTGAGGTCAATTTCAAAACTTCATCCCTCTCTGATAAGATAAGATACACTTTATTAAAACCACATTGGAGAAATTTACTTGTCACAGCAGCTCAAAAGTAAGACAAATATGAAAAACACATTATAAACACATTATAAAGATAAATACACAATGTACATCCTCCACATATATACAGATATAGATCTATTCATAGATTGTTATTGCACGAGAAAACAGACAGAAATGTGATGAGTGGTTCATGTTTCACACCACCACCAGGTCAACATTTCAATTTTCTCTGATATTTGGTAAGTTTATGACCAAATCTTTGACTAAACTAAGATGCACATTTAAAATCAGGTTGTTAACATTGTGAGCATGTTGGTGTCCTGATTTTAACGTCACAAGGCCGCAGGCTCGTTTAATCCGAGTGAACCGCAGAATGAAAACGAACGACTGAGAGAACATTAGGAAAAATCTGAGCGGTGCTAAAATGGGACAGAGGGAAGAGGAGGAAGACGAGGAGCCGAGGGAGGATGGATGGAGGAGAGGAGGAAGGCTGAGCGGGGAGGGAGGTCCAGCAGCCGGCTGCAGGAATGTTTCACATGCCTGTCCTCTGGATGACCTCGCCTCCCTGGAGTGTGGGAGATACTGGGAGTAATTAGCCTCCTTTAACACTGGATCTGTGCTGCCTCTGCGCCTCAATGGGGTTAGCAGTGGCATTGAGGGAGATCAAGTGTATTTATATTTTCAAACAGAGCTGCTTTAGCTTTCTCTTCGCTGGCACCGCCCGCCTGTAGCACTGCGGTCTCTTTTTCATTCATCTTTTTCTGCGTTTTAGTGTTTTGTTTTAGTGTTTTAAGGCAGGGGAGTTGTTTTCGGTCATTTCCAGTTGATGAATGCTGTAAATTAGGTCCATTATTTCGAAGTGGAACAGATTTCCTCCCCCTCGGAGGCACCAACCCATCTTGCAGCTGACCTACTTTATCTTCCAGCAAGATTTAATTATGGATCTTCCGAACTGCAAATATTTCTCACTTAAAGTCAAGGATCGAGGATTGAAGTGGACGTAGATGAAGAGAAACAGAGCCTAAAAAGTATTGATTTTGTAAAAGGCCACATGGTTTCAATCATGAAATGCCAATACTGGAACATCAGTGTTATCTGCTTTGCTTTGAATGGCCTTTATTTAAAACAGACAAGTGTCTCTTTAAGTCGTAAATCCAGAGCTAAAAACCTGGACGAGGTTCTCCAACAATCTTAGTGCAGTTGTGTGATTTAGGAGAGAGAAGGAAAAGTATTTAACTCATTTCACTAAAGCATGATTTTTAACATTTTCAGATTAAAATCTGCACAAAAGCTTACGTAGTGGTTGAAAAAAAATTACACTTCTTCTTACAATCCATTTTAAAAGCCATCAGAGTATAAAATTCATTATCCTGAAGCTTAAAACGAGTTGTATGCATCCAAAAAAGAAAAATATTTTGGAGCCACATCCTTCTCAGTGGAAAGTGACAATAATTTATTGTCAAACAAAGGAAGAAAAGACCATTTCTGGTTAAACTGAAGCACATGCAATACAAAAATATATCATGGCTTATAAATAAATGAACAATTAGCTGAAATAAAACAAAAATATGAACAGTGGATGTTTTAGATGCACTAGTTTATCTTAAAAGTTTAATAGTTAATGTTTTATGAGTATATAGACCTATAAAACTAAACTCCTTAAATTTCCATTAATGTTACGCTGTAAGTTGGCATAAGCACAATTTTTTGCAGATAAATAAAACACCTGCATTTTGCAATTACACAAGCCAATCGATCGGCCAGTCAGAGTTATTTATCACATGTGATTGGTACGATCAGGGTGAAACGTAATGAACAACTCGATATCTACTGTCATTAACAGTGTTTTGGCTTTAAAACATTCATCAAATCAATGTTTGGTTTCTTTTTTTCACTTTAATATACAACACTGGAACTAGTTAAGCCATTTTAGATTTATATTTATATTTCCTTCGTTCCTCCAAATTTGTAATATAAACATTTCTATGAGTGAATATAAGATTGAAGATTAAAGAGAGATGTTATTATGATAATTTATTTGTAAATTAAGCAAAAGAATAATCGACTGATTGGAAAATAATGATAGATTAATCGATAAAGGAAATTTGAAAATAAAAAAGCAAAAATAATAATATTAGATTAGGTAGTGGAATTTATGGAGCACTAATATATAATTTAAAAATACTTTTCTTAGATTTAAAAAAAAAAAAGTTTGACACCAACACATTTCCTCCTGTGGCGTGGAGGGACGTTGGATTACAAAGAGCTCGAGGTGCATTGTGGGTAATGTAGGCCAAACAGGAAAAACGTGAAATTTCTGCTTCTGTCGCGTCGGTTTTTATACTTTTTTATCACCAAACTTATGGTTTAGGTCTCCTACTGTCCCCCCGTTTCCTCCCCACCGGAGCCCCGGTCCCTGTGCCGGGGCCTCGGCGCGGGTCCGGCCGGGGACGGCAGCCGGCGGCGGGTCATGTGAAGGGCAGCGGCGGCGGAGCAGGTTCACGCAGAGTTCAGCCGCATACATTAGGTAACGCCATCGCTCCCTCTGACATAACGAGTATGAAGCAGGTTGAGCCGAGACATCCGTCAATAAAGCAGAGATAAGGAGGCAGAAGAAGAAGAAGGAGAGAAAGTTTGTAATGCAAAGCTGTCGCAGGCTGCAGCGCGTCTGCAAACATCCTGCAGCAGCTTCAGGTCTGCAGGCGAGCTGCTGCTCTGAATGCAACACAGAGGCGCCTCACTGCTGAAAGAAAACAGTTTGCATTAAGTATTTTTTTAAAAAAGAGAGAGAGCATCATGTTTGACTACCTGGACTTTCAAGCTTTCGGTCCTGGAGACATTATGGACTTCTGCAGCCCCGTTTGCATGCACCAGGACCAGGATCAGAGCCAGGACCAGGACCAGGATCTGGACCAGGACCTGGCTGCCTTCTTCCCCGAGCTGGTGGAGGCGGACTGGCAGCAGCACCGGTGCTCACAGTGTAGGTGGAAACTGATGATTTTTGGGTTTAAAAAATGATGTTTTGGTTAAATGTTTTGTTTTTTGGTGGATGGAAAGAAGATGTGAGTCTCTTTTATAATTTATCATCTTTAAAGATGTGGCTCCACATTTAAACCACAATGTCTGCTGGACCCTGTAAAAAGACCTTAATATTTGACCTGCATTTACTTATTTTATGATGTTTTTGTAGTTTGTTTCATCTCAAAACACCAGGTGCACTTATAGATGTGTATAATATTAATAATGTGTGAATATAAGGCAGAAATGTGGGATAAATCCACTGCTGACCTCATTATTTAGTCAGTGAGTCAGTCAAAGTTCAGTTTTATTGCAGCTTCTATGTGGGTCAGAGCAATTCAAAGTGCTGCACAGATGTCTGACAAGCTCATAATATGACAGGGAAAATGCAAACTGCTCAACATTTTGAGATTAATGCACATGGGAAATAAAACAATGATGATGAGATAATAAAGTTAAGCAAAAAAGAACAATAAGATACACAAAAAAGAGCATAAAAAACACATTGAAGCATAAATGCAAAAGAAACAAGCTGTGAAATCAAATAAATAACAAATAATTAGACACTTGAATTAAGATTTAACTTGTTTTAAAGACAACATGTTAGCTGACAGATGTGCAGGTGTAAGACCATGACGTGCTTCAAAAACAACAAAAAGAAAATTAAAATCAATGCAAGAACTGACAGGAAACTTTAAGTTTAACTTTTCAAATAAACACTGTAAGATTCACACGACTGACACAGTTTGATCCTCCATATCAACATTTAACTTCAACTTTTTACTGTCTCTACTCTCTTGTGCTCTTCCTGTGTTTGCTCTGATGTTTTTGTGATCAGTTTCCTCTTGTAGAAGCTTTTTTTTAAAACAGAAAATGAGCGCAGCAGAAAACGGGGTGTGTATCCGAGCAGAGTGGAGGTTTGTGTTTGGGTCGGTCACTTTGGGGTCACCGCGGGTTCATCGGACGGTCACCAGCTCAGGAGGTCAGAGGAGAGTCAGACCGCTGCTGCTCCGATACAGTACAACTAATGTAAAAGTAAAAAAGTAAAAGCACTCGTTCTGCAGAAACACGACCGCTGTGGCTGATGTGTTTTTATTATAAATGATGGAGAAAGAAAAACTCTGCTTCACACATTTGTCAGGTAAATATGAAGTAAGAAGAACAACACTGAGCTGTAGTGAGGCCGAAGTATAAAACACCACGAAACAGTAAAAATAAAGAACCTCAGAGACATTTACATACAATACATGAGTAAATGTATTTTACTCTTCTCAGGGAAGAAATCCACATAAATTTCTTTGCACTTGTTTTTAACTCACTGAAAGAAAGAAAAGAAGAGCAAGTTGTTTTTTCTTTTCATTAGCTTCATTCATATATTTAATTATCATATTTAAGTTACAACAGCAGAGCGCACAGTAATGTCAATGTCAGAGTACAAAAGAAATGACTTAAGATGAGTAAAGAAATCAAGAATTTGTATCTTAGATCTCAGAATTTAATTCATGTTAAAATACATAAACTTGAAGTGTTTTCATTATTGATGAATCGCTTCAGTCAAAATAAATGAAAGCGAGGCGGTTTCACCTTCTCAGGTGTGACGATTTGATGCTTTTCTTTGACATTAAATGAAATGTTTTGAAGTTTTTGAACTGTTGATTGTAGAAAAAAAGCAATTTGAAGACATTACAGTGGGCACCTTTAACTTCTTTTTTTTCCAAAAATGTATAGAATAAACTAATTATTTTACTAAAGTGTACTTCAATCTGTAATTGAATTAATTATTCGTTGTCAAGGCTGCAACAGAAAATGCTCCTATAAAATTTAGATGTATTAATGTTGCATTCAGCTGCATGCAAAGATGCAAAAACTGCAGAAAAATGAGCATGAGCCCTTTTTTTTAATATCAGCATAAACAAATATGACATTTCACCGCTTGAAGCCGTCATGAATCCACTTAAACACAATTTAAGAGTTGAGATTTTTATCATTTTGTTCTTCCCTCCCACTCAGGCTCCAAAATATTTTACACCCTCACATTTATTTTGTAGGTTTAAGTGCAACACAATACATCAAATAACACCACCTAAATTGGGCTGGAGGCAGCCTCGCCCCCCTCCCCCGAGCAAAATCACTTTCACCGCCCCTCCACACACTCTCTGTTTCTCCTCCGTCCCTCTCATCAGTCAGCTGGGCTCGTGGCATGCTCCTGCATTGTTTCATGTTGGGGGGGCGCTCGGGCTGACGGGGGCGTCCTCGTTTGACCCCCCGATTCCAGGTTCAGCCGGAGGCCACGGGTCCAAGGGGATGCAGATAAGCAATTTTTCTCGTTTTGTCCCCCCCTTTTTTTTTCTTTCTTTCATGGTTTTCTGTCAGCGGCGGAGGTGATCAGGGAGCCGGCGGGGAGGCCGAGCGATTCAGAAGTGATTCAGAAGTGGGAGGTTGACTGTTGTGATTGATGGAGTGAAATGATGGATTCAGCGGGAAAAACTGTGGCACAAAAGGTGCAGCTGTATTTATTAAAAAGAGAATTTTTCATTGAATTCATTCACAACTCAGCCAGTCTGCGATATTTCAGGGAGTTTGGGTTTCGCTCTTGTTAGTTTAGTAGGTTTCTGAGCACTTCAAAGACATTTTTCAGGTTAAACTGAGCAGAGTGTTTGAATAAGTGGAGGATGGGATACTTTTCTCTGCTGCGCTCTCAGTGTCTGATAAAGGCTGATAAGATCGGTGTAGATTTACCTGAAAGTCCTCCCAGGTAAAAGAACACAATGAAGTGAAGCTCCTAGATTATTACTCGACTTTACACAAACAGATTTCTTCTCAGCTTGATTTTTTTTTCAATTCTCATGAAATTTTCCTCTTTAAATATTTTATTTGATAGAGTTTCAAACTGCATGTGAGATTAATTTCTAAAAACAAGACTGGAAACTTTAAGTCAACTTACAGCTCTCAGTGGTTGTAAACCATGATGGATAAATGACCATTGATCATTTATTGATTCTAACAGATGATCATAATCTGTTATCTGAATATCATTATGATTTATTATTATTATGAAAAAAAAAATCTTAATCCTCAGCATGTTCTCTCCCAGTGTCAGTAAAGGATGAATAAAACTTTATCTTTAGTGAGCCAAAGTGGAAAGTTCCTCCTGTGGCCTTCAAAATTAAATGTTCATCCTTTGGCAGTGTGAACCTGACTGTTAGATTATGTAGTATCTTGTCTGAAAATCAACATTTCGGCCTTTAAGAAAGTGAAAAGACGTGTTCGGTATACTGGAGGAAAGGTCCTGTCATGGTTCATCTCCTGGAGATAACGAATGTCCAGAGCTGATTCCACGCAGAGCTGCGACGAATGATTCAGTGAATAATAAGGCGTCTCTTCTTTTCTGAAAGTCAAAACAGATTCTGACTTATTGAAGTTTTTTACACTCAGTCCGTACAGTCAGTGTGAGAGACACAGTGATGTCCATCTGTCGGCATCAGAGACTGTCTTTATATTTCGCTGTGTTTTAATCTGCAGCAGCTCTGTGTGACTCGAGCTGATGCTGCTCTGCTGCCTCACTTTGTTGCAGCGAGCAGGTGAGTCCTTAGGTGTGTTTTTGAATAAGACAACGCCCTGACTGCTGCAGTGAGGAAGCCAACAGCTTTGCTCGCTGCTGTCCCACTTCAACTTTTATTTATTAGCGTAGTTTACTTGGATGCCTGCAGTAGATTGAAAATTTTAGTAGCGCCCTCTGCTGGAGCTCAGAATAAACTACTGCAAACAGCCTGGTACCTTTTTCATTTTCAAAGGTCATCATGGTTTAAATTTTTAATTCTTTCCCAAAATAAAAGTTCAAATTTCACGTATAAAGTGACAGATTTTGTGTGACCAACAGTTCAAAACTCAAAGAAACTCAAAGTATTTCCTGTCCTACCATCACACGCT
>JBAJHX010000036.1:3845805-3895165 GCA_037176925.1 Amniataba percoides | reverse complement strand
TCTATCTATCTATCTATCTATCTATCTATCTATCTATCTATCTATCTATCTATCTATCTATCTATCTATCTATCTAATGTTCAGTTAATTTTAGTAAGAATAAAACACAAAAATAATCCTAAAGATAAGATAAAATGTACGTCATAGATGTTTGCGTAAGTCAAGTTATCTATTAAGAGCCAATAAAGGAAACCTGAGTGAGTTAAAATCAGTAATTAAGCCAATAAAAGCTTGTTTAACAATGAACATGATGGACACTAATGTGAAATGTCAGCGAGGCTACTGTCCAGCTTATATTTAAGTTTTGCCTTTAAGGATTCAGTAAAACTAATGGACTTTCACATTTAAAGACATTTTCTGCAGATACCAAAATACATTCGTATGAATCATTTCAAAAACAAACGTCTCACCATCTGATCATTTCTGTGACTCTCTCTGAGAAAGCTCCTTCTTCGACTGGCTCATAGGCGGCCTCGACAATCTGCCAGCACAGAATAAGAAGCAAAGGACAATAAGACACAACAGACATAAAAATATTTTTAGAGTGTGTGTGAGAGTGTGTGTGTGTTTTCGTATAACCTTGCTGGCCAGTGACAGCATGTTGCTGCTGTAGAAGGGAGGCTGTAAAGCGGCCATCTGGTAGAGGATACAGCCCAAAGCCCAGACGTCAGCTTTCTCTCCATACGGCTCGTTCTTCACCACCTCTGGACTGAAACACAGAAATGTTTTAACTTACATGATGATTCTCGAGCATCCAAACACACCTCACATAAGCTGAATCTTAACTACACACAGTCATGTTTCCATCACTTCAGAGGAATTTATGTTGACTAAAAATCATTTCCTGGAGATGTATCCTAACCTTAAACTAAATGTTCACACAAAAATGTCATAAATTAGGTTATGGGGAATTTCGTTTAGTCCCCAAAAGGAAGGCGAGTCCCCACAATGTAACTGTGAGCAGATTTATGCACCACAACATGAGTAATGCACGTCCATGAACACCTGCAGTATCTGTTTTTTGTCTAAGTTGCTAACATGCTGCTGTAACAGCAAAAAAAACAACTCTGTCATGGTGTCCTAAAGGGTCAGTTCACCCAAAACATGTTTATTTTCTCACTTAGGCTCAGCCAGGCAGATATGTTTGGTTTTATTTGCCCAGATTTTGGGATATATGCCGGCACACTACAATGGAAGACAATTAAATTCATGTTGTTCACTGCCATAAAAAAAGCCATTATTAAAGAAATCACCTTAATGGATTTGATTGTAACTGCTTTCATCAAAGAAACAGACCAAATGAAAACTCCTGCCAGTGACCATTTAAACTGCACATTTCATTTAATAGCAGCTGGATGCTCAGATTGAATTTCCTCACCAGGAGTAAAGGATGGTGCCGACCACCGACGTCAGCTTGCTGTTCTCCTGTTTCTGCTTAGCGAGGCCAAAGTCAGCTTCAGGCGGAAGAAAGACGCAGGTTCAGCTTTTATAATATGACACGAATGGAGGAACGCTTTGTGTCGACACTCACTGATGGTGACTTTGTCCTTTTCGCCCAGCATGATGTTGTTCGGTGTGAGGTCGCGGTGGACTATTCTCTTCTCCTTGTGCAGGTACCTCAAAGCCAAACACATCTGAGGGAGCGTGGAGAAGTGATTCATTTAGTAGAAGGACTTTGAAGAAACTAAGATGTTTCCTGTCAGACTGAATGTCTCAACATCTTTATATTGGCAGTGAGCACAGAAATAAAGCTGAGCTTCATCATCTGCTGCAGGATTAAAACATGCTCAGATATTTTGTAATACAGCAGGAATGTCTAAAGGAAACTGTCTTTGCTAAAGTTACTTCAGACTTTCAAACTGGATCTTGTTGAACAGTATTAATTATATAAAAGTGGATTTTGTAACAATGTTTTCTTCATACAAGACACAGACAGCCTTGAAATGTCAAAGTTTAAATGTGATCTCTTTCTTGTCAGTAAGTTTGGTCAAATTTGCATTTATCTAATTTACATTTTAACCACTTTGCTGTTATTTTTAGTTTTCTTCTTCTTTTCTCACTATTTTCACATGATCACAGCATGAGGTGTAAGATGTCCTGTACAGTTTATTGATTTTTATTCTAATTTTTGCATTCATTTTCCTTTTAAACACAAACATAAGGATCTATTTTTTAATCGTATTTTATTTCCATTTCATGCTACTTTCTACTTCACTGCATTTCAGAGACATATAATACCTTTTACAACTTTCATCTGACGTCCATAGTTTCGCGTTACTATTGAAACTAAGTTTTTACATTGCACCACTGTCACAGTAAATGCAGAAGTACCATCCTGTGGTATTTCCTTCCCTGAATGTGAATCACAGTTCTGCTAAACCCACTTTCAAGTGTCAATTATGTGTCAGGTAAAAGTTTGTTGAGCTTCTAGTTATTTTCACAACATGGTGGATATTTTGTGTCTAGTTTAAACTGAATCCCAAATTAAATGGAATTGAAGACGTTTTGGGAAATCAAAATATTTCATATCAGTGGAGATTAATTTCCTGAAAAAGATTAAAAAGATTTACTCCCACAGTTGTCACCTGTATGAAAATATTCCAGATTCTGTCCTCTGTAAACTGCTGCTGCTTCTCTTTCAGAGAGTTAAAATGTTCAGCCAGCGGCACTCCCTCGATCAGCTCCATCACGATGTACAGCTTGTCACCTAAAATGAACAGTATGTTTAGGACAGCTTTTTGCTGCATGGTTTTTTATAGCTGCAGGCCAAAAGTGCCATTCAAACATTTTTATCGTCACCTTCCAAAAATGTCTTGTAATATTTTACAATGTTTGGGTGCGTCATCTGGAGAAGAAGAAGAAACACGTAAACAACACAAAATAAGACCGTACCTGTTCAGATAGATTATCAAATTAACTTGATAAGTGTCTAAAATGAAAACTTTGTGCCTGTTCTTTGATGATCGTGAGCTCAGAGATGATTTTCTCGACGTTACTGTCTCTGGACTTCTTGTCTTTACCAAAGACCGGGTTATGAAGGTTCACCTCCTTCAGAGCCAGCAGGTTCTGGTTGCTCTGCTTTCGGACCTGCATCGAGTAGATTCATTAGAACCAGTGAGGCTGCATGTGAGCCGCCTGAAGGACTCTTACATGAGAGAAAACTTCCAAACCAGCACACTGACTGCAGGTTTGATCTTCATGGTACCTTAAAAACACTTCCAAAGGCCCCCGTGCCCAGATGGTCCAGTATGGAGTAACCATTGATGACTCTCAGGGGGGGGCGGTTCTGGTCCACGGCTTTGATGCTCTCTCTCAAACTGTCCATTTCCTCTTCCTGCATCACGTAAACACAGTATTGATTTGCAAAGTAAAGAATCCTCCTTGTCAGTCTGAATTGTTTAATGTTTTATGAATATTTCTTTTATTTCACAGCCAAAAAGCAGCTGAATAAACAGATGAATCCATTTAGAAGTTGTTCTCTTACAGCATAGAGTGAAACTTTGGTTTGCAGGCCCTCGTAGGCCGTGAGGTCTCGTACATAATGTCCAACATCAATAAACAACTCAAAGAGGTCTGTGGGAAAGAGTCTGAAAGGATAAAAGATTACATAACAACAGTGGAGAACATCTGAAGAGATTTTTTCCCAAACACACATTGAACAGTAGCCAAACTGAGACGGTTTGTGCATGACATTAACTTAAGGTTGTACATATTTTCTTTCCAAAATAAATGTTTTAACATCACCTCTTGAACAGATGTCTGTTTCTTTCCACACTGAAGAGAAATCGGAGGGTCCGAAATGCGTAGCGCTGTCAATAAATGCAAACAAATTTACAAAATGTCACTTTCTGGTAGTTGCAGCGTCTTCACCGATATTATAATCTAATTTAATACAGATATGAAGCCACATACCTGCAGAGATGTGACCTTGGGTCCAGAGTTTTGTGGTAAAATCAACTTTGCAATTATATAGACCCCATTTTCCTATATAAAAAAGTTAAATTACTTGATGTGATGTTTAAAATGTTTTTTATATACTGACATGATATAAAAGTTTTCCTTACCTGAACAATGTGGTGAGCAGACGTGTCATCCAGACTAAGCTCAGTCAGAACTGTACAACAGGCTAAAAAAGGGATTAGAGGGGAGATGACTGAAGTTAAACACTCATACAAGCAATATTTTAGTCTCAGATAATCTGATGAACAGCTGAGAACATTTATAACTCACTCCTCAAACCACAGGAGGAACAAAAACTGGAAACCTGATGTCTTTAGTTATTGGGACAGCCATTAAAAAAAAAATGTTTTTTTTCCAAATTAGCTTTTTTACAGTGCCGTCTTCTGTCTTTAAAAACTGAAAATTTACAACCATTTCCTCCCTAAATCTCAGATACAGTAAATCGAGTCTCAGAGGTCTGGATTCTCACTTCAGGAAAAAACTGTTTACATTCTCAGAAACTGATAAGACTGCAGCACACTGATAAGCAGTTCAGTCCTCGACCTGACTGCAGGGCCGTGGTGTTGTCCGCCTCCTCCTGCGGACTCAGCTCCTCTCGGACGTGCTGTTTCTGGATGCGTCCAGCTGCGTTGGCGCTGGAGAGCGTCTCGATGGACGAGCGGTCAGAGACGTACTGCCTGTCACTGTGACAGATATATTATATGATATATTAACTATGTCATAGTTAATAATGTAAATAACAGAACACTTTGGTTTTTTTCGCCTGATAATGAAGCTTTATAAGTGAAATGTCTTATGATGCTGTTCACTCAGTTGTAATTTCATTCTCCATCATTATCTGTAAGAATACTCTGAGGTAAAACTGGAAATCGTGTCTCAGAATGAGTGTTTGTTTCAAAAGCGAAAACAGCCAAAACGTCAGATATGAAGACCAGAAATCACAACACTTCACAGTAAAGATCCACAGTAAATCTTGTGATATGTGGCAGTATAAATCTGAACCTTTTTTACTTCATAAATACTCCAAGATACTGCTGCAATTAAATGCTGTACTTCCATAAAGCTGGGGGCCTCTCATGAGCCAGAAAGGAATAATAGTCGAAATCTGCTTACATTCAAGTCAAGCTCCAATCTCACTGAATCCCTCAACTCCTGCAAAGCAATCAAAAGCATATTTTCATTTGACCTTCCTTTAGTGCAGATGTAGCTCAAATTTCCCAGTTTTCAGGCTTTCTGTCTCCCAAGATGAGATGACTTTTCATCAGTCAGTCTAATGAAATAAGCTAGCAAGTTGCATTATGGGAGGTGTAAGATTATGGGAATTGTATGATCCATTGTTTTTGGAGCTTGACTTATACTAAAAGCTAAAAGTCATCATTATATTTGTCTCTGTCGATTTATTGTTGATCACGATTGACTTTAATGTGGACAGAAAAGTACCTACTGTTACATTGACTAGTGAGTTTTCAGGGAAAGAAAAGCAAAGATGTTAACAAAGTGTAAAGGTTTTGGTTGAAAAAAATTGTGGATCACTGCCTCTTGCCAACCTGTCGAGAAGCCGGAGAAGCTGCTGCACCCCGCCCCAGCTCCTGATCTCCGTCCTGGCGTCGGGGTCCTCGCAGAGCTGCACCAGGATCCAGGCGACGCTCCACAGCAGCTTCAGGTGGTGGCCGTACAGCAGGCTCAGCAGCACCGGCAGACCCTCCAGCTCCCTCAGCTGCTCCCTCACCTGCCACACCGGAGACAGCAGCCTCAGCAGCTCCGCACTCATTCTGCAGGAAACATCAAGGTCAGTCCACATTTTTGTGCTGTTTGCTTTTGATTTGATGTTTTAAATCCTACAAAATGATTTGGAGCTGCATTTGAAAAAATGTGGTGGGAATGAAGATTATTAATTTATTATTTAACATCCAGAGGTCGTATGTTCAGTGCCTGCAACATTAATGTGTCTGTGTACTTTCAGATAAGACGACGTGAGAAGAGATTAGATTTGAAGAGACGGGATACAGCAACTTGATTTGTTTGTCTATTTTTTAGTATTTTATCAGCACAGATGAATGAAGGTCCCCAAAAAGAAAAACATTTTAATCTGACAGTGATAAACACAACAACTAACCTCTTTGACAGCAGGTCATATTCCTGCAGGATTATTAGCAGGTTCTCCACTATCTGCAGCTCGCCAATCTCCTCCCTGCACTCTGGGCTGCAGAAGAAAGTGGCTTGCAACAGATGAAATCATACATATATTTCAGTCATTTAATGAAGTATTTGTTTACCTCTCAGCCAAAGTGGTGAGTGCCAGCAGGGCTCCCAGCAGCACGCTGCTGTCTGTCGTGGAGAGGAGCTTCACCAGGGTCTAGAAATTATTTAATTAATGAGAGATTGTTTTTTTACAAAGTTCAATAAATGTAGGATAATTTGTGATGTTCACTGACCACTGTGCAGCAAGAAAAATCATAACTTTACATTGGCATACATCTCACAGAGAGAGCGTAAAAGATTTGCTGTCAATCCACATAACAGTTTTCATTTGACAGCTGAGAATAAATGTTTGCAAATATTTACTCTCATCTGTCAAATGAAAACCTGATGTAGACTGACAGCAAATCATTCACACCCTCAGCGCCACTGGAAGCTCCAATGTCCATCATCACAAAAAATATCAAATACTGGATGAAGCAAGCAGCAAAACAGATCATTTTGCTATTCATAGACATACAACAGTTTATCATATGGGTGACACCACGAGAGAGATTGTTAATATCCAAAAGGTTTATCCTATTTTACTGCTGACTGTTAGTTAGACCATGTATGTATTACATCATGTATGAGGAGGTGTCTAAAATAGAGAAGGTTCATCCTCTGAGGAGCAGAACATTTTTTGTTACTTGCATAATATTCTGTTGTGATGTTTGAGTTAGTGGAAAGGTCAAAGGGTCACAAAAAACATTCACATTCATTGGTTGGGGATAATGAATGTAAACTGCAAATTTAATGTAAAGACAATAATGATGTAAAGTGCTGGATGCCCTCCTCATGTCTCACTGCTAAAAAAACAATAACCAAAATGGAATAAAGTAGCTTGGCAGTGAAAACTAAACATATTCTCAATATAAAATAAAAAGAAATCTATTGACTAATATAAAAAATGACAATACATATAATATTGTAAAATGTAACGACCACAATACATCAACAGACTTCCTTCTTGTCATATAAATAGCTGTAAGGCATTAAGTTTGGCTCAGACATGACTGTGTTTTGCATGCAAACAGCAGATAATCACAGATAACTTTATCACAGCTTATCACTGACCCTGTGAGCGCCGCTCTCAATGACCCACACTCTTTGATTTTCAACCGCAGACAGCTTCTGAAACATGTCTGCAGAGAAATCAGCAAAGTTAGTGTTGATGAGGATGTGCACAAGAACATTATCGGTGTCTTGATGATGCCCTCAGATTACTCACAGGTCATTGTGACCAGCTTCTGCACAGCAAACGCCTGCTCACCACAAGATATGTACATGGCAGCGACAGACTCCATGTACTGACAGAGACACAGAGCAGTGGTGAGGAGAGTTAAATGCGGTTAAATTACAAAACACAGACTGTTCAGGCACATGAGAAAAGTCTCAGAGAGCATTTACCCTGGCAAGTAAGCTGATGCCGTGCAGCTGATGGAGGATTTTCTGAAATAAAGTAGATAAGGGGGTTTTTATTGTAGAAATATCCACAAATTACAAAATAAACACTGAAAAAAAAGCTTTTTTCAAGTTGTACCTGATGGTGGGGATCTCTGATTAATAATCGCAGGCAGATCAAAACTCTGAGCACTGACTCAGGCGGCGCGAGCTCAATCCATTCACTGCAGAAGGACTCAGTATAATCAGTAACATAAGACTCGTGTAAGAAAGCAGAAGAATGTTTATGTATTTTCAGGATATTTTACCTGCAGAGTCGGTTCTTGACTAAAGACGTCAGGATGTCAGAGAAGAGTGTGTGCAGCGGGTGGCTGCTGAAACTTCTCTGGTCTTTGTATGTGATGCTGGCAAATGAACATACATATATTTACTTCAAAATGAGGCACAGAGTGTAAATGATTCTTTAAAAAAAATCATCTCAATCTTCTGTAGATCTGTGTCTGTTGGGACCAAGTATTGAAAACCATCACGAGCAGAAAGCTGGTCTCATGTCATAACCTCGTTTACTTGTTTACACTACTTTCTGATAACACTGCTCCTGATTAAAATCAAAATCTTGCCAAATTCAGATTATTTTTACTTGCAGTGTTCTTGTGCTTCAGCTTGTGTTTAGACAACATTTAACATCTGAGACATTTGGCTTGTTTTGTTAAATGGAAAAACATATTAAGAAGAGAAAGTGACTGTTTTATATCAGTTAGGAAACTCATATCAGCACTGATACTGACTCAGGATCGAAGCCAGAGAAAACCCTGATTATATACACACTCTTGTACTCAACTAAATCAACTAGGGAGCCCAGCTAATTATCAGTGTGGGAAATAAAAGCAGGTAAAAGAGTAAATATCTTGGAGTTTTGAATTCACGGTGCAATTTTTATTTTTTGTTTACTTGTTTTTACTTAATTGTGAAAATCAAATGTATATTTGCATGTTGTCATATTAACTAGATTAAGAAAATCAGAACTACAACAGTGTATTCACTGTGTGTTTCACCATCCTAAGACCTTAAATTAAGTTTCACGTGATATGGGTTTAAAAAACGGCCCTGAAAACCTGAATTTTTCCAGTTCAGAGGCCTCACTGGTGAAGTCACTCTCATTCCTGTGTCTGCTGGTGTTTCTCGGGGGATGCGGGCCTTGTGATCTGCTGACTCCACCGCTGCGAGCTTTGCTGTGATTCAACACCGCCACCTGCAAACACACACAATATATACACAGACCTGAAGAAATATGAGCCGGTTCGTATCGTTATCAAAATGTCTAGACACGCTGCCTCAGAGTGGCGTCACTTGTTGTTGTTCACCTCTTGTCTGGAGCTGCTTTTGGCGAGCAGGGACTGAAGCCTCCCGAGATCATGAGACGCCCTAGAAAATCAGGTGATTTGTTTTTTCATATCAGGGAAGTTCATTTTAAGTAGTTTCACCAAATGTGAGGAGGAGATGACCCGGCTTACTTGCTGTGGATTCCTCTGGATTTCAGGGGCAGTTTTTCTCCTTGTCTCACTTTTTTAACTGGATTGGACATTTTCAGCATCCCTATTTGTTTCCATGAGTAACCTAAACTTCAGCTTTAAACATTGATGGTGGTGAAAGAAAAAAATACATCATTTACTCAAATAAAAGTGAAAATGCTCATCTAAAAATGATCATTTCAAGTAAAAGTCATATATAAGAAATGTTACCCATAAAAGTACAGAAGTAATATCAGCAAAATATAGTTGAAGTATCTGAAGTAAAAGTATTCATTCTGCAGAAAGGCCCCTTTTAATGTTATGTTATTCTGTTTTTATCACTAACACATACATTTAGGATTATTAGATGTTGTAGTTTGTCAAAATGGAGTCAATTTTAAATACTTGTGTAGTACAATACATCATACATATAATACATTTACTCAAGTAAGTACAGTTTTGAGGCACTTGTACTTCTTCTGTACTGTACTTTTTCCCTACTTAACTATATTTCAGAAGCAAAGCTTATACTTTTTACCCCACTATGATTATCTGACAGCATTAAGTACTTAGTTTCTTTGCAGATTTAAATTATTTATACACAATATAATCTATCAATATAGTAGTATGTGTCATTTTAAGTTAGACTACCCAGCAGTATATAGAATAGTAAAATTGAAATCCACCTTTAATAGCCACAACATTAAAGGAATCATGATTCAATAATATATTGTTTTGAAATCAACCATTGAGCATAATGAGTAATGTTATGGTGATACGTTTGTGCTTAAACATGCAAACTGAATACAGGATTTTACCTTGTAACACAATATCTTTATATTTATTATATTTCTACTCTGCCAGTAACTTTAAAGTAAGTAAAGTTAGTTACCTCTTAGCGCTGCAGTTTAAGCTTTTTTAACACAGTTTATGTAGAAACCTACAAAACAAACGTGTTTATTTCTATTCATGTTGCAGATTAAGTAAAAAGTCTCTTACCCTTCTTCCAGCATCGCAAACTGGCAGCAAACAGTCGTTTTTTGCTGGTAAATGCGAGTTTTGCTTCATTAAATAACCTTACTCTAAGAAAAAGACGAGCTAGTTTTTATTCTTGAAACAGCAGACGCCCTTTACTTTAGCGAATCAGAGAACGCGATGCTCAACTTACCTGCATTTTTATCCAATCAGCGTGAGAGGTGTTAGAGAGTCCTGGTTGTCATGGATACAACAGACGCTTCTCCATCACCAGGAATGTCGTTAAGCAACTTCACCACTAACTCACATTATTGCTAATTAACTGACACTTACAGTTTAGAGCATGAAGAAGTTATTTATTCATCTACGTTCAGATACGTGAACAATCATTCGTATGATTTTATTAATAATTAAACTGTGACCATGGAGACAGAGTGGGAGGTAATGTATGGAAGACCATGAATGCCAATGTGACGACAATAAGAAAATACTTTTTCACATGATCATATGACTTAAAATATATAACAATTTTGATAAAATAAGTAAAACTAAATAATAATACAATAAGTTAATATCCTAAAATAATGACAAACTTACTGACTTTTTTCAAGACAGTGTAAAATAGACAGTAAGTGTAAATAATAATAGACATAATAAATAAATAATAATAATAAAATTAAATTAAAGTGAATAAGAATACAATTAAAAATAAAAGTAAGTAATCCAAGATACATAATTATAAATATAACTGTATATAACTGTGGTTTACCTGTACATAGTACAAAGGGAGTGTAAATGAGAATATACGAGAACATATAGTATCACAGGTATAAATGAGTGCAGAACAGTGAACAGAAGTGTAGCATTATTGAGTCATATGTATGTTATATCTTTTTTTGTTTGCTTTTTTGTCATTAAAATGACTTACAGAATATATATGTTTTAATCACATTGGTATATATGGGCCTCCATAAGTACCATTTATTTAGTTTTGCATGTTCAAAAAGAAATTTCCAAATAAAAAAAAGGAAAAGTGTTGAAAGTTATCGCGAGAACATATCGATACTCAAAGAAAATACGTAAATATCGCGAGAGTGGGGCCTGCGCGCCTCCCTTTGCTATTCACGTAGGGTTTACGTCAACTTCTGTGCGCTGCTCCGTTGACGTCGGCCCGCACTGCGTGTCTTTACCGTGCTTACCTCCAGCAGCGGGCAGCAGCGGAGGGGGAATGTCGGCTTGTGAATGATCGTCGGAGTCAGAGGCGGCAGGGAGCGGCAACGTTATGGGTGAGCTGCTGCACTCACACACGGTCACGACCCGGCTACACAGCCGCGTTTTAATCCGCACCTGATGGCGGAGTGTGTGGGAGTAAAGTATTTTTTTTTATCTTTGCTGCTCTTTTAGCTCCGGCAGTTGTCCGAGCAACCAACGCCCAGTCGTTAGCTTAGCTGTTAGCCTGGCTGCTCAACCTGACGGGAGGGTCGTTTCCTGCCTTTCAGCTCCTCAGAAAAGTGTTTTAACGCCTCCGTGTTTGCTATTTTCAAACGCAATAAGTCTCTGGTTAGGATGAGAGGCAGCTGTTTTCATAGTCCAGCGAGGAATCTGAACAACCGGGCTGATTTGGTGTCGTGTGTTGGATTAAAACAGCTCAGATTAATGCTAACTTGTTAGAACCGACGTTACTGCATGTGAGCTCTGCAGCTGGCTGTATGTTGTTTTAAAGTCACTATCGCCACATATTAAGTCTGTATTTTGAGATATTAAGTAATTATTTTGCTGTATTAACTTATATTGAGATACTATGCTGTCATTTTTAGGTGTTAAGACAATATTTCTTGGCGTAGTAACTCAGTATTTTGAGATACTAAGACATTATTTCCACACGTTACGTAATAATTTTTGCAATCATATGCATCACGTCGAAATATTGGGTCAGTATTTCGAGACACTAACTCATATTTCAGAGATAGATAGACTTGCAGAAGCTTTTTCCATCCCACTGGCAAATCTCATTTCTTCCATACCTGTCACACAATTCATTTTGCATTGTCAAAAATAAATTTGTTCCACAAAAAGTCCTCTGATTGATCAGTTAGTTATCATGAGGACACACCAGTGTTCAAAGGAAACACAAGATATAGCAAGATAAACATAAAATAGTCCCACATTAGAGTCAGAAAGAGTTTTACATATGTAAATGGTGGAGAAGATCCACTTTTTGTTGTCTGTGTGCTTATAGGTTTTTTTTGGGGGGGGTGGCAGGGATGCATTAGTGTGTGATCAATAATTTGATTAAACCGCCATGATTGGAGGCATCTAGGTTAGGCGGCCAAAGACAGACCAGGAGGATGTGTTGTTTGGTTTAAGAAGGTTACGCCCGTAATCTGGATTAGCGTGGATCTCGTACCTCAGGGTTCGTGTTTTGACTTTTTCTTTTAAATCCACTGGCTTCAGATCAGAACCTCGGATGTCAAAAATATTAAACTCGGTGTTTCCCTCAAACTGAGAGGGAAATATGTATGAAGTAACGGTAGTTTAGTCCTCCGCCTGCCACCACTTCCTTTAGCAGAGATGACAGACAGGAAGCAGACAGATGTCATTTTAAAATGACTCTTCACACATTTCCTCTCAGGTTTTTTTTAATATGAAAGATTCAGCTATGATTAGAAGATGGCTGGTGGGTTTGATAGGCCACATACTTTCAGAATCCAACATATAATGATAATGATTATTTATAAACTGAGGCTGCTGCTGAGATTTAACTGCATAGCCTCAAGGTACAAGATTTTATTTGTCATGTGCACAGCATTATCATGGAGCATTCGTCAGCCGTGAAATTCTTTAAGTTTCTTCCATAACAAAAATGTAGAAAAAAATCACACAAGTAATAATGACTATGTTTGAGATACAGGAGGAGAATATAGTAATAGAAAAGAAATGTAATACAAATAGAAATATAATACTGTTGATGCAGATGTGCTGAAGTGATAAATGAAGGTGTAACAGTGGTAATAAATATCTGTAAATCTAAACAATATAAAGAGTTGAGAGTAAAATGATAGTATTAAGTAGCATATAAGTGAATATAGAATATAAATGAATACTTAAATAAGATGAAAGTGGAGTTCAGGAGTTTAAAAGTCATATGGGAATAATGAAGATGTCCCCGAGCCCGGTGCTGCTGAACTGTTTTTGTCTCAGAGGGCCGATGTCCTTAATTATCCCGTTGGCCTTCTTCCTACACTGCTCGGTCTATAGATCGTGCAGCTCCGTACTGGCGTTGTGCAAAGCAGATTTCAAAGTCTTGCCGTCACACAGAAGACATGTGGGCTGTCGTTGGCAGGCAGGAGATGATCCAGCGTGAGAGACAGAAATCTTCTTCCTGCCACAGGCGAAGCGAGAAAAAAGCTGCATCAGTGAATGGACCTTTTGCTTTATGGTGCTACTGACATTAAAGGAGCAAGTGGAGTGGAATATGTGCTACACTGGCCAACTGTCTGTGTTGTTACACTACCCCAGATCATGAATTATTTTGCCTCAGGCTTGTCGGCTTGGGAAACTGAATCTGGAGACAGAGTGTGTTGTTTGTCAGATGGCCTGAGATTGATTCTCTGTTGCTGTTTTTGTTTTTGTGCTCTCTCCCTTTGCCGTCTGAACCTGTAAACGCCGGCTTTTCCCGCCCGCCCGGACGACATTGCATCGACTTACACCAAACAGCTGTAAGTATTTTAATGATTTTAAATAACTGGACAGTGTATTTTTTAAACCATTACATACAGGCACACAATAGTCAGCTATGCAGAACTTAATTTAGTATTTTTAATTAAGATCTCAAGACGGTGTCTTCCTTAATTACAGCTAAGAAAGTATGAAATACACAGTTCGTCTAGAGCATTTGACTTAATGGTGACGTTTGAATACTCAGCATAAGTGCGATATAGCCTCCCTGAAAAGTAATAAGCAGATGCAGAGTAAGTATGTGAAGAATGTGGTGTAAAAATGTTTAGTCTAACTTTGAAGCTAGTTAAGTGAAACATTAGACTTCAGGTGGTCGGAGGTTTGGGGCTGTGTTTCAGTTTTGGCAGAGTGGGAATAGGACGATTAAAACTTTTCTTTGATGGATTTCAGATTGCATTTCTTTCTGGTCTTGATGTTTGTGTTTGTTTGTTTTTTACTATCTTACAGCAGCAAAAGAATCTGGAAGGATATGTCGGCTTTGCAAGCCTCCCGAACCAAGTGTACAGGAAGTCTGTCAAGAGGGGCTTTGAGTTCACCCTGATGGTCGTTGGTAAGAACACAAGCTGCTCGGGCCTCTGTTTGCTCTTGTTTTTTTATGAATCATTTCATTGTATCTATTGCGGTTGGCATTTAGAAGTCCTTCACTGTGGTTTGTTTTGGAGAGAGACAGAGAGAGATTGTGTGTTTGCAGCCATATTTATACACATGGGACGCCACAAAGCTGGGGGAACTTTTGTAGTGTTAATTGTTGAGTCAGAAAAAAGGGGGAGGGTCATTGCATTGCTGTTATATGAATTAATCTTCATGTCAGGTCTTTGACATTGACTCCCAGGACAGAAACATTTGGGATGGATTTATCTAAAGCTGCACTCAGTGAATCAGAAATGCAGACATTCTTGGAAAATGCTTGGATGTGGTGGTTGACTCCGAGCCAAGATCCTCCTCGGCTGATCAGTCCCTGTTTGGAGGGAGAATGTTTCCTCGGGTCAAAACCATTTCCTGTGGTGGGACCAACAGAATTTGTACCCAGCTGGCCTCTCAGAATAGCATATCTCCCATTGCGTTCCCAACACTTTTCTACGTTTCTACAGGACTGTAGCTTACAATACCGCCTGTACATTTCAGTGAATGTGCAGTCTTTTGATTGCTCTTATTAGGGTTTTACATCAGAACAAACTTGGATTTTGCTTGCTCCTGCTCTCTGCAGCGTCCTCTGTAAATGCTGCTGAATAGCGACTAACAGGTCCTCTGAGACTTTTGAAGGCTTCTGTGTTGGTGACAAATAGCTTCATCTTAGGAATAATTTCAGAAAAGATATAAATGGCATCACATCTAACAACAGAGAAAGAAGAGAAGGTCCTCCGGGCTTGTTGGTAGTTAAATGCTTGCCATTGTTTTTATGGTATCACCCTCATGCATGGACACACACACACACACAATGTTCAGCTTTTCTTGGCTCGGACAGGCTGTGAAGCCACATGTCCCCGCCGAGCAACGCAATGCGTCATCATTGTGGTGTGAAAGAGGAAAGGAGGATGAAAGATAGGGGAAGGGAAGGAGAGAGATGGGACTGGCATTACCAGCAGTGACTGGCACGTCTGCCTCACGAAACACATGACCCGACAACCTGTTCACTTCACACCGAGAAGAGCTGCTCATCTCACAGGCCCGACGCCACTTCAGCAACCCAAGATTCAAGATTTTTCTTTGTCATGTGCACAACAATTACATGGAGCAGTTGTTGGCAATTAAATTCTTGAGTCACAAGCTTATTGTAACAAAGCTTTCAAATATTTTGAAAGAAAATCACACAAATAAAAGTTCAACACACCCATGGCACATAGTTGCGCGCTGCACATAAAATGTATGACACAACAAATGCACCAGTACGAGCGCGACAGATTACCCTTTGGCTATCCCTAGTGTAAATGGTTGTTAAATATTGACTTGTGGCCATCAGCCAAGACAGGCAGTGTCAGTGGTCATTTCCACTAATGATCCTTTTCAGTGGGAGCTTGGAAACTGGGCACACAAGGGCAAACTAAGCTTGAGAAGCCTCCCGGACCACACAGCCCGTCAGCAGCACATAACAGAAGCCATTGTCTGCGTTGTTTCCTTTAGTCTTTCAGCTGTTAACCCAAATGGATTAATGTCTTGGGCAAATGTCAGGCTCATGCTTGGATAGACACATGGCCTTTGATTGTCTTTTGGATGTCAGCAGTGATCTTTGGAGTTGGGTTTTCAATATTGTACTCAACATAACACAATGCTTTACAGTCTGGCTAACTTTGCTGCTTTTGTTTTTGTTTTGCCTTTCAGGGGAGTCAGGGTTGGGCAAATCCACGTTGATCAACTCTCTGTTCCTAACAGACCTGTATTCAGCAGAGTATCCTGGACCTTCACATCGAATCAAAAAGACCGTACAGGTACATTATGACAAATAGCATCTCATTGAGCTTGGTTGTTGTAGACAATGTACCGCGACATAAAAACAAACAGGCACAGAGGTGAAGTTGCCACAGCTTTTTTTCCTTTTATAAAGAACAGTGAGTAGATCCAGTGTCACGCTGAAAAAACTGCACAGTTAAATCAACAACATTGAAATGCTGAAACACTTATGTGGCTGGTGAGATTTTATAACCCACCAACAGCTTTGGATGCTTCTCAAACCATCATTTTAATATTTTATTTGAATATTTGGCTGTAAAACCAAACAAATACAGATTCTGTCTCATCTCATAACACATCTGCTTTAATAAAATAAATACCTACTTAATTATCAGGCAGTGTTTTTCCAGTGTATTCTCAGCTGTTTAGCTCAAAAGGAGAGTAACTGCCTTCAGATGATTAACTTAACATTAAACTTCTTGGCCTGAGACTTACAGCAGCAACCATTAAAACACATAACTCATTATAGTGAAAACATACATGAAGGCACTGTTTATAAGACACTGATTTACATTATTACAGTGTCAGACAACCTGCTCTGTTAAAAAGAGAATTATCTACATGTTTCTTACTGTGCGTCATACAAACATAACAATGAACTAATAGTTTCCTCTTAAAGTTTCTCGTTTAAAAACATCATCTGATTATCGTTGAGACAAAAAATGTCTGTGTCTTTCAGATTTGTTTAGAAAATTACCGTTAAGACTCTTTAAGACATGCAGTAAAACCTCACTGTCAGCTGCTGCCTTAAATGCCATCTTCCCTAATTGCACAACTTATCCCGAATCTTGAGTGCTTCAAGAGCCTGTACTTTATCTGTCTGGCTCCTGACTGACAGCATTTCTATCTCCAGATGCTTGTGTGCTTCTCTGGTTTCTCAGCATAGTTATCTAATAGCACAGTGTGAGACGGCGTGTTGCTACATGCTGCTAGCTTCAAGTGTTTTTCTATGTGAAATATACGATCTTTGATGTTATTAGCTGATAATGATTTAACACCCCCCCTTCTATAGTGTGAGTTCTGTCTTTTTCTTTAGTTAATTAAACAGTTTGGTTTTAAAGACGCAGTTTGTGGCACAAGTAAGCACACTGTGCCCTTCACTCTTTCCACTGTTTCAGGTGGAGCAGTCCAAAGTTTTAATAAAGGAAGGAGGCGTCCAGCTGCTGCTCACAATAGTTGACACCCCAGGGTTCGGAGATGCTGTCGACAACAGCAACTGGTAAGGATCGCCCCGACACAGCTCAGCACGGATAATATCCCTCCATTTACAGTCCTTAAGCTATCAAAGCCATTTCTTATTCAGTGGGCAGTTCGGGAGATTTGTTTATTAATTAAATATGTGTCACGCAGCTGGCAGCCGATCATCGACCACATAGACAGCAAGTTTGAAGACTACCTGAACTCAGAGTCCCGGGTGAACAGACGACAGATGCCTGACAGCCGAATCCACTGCTGCCTGTACTTCATCGCCCCCTCGGGACATGGGTGAGTCTGGGAGACAGATTTATACAACACACAGCTTCTTTTTTGTTTTGTGTTGGTGTAAAGCAAAGCCAAAATATTGAAATACAGGCACCGTCATCTTGTGCAAGGGTCATCATTTTAAATAGCGACCACACTTGCCCACTCTGTTGGTCATCAATAATTAGTAGCTGTCCAGATGTTTTGGCTTCACTCTTGTGGAGCCGTCATGTCGTCAGTCTTTATGCAGAGTCTACGGTGCAGTCGGCTTCCTTCAGAGCAGCCGTGTTGTTGATACGAGCAGAACCAGTGAGAATCAAGTTCTTGAATTGTCACTCCCTTCTATCCAAAGAAAGGGGCTCGAGGAAGGAACGAACAGGACTTGAGAAAAGACTGGAAGGTGGAACAGGAAGGAAATTAGTTAAAAATAGGATAAGGAGGAAAATGGGCTCCCCAAAGGTCAGAGAAGCAGGTTTGTAGCAGAGGTGAAGGCTGCTGCTTCAGATCTGCACAGTCTGCAAAATCCAAGGAAGAGCAGCAAATACAACTCTTTCACCTTTTAGCATTTTCAGCAAGGCTTTGGACTTCCTGCTGCAGCGTGAGTGGGCAGTAAATGTGTGTGTAGTCTTACTCCATCTCCTACGACGACTCCCTCAGGCCGTTTCAGTAAAGCATCATGTGAGTCAGCTCATCTTGCAAAATAAGGGTTAAAACTTGAAGCTAGTAAAAGAGAGAGCAAAAATAAGGGAGGTCACAAGTGGTGAGCAAAAGACGCTGGCACAACGCCCAGCAGATGATACTGATTGCAAAATGTTTCTTAAAGATGTGCCTGTGTGGAATTTCACTTGTAATGTTTATTATTCAGATCTTCTTTCATCATTTGACAGCTCAGATGTGGTCAACGAGTCATTATCTTAAGAAGTGTTAACGTCTTTTTGTGATGCACAACTGGGTTGAAGAGCAGAAAGTGTGGGAGGAGTGAAATTGAATTGAAATTGAGTGAAACTTCAGAGGTTATTTCCTGCCCTGGAAAAAAAGCTGACTTTCAGTTGATAGCTCATTTAAATGTGTGTATCAGTTTAAAATTATTTTAATATGAAAGCACGCTCAAAGTTAAAGCTCTCGACCTTTTTTTAAATGACCAAAGCTTCTGCTGTTTGCAGTTGTTGTTTGTGTCTGCTGTGTGTAGCTATGCAGTTTGTGTATATGCAAATGCTCAGCGTGTGCTCACATGTCCTTAAAGCTTGTTGACCGTGACTTGTTGTAAACAGTGAGGAAGCTTCTGTCCTCTGTTCTCCTCTCGTCTCCTTTTTTCTGCCCATTTCTTCTCCTTCCTCGGTCCGTCCTTCCTCTGTGAGACATTGTGTTTGTACAAGCACGTCCTCTGTACCCACACAAGCAATACTTCAGCCTTGAGGATGGGCAGCGTATGTCCACACACACACACACACACACACCATCCCCTCGTAACACCAGCTGACTGCGCTCACAGCAGCACAATGACCTCCAACACTGACAGACAATCTGGACATTGAGCTCCCAGCTGAACTCTGGTGACTGGTTTTCTTTAAGGACGGTGGCTCGTTAAAGAAAAGTTTACGCACATGAATCTCTTTTTAATGGCACAAATGAACAAGGCCTTTTCTAAACTGGTTGAAGCCAGTTATGTCAGGTGTTTTCTGACATGAGCTGCGATTAGCCAATCAATAGAAAGATGATCAGAATCTTTCAGGAAAAAACTCTTCTCTTAATCTGATGACCTTTTTAAGTTTTAGACTTTTGGTCAGACAAAACGAGACATTTTAAGACATTGTGTTTAACTCTGAGTAGGTTGTGATTGGCAGTTTTTACAGACCAAGCCATTAAATGCTCAGCAGATTGCTTCACAACAAAAATAATTGTTGTATCTCAACGCCTCTTTCAGAAAAAGATGACATGAAATTAACGAAAAGTGTCCAAACAACAATTGTGTTTTTTATTATTGCGAAAGGTTGTGACAAGGAAAAAAAGATGTTATTGGTCCCACAGATTATAGATACATAAATGGAAAGTTTTTTTGGGATTTTTCTTTTCTTTTGTCCTCTCACAAAATATTTGACACTATTAGTGACAGTTTGGGATCAACACAGACGGTGGTTTTGCTGCTTGTTCGAGGTTTATATTGGCTCCGTCTCAGTTCAGATATTGGCAGGCGCTGATCGGCGATGAATCACACTGAGGTTGATGTTTTTGGGTTTCCTGCATTGCAGACTTCAGCACTTTCTCCTGGTCAGTTTGTTTGAGGTCGACACAGTGAAAAGTCCAGATCCTGGGGGTGGTTTATTGTCATTTATAAATAATTTTGTGTGTTGACTTAGATAATGCTGTTACAATGCAGCTATGAAATATTCATATAGGCCAACATTTAGCAATGACTCACATTTCTGTTCGGTTTAATGTTTTTGATGTTACTACAACAAAAGGAATCTGTACGTTTATGTAACTGGACCATTATCATTATTTATTATTTGGTATGTAATGAAAGGTTAGCGTGTGCGTCAGTTACGTTACCTGTTAAATATGTTAATGGGATCTTTTTGATATGACAAATAGAGGACCATAGAAGTCATTTTTATTGTTGCTGTTGTTTTGCATGATAACTATTATTATTATTATATGCCTTTGCGGTGGCAGCACCAAAATTATGGAATGAGCTGCCCGTGCACATTAGACAGGCCTCTTCTTTAAGCATTTTTAAATCCCTTTTAAAAACGCACCTGTTTACTTTGGCATTTGGCACAATGTAAGATGCTGACATTTTGACGTGATGAGCCAAGAATAGCAATGCTTTCTCACGACTACGAGGTCACTTTCTTAGACATTATAAACATCACAAGCATCGCAAATACTTTTCTATATTTGGTGTTTGACTCACTAAGAAACAGAGGTCATGAGTAAATCTAAACGCCTCAGGAAATCCCATTTAATATGGCAGCACAACAGTTTCATTTATTATTTCCCACTTAAATGTGCACATTTAATTTTAAGATATCATCAGTACTGTGTAGAGGGAGATTCAGAATGATGTGATGGCGAACTGCAGATAAAGCTGCGTGTTTATCTTCCTGCAGACTGAAGCCCTTGGACATTGAGTTCATGAAACGGTTGCATGAGAAAGTCAATGTCATCCCTCTGATCGCCAAAGCAGACACCCTCACCCCCGAGGAATGCCAACAGTTCAAGAAACAGGTCGGTGGTTTCCACAGCTGCATACTACTGCAGACGTTTCTGAGTTTTCTTTTCTTTTTTTTTCTTTTTTTACTGTGGTCATTGGTATGTTGCATCACCAAGAAAACCCAAATAAAGTAGACTCTCTTTGGTGTTTATACAATGATGTCCTACATTTCCTGCACTACATTAAAGGTTTTCTGCAAATCATACGAACATGTAAATGCATAAAGAGAAAGATTGATGAAGTAGTTTGTGTAAAGTGAATAGTTCGTGTGTTGTGTTTTATTATTTTTCCAGTCATTTTAAGTTTGAGTCGAGTTGATTGAAATAATGAGATATCAGGTTACATTACAACTTTTAGTTATAATGTTGACAGAAACAAAAAGGCGTTTCAGTGGCCGACATGAAGTCACATTATAAATGCCAGATAGGAGATGGGGAAATGAAACTACCACCTGTAACTTTCATCCTGAAACTACAAAGAATCTGCAGCATTTACTGTCACATATTTAAGTTGCTTAACTGAAGGAACGAAGACATCTGCGACCCAAAAAACAAATCACACTTCTCAGCAGCAGTGTATGAAATCATGTGACCACAGAGCGGTGTGTCGGGCAGATGTTGTAAAAACTAAAAACATTATGTGCTGAAGCCTTTGCCAAGTTTTTGTTAGACTTTAGGGAGGACTGTTAGACTAAGGTGGCATTTGTTTGGTTTCGTGTCCATCAGCTCTGCCAAAAGACACTTAAAAGACATCATCTTTTTTCTTTCTAGATAATGCGGGAAATCCAAGAGCACAAAATTAAGATCTACGAGTTCCCTGAGACAGATGATGAAGAAGAGAACAGGCTGGTGAAGAAGATCAAGGTACTGTCACCTGACTCGTCGCACCACACAAGTTTATGTGTTTTTGTTTTTTTGTTTTTGTTCGTATTAATGATGCCAAATGTTCGTGTAGGACAAGTTGCCGCTGGCTGTCGTAGGAAGTAACACCATCATCGAGGTGAACGGCAAGAGGGTCAGAGGTCGACAGTACCCCTGGGGGGTTGCAGAAGGTACGAGTGTTTAGTTCCTAAAGTTAAAACTTATAAAATGTTAAAATTTAGTGAAAGAACTAGAAAGAAGTCATGCACACAATAGACTTTTGGCAGAGGATGGAGACTTAAAAATGTATTAAAGAAATAGAAGATAAGGATAAAATAACATAACGACATGAGAGACTTGCTTGTTTTCTCTGCCTTTTTAAGTTCAGCTGAACCAAGATGTTATTTCGTGTCTCTGGTACAAACATGACCACATATTTTCATCCTTAAAACTGACTTCTTGTTTCCAATTCTAGTTGAGAACAGTGACCACTGCGACTTCACCATCCTCAGGGACATGCTCATCAGGTACCGAACCTGCATCCTTTACCATTAATAAACAGACAGTCAATATATAAACACTGCTTTTCTGATGATCTTTTTTGGTGAAACAATAAGTGAAAATCAGATTGAGCAGTTTCAACATTACTCTGAGAGCGTTTAAAATACTTTGAATTCTTTGTCGTCGATCTGCAGAACTCACATGCAGGACCTGAAGGACGTGACAAACAACGTCCACTATGAGAACTACCGCAGCAGGAAGCTGGCCGCTGTCACCTACAACGGAGTGGACAACAACAGGGCTAAAGGTCAACTGTCCACCAAGTAAGTCCTGCACAAAGTATACTGGAGACTAAATGTTATCTACTGACTACAACTTAGATTATATAACAGCAGGACTTCTGAACTGTGGCCACTTTATTAGGCGAGTTTTTGCATTTTGGCAATTCAAACAAATACTTTTATAATATTTGCAGTTTCCCTTCTTTACTGGAAGTTTTGGTTCTCGTCTGGATGGTGATTTATTACTTTACTGTTGTCATTTCGGTATGGTGAATATAAGTTATTTACAGAGATGCAGATATTTTAGGATGCTACAAAGTTCCTCAAAAAAGGCCGTAAATGGTGTTAAAAGCCTTGAATGTAGTTTTATAAGATTTATGAACATATTAACTTGCCTGCAGTAGTTATTCATAATATTTGTATGAATAATTTTAATTTGTTCATCCATTATTCAGGCCCAGCTCACAATAATTTAATGAATTTTATCATTGGGAATTATCAAGAAATTATTACAGCTGCTGAATACTGAAAAATGTGATTTAGTGATAAATAATTGAAGGCCACATTATCTTTACTGGCTGATACAGTCATAAAAAAGGTTACAGCTGTATGCGGTATTATAAATGTCTTTTATATTACATTTAACTTTGTGAACCTAACAAGGCAATGCAACATTACACAGGAGAGAGTGATTACAGATGACTGATCTGTCGCATTATTTCTCTGATCCTCGTTTATTTAGGTTCCAGGAAACTCAGAAAGTCTTATGTTGGGGGAGTTTATTCATTTTTCCCCGTTTGCTCTCTGTTTGTGGATCACTCCATGATTTTGCTTTTGGTGTAGCCTCTCACTCTACTACTTTGCATAAAATCATGCCACTGATTTCCATAATATTTCACTAAAAGCCCTTTTCTGAATTAATGTGGACACAAGCAAGCGTCTAACTCGCTCAGCTCAAACTCCACAGCAGACCGGAGGCCTCACACTGCTGATGCTAACACACAGCTAAACATTTGACACCCAGCGCACAGAGCCCACATTGTTGTTTTTTCCAAGCTCTCTGTTTTTTTTTCTCTCCATTTTCAGCGAAGGAGTCGCTGAAATCACAGAAAACGTCTGAAAGACTGTACTTTCATTTTAGTGCATGACCTCATTATTGCATGTTGTGTGTCTCTCTGCGTGTGTGTGTGTTTGATTGTGTGTGTTTTTTTGTTTTTTTAGACTTGACACAGTTGAAGGAATGTAAGTGGTCATTTTTTTCACATTTTTTCGAGACCCTTCTCTACGATGTTCATTTCTCTCCTTCCTCTACTTTCCCCCGTTGGCTGCATTTGGGTGTTTTCTCTCCTCCAATGTTGACTTAAGTCCTCCCTCCCCCCCAAACTCCCTCCCCATCCGTAGATATTTCCAGGAACAGCAGGAGAAAAACTGTGAATTGCCGCACTTATGAAAATAGTTCGACTATGAATATGATGTTTTTCCTTTTTTATTTCAAACAAAGCCTGTCATTCTCTCCACTCTTCGCTGCCTCCACCTGCTGCTGTTCGCTCTGCTCGGAGTAGCAACAGAGACCAGCATGAGATGTTCGGAGAGGTTACGAGTGATCATGAGACGAACGTTATTTTATTGCACTGAAACGACTTAAAGCTGCAGCTTACAACACGTTTCCCTCCAGACAAAAACATGAGTCAGTCCTGCCAGTCGTTATCTTTTCATCCAACGTCACATGTTCTGAAAACTGCTGCTTAAAAGCAAATAATTTGTAATAATAAGATGCATAAACTATCAAGTCTATCATCACAGCGATACTGTTTGTTTGATTTAGATTTGTGTGAAATCCCATGAGAAGGGGGAGAGAAGGAGAACTAGATGATCCTTTTTTATAGTAAATGATGAAACAAAACATCTTTCAACCACTGAGTTAGCAAACGTTTAGCATCACAGTGGTTTGTTTACTGATCTTAAAGTTGTAAAAAAGTGAAAAATCTGCCATAACACACATTTATATAAACAGTTTGTATATAGATTTATCTTTATTTTATCTTATGTCCTTTAGATAATCTGTCACTGCACTTAAATTAAAATGAATGAGGCTTTACTGACGTCATCCTTGCTGAATAGACGTTCCTCATAATCACAGGTAACCTCTCCGCATATTTCATGACGGGTTTTCTGTACACTCACACTGAAAAGCTTTTCTAACATTTAATCCACCACCTGCACTAACAGTTCGCAGGTTCGTTGCATCGACCTCTGACCTTCAGACGTCTCGTGGTTGGTTTGGTTTCCTGTTCCTGTCACAGCCTTGTTGGATCCCTCCTTTCCTAAAACTTTACCTTTTGCTCCGTTTTCCCTCCTGAACCCGACACTTTATATTTCTCTGGGAAATTAGGGCTGTTTTCTTGGTTGTAATTTGAGATTTGTACAAAGCTATGACAATCTTCTGCACAGATTTCAGTCGTTTCAGCTCTTCTGGAGAAAACGTTGCACTTTTTATTTTCACCTCTTCAGTGGAAACAGGTGAAAGTAAAACCTGCTTTTTCTCTTTCTTTAGAAAACTTTACAAAAGAAAGGGATAATAAGAGGAGAGCTAAAATAAGATTTCTGTTTGCAGAACAAATTGGGTCAAATAATTGAGTTTGTTAAATTCAGTAAATTAAAAAATTATCGTGACAACTCTGATGATGGCCGACGTTTCTCTTCACGCTGCATCAGCAAACCGACGAGCCGGCCGGTGCTGATGATGCTCTGTAGTGCTGGTCTAAATCTGTGTATGTGTGCGCGTGTGTTTGTGTGCGCGTGTGTTTGTGTGTGTGCGTGTGTGTGTGCAGGAGTCCTCTGGCCCAGATGGAGGAGGAGAGGCGAGAGCACGTGACTAAGATGAAGAAGATGGAGATGGAGATGGAGCAGGTGTTTGAGATGAAAGTCAAGGAAAAAGTGCAGAAGCTCAAAGACTCCGAAGCAGAGGTAAAACACACACATACACACACACTCACACACACACTCACTCACTCACTCACTCTGCTGGAGCTTCTTCCTTCCTCTTGAGGTGTGAGTGAGCATTATCAGTGTGTGTTGTTGTTGATCTGTGTAAGTGGATGTTCAGTCTGCTGGTTCCCTCTTTTGTACCTTTTATGTTTTATTTATTTGTCACTGAAAAGTTCCTTTGTGTTGAAACATGGAAGCTGTTGACTGTCAATGAGCGATCACATCTGTATTAAACTTTATTTAGTTTAGGACCAAAGTTAATCCAAATATGACTCAATAGCTCAAGAAAATGTGACTTGCTGCCATGAATCTGTTTCCATCAGACTTGTTGATATTAAACTCTGAATATGACTTCCACTGTTGATACGAGAGCTTCCTCCTGTAACAATGCTGCATGAAGACGCTGAAAATGAGACCGAGTCTGAAGTCAGAGCCAGACTCAGCTCAACCTTTAAAAAGTAATAAATGAAATGTTAAGTTTATTGCTTTTGATAATTTCATGACAAATTAAAGCCTTGGAAGAAAAGGTTTGTCTTGCTGCTTTTTCCCTTTTCGTATTTTTTGTCTTGTTTAATTCAGCTGGCACCGTTAAGTTTTTATTTTACAGCACATAGAGGCTGTTTGGTTTGTCTGTTTTAAAGACTTGTCTCTGAACTCACTCTAAGTGAAGAGGTTGTTAAAATCTCTTTTTGACTGTGTGTGTCTGTCTGTAGCTTCAGAGGCGTCACGAGCAGATGAAGAAGAACCTGGAGGCGCAGCACAAAGAGCTGGAGGAGAAGAGGCGCGTGTTCGAGGAGGAGAGAGCGAACTGGGAGACCCAGCAGCGCCTGGAGCAGCAGAAACTGGAGGCCTCCAGGTAGATCTGACACTGAGCGATCACCTGTCTGTTACGCTGCTGTGACAGACACAAACTCAGACACTGTGATGACCGTTTCAGTGTAAATCCAACAGCAGGTGTCGCTGTTCTTAATCAGTCTGAAATGAAACAAGGAAAGAAAACAAACTTCAGGTCTTCAGTCTTCTATGCAGCTCAGTGCAGGGACGAAATCAGCTGATTGCTTAAACTTTCAGTATACGGCATCTTCTGCACTATAGGGCGCACTGTCAATGAATGGTCTATTTTCGATCTTTTTTTATATATAAGGCGCATCGGACTATAAGGTGCATTACACACAGTACGTATCACTCCGCGAGGCTCCTGACTACGGTGGCCTTAATGCTCCAACAATCCATCAAGCAGCGTAGCTTCGTAGCTTACCAAAGTCGTACTAAAACATTTTGACAGGTTTTTGAGCGCCGTGTACCACATAAAATCTGTTTGAGGTCAGTAAGCACAACCAGAATTCATAAATAAGGCGCACCGGATTATAAAGCACACGGTCAATTTTTGAGAACATTTAAGGATTTTAAGTGTGCCTTATAGTCAGAAAAATTCGGTATTTAATGTCACATATACCTTCTTCAAACTCAAAAGTGTGTGAAATATATGCCCTGGGAGTAAAACCACAGCAGTGTCTTCATTTAAAACAGTCTGGAACTGATATTTGATGTTAAAAATGACTAAAAGAATAATACACTCACATATCACATAAAAACTGTGCACTGTGGGATTTGACTTCACATTTCAGTGGAGGATAAATAGTTTAGTGCCACCTTGTGGCCGTCTAACGCTCCTACAGAAGAAACATCAAACATTTGGTGATTTCCTCTGTTCTGGAGGCTCAACTCATTTTGAATTGAGACACCTTCAGCTCTCCTTTGTTTGCTATTTAATGTGTATGCTTATTTGTCCTGTATCAAGCCACCAAGTCTCTGAAAAGTTGGTAAAATATTTTTCTACATGTGGAATATTTGCAGTTAAATGACGATCAAAGTGAAAAAAAACTGTTAGTTGTATTTATGAACCTCAAGCTAACCTGCCTCATCACAACTGTAACTGTGTGGTTTGATCAAATGTTAGATTTTGATTCAGATGTCTTCAGAACAAAATATAAATTCTGAAATATTGAAAAAAAAACACAATCAGCACTACAAATACATGTTGTCTTGTTTGAGGTTGGTTGAATGTAGACGGTGTATTCTGTGGTGTGTGTCTGTAAAAACACATCAGACGGCACAGTGACAGTTTAGGCTCTTTAATATTGTTTCCTACAGATGTAAAATACACAGTGATGTGTGTGTGTGTGTGTGTGTGTGTGTGTGCGCGCGCGCCAGTAGATAGAAGTGATTTAAAGTGTATTTATAGTTACTGATGACATCGTTTGTCTTCTGTCTTTCCATCTTCTGCAGGACTCTGGAGAAAAACAAAAAGAAAGGCAAGATCTTTTAAACGGCGGTCGGCAGGACCACCCCAGCTCGAGTTATTTTTGTTTGCCAACGTTGCCGGTCAGGACACCAGAGTGTGGCACTGACTTCATCCTCCTCCTCCTCCTCCTCCTCCTCCTCTTAGCTCTCCTTCCCCTCCCTCCTCCCTTCTTCTCCTCCTCCTCCTCCCCCGCTGTCTGCCAGCACAGCCGAGCTCCTGCTCTCAGCCACTAGAGGGGGTATGTGAGGAGGTGGAGGGGGTCTACATGTACCACCCCCCCTCGCTGCCTCGGGACTGAATGTGTTAACAGGAAAGAATAATCCCCTTTTTAGAAAGGCCAAACCCATATTATTATTTTAATTATTATTATTGATGTTATTATTATTATTACTGTTGTTGATATAAATGAATACTGTCCCCGCCCCCACTTGCTGCTCTCTTTGTTTTTTTTCATCCCAAGGTTGCTTTTAAAAGACTGATGTGTACAGTTTTATGGAGAGCACTGCAGACAAAAAAATCCCCGAATCCATGTGTGACTGTTGTACAATCAAGTTCTGGTGAAGTTTATTTGTTTACAGGAATAATGAAAGTAACAGTATGTGAACATTAACTTGATCTTCCGTCGTGTATTAAAGTACGAAGAGGACAAGGCATTAACTAATCCTTTTTGTTAAGTTTTGGGTGTATCTGGTGAACTTTTAACCCTCCTGTCAGTGCGACGGTCAACAGAAAAATGAAACCAAGAAAAAAAACAATAAAATGCACCTCGGGCCTTTTTATAGATTAAAAAAATGGCTAACGCTTCTTTTTTCTGAAATGTAACGCTTTCTTTTTCTGTGTTTAGCTCTTTCCATTAGCCTTGGACCACCATTTATAATGTCATAAGTGTCATATTTCACTTTAGTTTATTTTTATATATACCGAGCCAGCTGAAGTAATAACTTCTTTTGTATGTTCAGAAAATCCTCAGAGACTCGAGAGCGGCGTTAAACGATGAAATGAAACACACATAGAAGTGATCTCTGGCGCTTTGAAAAAAAAAACACAATATTTCAATCACGCTGCGGAAACGATCAGTGGCAAAATGAAGAGTCAACACCGCAATTTGCTTTGGCTATGTACTCCATCTCTGTATTTTTAATTTTATTTTTCATTTGTATTGTACAAAGTCACTTAATAAACCTGTGATGATACTGAGGAGTGAGATGGGTTTGTTGTGACAGCTGGTTTGTGACGCGATGAGACTTTTTTTCATTACACAACATCGTCTAAAGGTCCTCAGCTTTGACCGCAGTGAAGCTCGACTCTTAAATGTGACATTTGTTTTTATGAAAATAAAAAATGAAAACCTCTCACAGTCAGCCTGAAATGAGACAAAGTCAGAAAACAAAGGCAGGTCTTCAGTCTTCAGTCTTCTCACGGGGCTCCTGCGGGGATGAAATCATCTGTTACCAGGCAGATTTTCACCCAAACCGCCCTTCACTACATTTAATGTCTCTTCAGGAAATTTACCTTTTAATCCTCGAAGCTCCTTTTGCCCATCAGACCCACGAAAGTGTGAAATTTGTGTCCTGAGGATGAAAGAACCAGTTAATGTCCTCATATTAAAAAAGTGATTTTTGATGTTGAAAGTAATTAAAAGAAAAATACTTACGTTTACGTGCGATCTGGGATTTTGCTGTTTGGATGAAATAAATAAAATCAGCACTTTTAAGCATATACTTAAATCAATTTTAATATTAATACTGTAAAATGCCTTTAAATGTGCGCACCGGAGTCTTTCTTCCCCATGAGTCCGAGGTACTGGCGCGGTCCTGGTTTCCGGGTCATTCTCACCAACAAATCTTGAATTATTTCAGAGTTTGGCCATTTATTCTTTTGTGAGACAGAAATAAATAAAAAAAAGACGTAATCATGTACTTCTACCTGCAGCTGAGTGAAAATAAATCAATTTATGAAGAGTTTCTACACCAAAAAGACCATCTAGTTTTTTTGTACAAATTCCCATAAATTTAATTATAACAATAAAAAAAATCTTACCTCTTCTCTCCAGTTCTCAGCATCCATTTCTTGACAGAAAACATTGGTCAGAAGCAGCACAGCCACCAAAACAAGTTTAAGCAGCTCCATCAGTGCAAACTGTGCGTAATGTCTCTCCAGCGCCGCTGCGTAAAGTATAAAAGCTTTTAGGACTGCAGCTTATAATCAAGATATATATATGTGTGTGTGTTTGTGTGTGTGTGTGTGCAGGTCGTCTGCTGCTGGATTATTTTAAATGGTCAGAAAAAGAGCAGCGCGTCCTCCCTGCTGACGATGCGCCATCGTGTCCATCAACGCTCCTTTTTGCGCACAAGAGCTTTTACGCACAGCTGGAGTGGATGATGTTGGTCGACTCCGGCAATTATTCTGTGAGTCACACGGCTTGATTTTTACATATGTTGTAATTAGTGTGAGTATCGTGCTCTGTGCGCAGGAAAGACACGACTGGAAAAATTTTGATAGGCTGCGCACGAAACTGGAGAGGAAACGTGTTTGTGGATAACATGGACATCTTCAGAGGATCAGAGATGGAAGAAATATTCACATAGTCAGATTGCAATAATGGTATTAACAGTAAAATAGATCAATACAACTCTCAGTGTGTTGTACTATCTAACCAGATGTACTGTAAATAATTGATTACAGCATTTCAAAGTGCAAACAGCTTGTGGAAGGAGACAGCTGCTTTACAAATTTCTGTGTATTTAAAAAGAAAACATAATAAATTCAATAATTTCATAATCATAATTTAGCCTATTTATCTTTGTTGTGTTTTATAAAGCCCCTGTGCATTTTTTTTCCTACTTGCTGTAAGTTTGATAGTAGTATCTTATGCAAATTATTATCTTTTTGTTTTATTTGTAAAGTGACAAAGAAAGGGATACATGTATTTAAAAGAATAATGAACTTGTAGTTATAATAATTTATTTATACAGCACTTTTCAAACAAGGTATTTTCATGGTCGAACCAGCAATTAAAAACACAAACATGAAATAAAATCTTATTATAACAATACAATATAAGAGTGTATCAGACCGTATATATTCAAATAAATGTCATATTTCAATATATAGTCTATGTTTAGTGTTAATAGAAACTTTAAGATAAAGTAAAAGTAATCAAAAGCGGATTTTTACTCAAGTCTCGCGAGAATTGGTAGAAAGGTTCTGCTAACTGTAACTGTGGTACTAAATTATTCTTTAATTGAAGCTTCTCCAACATAAATATCGTTAAGCAAATACATTTTATTGGAAAACTATCTTTTAAATATAGTTTATATGCTTGTAGTGTTACAGATCACTGTAGTCTATCCTAAATTTCCACATTTATTTTCCAAATCTCGTTTTCTCGCTGTCAGCGTCTCAGTGTGTTTGCGCTTTTTTAATTGTGACCTTTCAGTCCCTCTCAGGCCGCCGTAGCCAGCAGACCCGCCCCGCCGCTGCCCCCCCCCCCAATTTTAAAAAGTGGAGGAGGAAGATGAGGAGGCTGCAGGTTCCTCCTGAGAGACTTCAGGAGCTTCAGGCTGTGATAAAACTCTGGTAAAGTCCCACAGACACGATGCCTCTCTGCTCGTGGTGAGTTCACGGCCCCGTCATGGTGCTGCGTTTAAAGACCTGCGCGCTGTTCCTGCTGCTCGGTGTTGTTTTTGTGTATGAAGGGAAAGTGAAACTGATCCAGGACGACTCCGCCTGCGAGGACCCGCAGCCCGGTTCCCTCAGCCTGATGGCCGGGACGCCCCCCGCGGCCCCGGGCCTGGAGCCGGGGGACCCCGCGGACGCCTTCACGGTCCGGACTCTGGACGGAGAGTTCTCGTACCGGCCCGGGTCCGCGAGGGGGCCGCTGTTCGTGCACGCCTTCACCAACAGGTCCGGGTTCGTGGAGCGTCTGTGGAGCTCCGAGGAGTCTCTGAGCGGCCTGGTGAGCCTGCCGGAGTCCGCATCAGTCCTGTTCCTGTCCCAGGACGAGTCCTCCGTCTCTGACGCGCTCTGGATGCGCGACCAGGCGCTGCAGGCGGCGGTCAGCAGGTGAGGGGGGGGGGGAGGACTGCAGAGTACCACTGAGTACTGCAGAGTACTGCAGAGTACTGCACAATACTACAGAGTGCTACAGTCCTGCAGATAAAGACTGATGGTTCATTTGTGCAGGTTCTGACAGTAGAAGTACTTTTGAATACTTTAAAATACTACTACACAGTACACAGTAATGTACAATCACCTCATGATAAAGTGCTGCTCTGAATATCCTAATTTAAGTTGGTGGAGCTGCCTTTAAACACTTTAAACACTTTGAAATACTTTGAAATACTACACTGTACAAATACATCATTACAAGTACTAAAAATCTAAAACTAAATCTGAGAGCAAAATACTCTAAAATACATTAAACATACTTATAACTACTTCAAAATATGTTAGTGTATAAATTCAAGTAAAGGTGTTTCCTTAAAGATCCCAATTTAAGTTGGTGAAGCTGCCTTTAAATATTTTTAACACTTTTACATATTTTTAAATACTTTGAAATTGTACTCTGTGCAAATAAATCATCATACAAATATTGAATTAAAATGAATTCTGTTGAGCTACTTTTGCTTCAAAATACTCTAAAATACTTAAATACTATACAAATACTTCAGTATAAGTAACCTTAACTCGGAGGACAAGCTATTTTAAAATGCTTTGAAATATTTTAAACATACTTTAAGTGTTTTGAATATTTTTAAAAACTACAGTGTGGGAGTTCTTCCAAAAGCAGAAGTTCTACCTTCTGCATTAAAAAAGGGAAGTGAAAACGCAGCAGTGTTTTCAGCTAAATGCGCTAAAAAAAGAAAAGATGTATTAATATATTTTAATGAGGCCTGTTAGATTCACGTTCTTTAACATGTAGGCAGATTTTTAGTGTTGCAGTGGAGCTACTTTCCACTTCTGGAGACCAACAAGCTGCTTAAAGTGAATTAATGTTTAAAATCTTTGCAGCCGAGGTGAATCACACTTCACGTTAATTTCACAGAAGTTGCACATTTCTCAGTTGTTCTTCTTGTTTCAGGGGTAAGAAGGACGTCATGTCGCGGCTGCACTTCTCTCCTGTGCCCATGTTCATGCAGGGAAACTGGATACCGAGTGTGTTTTACTTCTGGGCCGGCTCGTCTAGCCTCGCCCAGGTCGTGTTCAGCTCACAGGGTAAGAGCGGCTCTGATGGATGTGAATGTTGTCAGACTCACATAATCATCATCATCATCATCATCATCATCACAAAAGTGCAGCTGGACTCTGAAAATGTTTTTCTCTGCAGTCTCCTTATTGGGGAGATTAAAAACCTTTAAAGTGTTAAATAGTGTGTTGAGCTGATATTTCAGCTGGAGACCAAACTTGTTGTGCATCTCTGCTCAACTCTGCACAGATTTTTTTATGCTCAGATTTCATTTTCTGTTACTAACTGGTGATTTTTTTTATGTTCGTATTGAATTGTTGTTCAGAGGGAACAAAACTTTTATACAAAAAACATCTATTTATAAAGAAGACTTGCTCAAACCTAAAGTTAATAACACAATTAAGAAACATGGAGTCATCATCATCAAGCTTTTGTGGTGTGTGATTTCTAACCTTTGACTAGTGATGTGTGAAATAAACATTTTGGTGTGACGTTTTTAAAATCTGAACATCTCTGTATATCCGACGTGGGATGATGATGAAGGGTCATGAAGGGTCATCGTTCCAGTCTCGATCTCAAAGGCGGCTCTTTAGATTCGAGTCGTTTCCTTTTGAACGGCTCACGTTTCTCTCCTCGCAGGGTGGAAGCTGCCCGTGGTTATCAAGAGACTCGACGCCCGCTACGACTGGCTGAGCGCTCGCTGGGGCCAGAGTACGTTCCAGCTGATGGACGGGGGCGACGGCTGCGAGCCCTCCCCCGCGGTGGCCGGCGCGGTGGCCTGGGTGTCCGAGGGCAGCTGCTCTTTCTTCACCAAGGTCCGTGAAAGGGTTGATAGTTCTGGCTTACCTCTCCAAGAAATTATATTATATCATCCACAGAAGAAGACTTTGGAGAGTTGATTTAAAGATTCATCATGTTCTGTATTTAATTATGCAATAATCAATAATCAACCTTCATCAAGAGAATCAGTCACATTTTTTTATGTATCAGACAGCGATATCGTGAAAGTAACACACACAAAACAAAACCCAGAGATACTGACTTTACTTTAAATATGATAAATATCGCAATTAGTAATTTATGGAGAGAAAAGTCAAAGGCATTAACATTAAAGAACCTATAAACAGTAAATCTTCATATTTTCTGCTCGATACACGAATAATCAATGATCAAAAATTCATCAATAGAACAATACATTAAGAGCTAAATCACCGACTAGACAGTAAGATTACAAACAGAATCAAACAAAAGGTCTGAACTAACACTTTTTCTTAAGTGTCTCAAAAATCTATCTATCTATCTACAAAATAAACAAATGAACACTTTTTTATTTTTATTTTTTATAAATGATTTAACTAATTTATCAAGACAAAATCCAAATATTCTCTTCCTGCAGCTTCTCAAATGTGATTTTTTTCTCTGTTTTAAACTGACCCATGAATCATTTCATGGAAAGAATAATCAACAGGTTGACCGATAAAGAAAACACTGATTAAATCCTACAGCTCTTTATCCTTTGTTGCTCTCCTCCGTTCCTGTTTGTTTTGAGACTCGCCGGCAGTGTCGACTTTCATATAACACTCGTTCATCGACCTCGCTCTCCCGTCCAGGTGCAGAGCATGTCCAAATCCAACGCCTCCGGTGTCCTCGTCTACGCTCTGATTGGAAACCCGATCCAGGACATGAACTGCGTGGAGGACGAGTGCAACACGACGCTGAGCATCCCCGCCTCCATGGTGCACACGGAGCCGTCGGTCGCTCAGGCGCTGCGGTAAGCTCGACTCACCTGAAGGATTAAAGCCTCCTCACTTCACATCCTCGAGCGCAGATTAACTGAACGTGTTAAAGGTTAAAGAGATGATCCTCAAAAGTCTGTTTGCTTCCTCTCTGATGAAGCTGCTCAGCTGCTGGGGTCACTTTAAATAATGTTTCCAAAATATCTCATAAGCTCTTCAGAGGAAAACATCTTTACTTCTTATAAATCATCATTCTGTGTCTCTAATTGTTGTTGAATTAAGGATTTAAGCTCATTAAATTAAAAGTAAATTGTGTGAATTTGTGTGGCAGGTCTGGTCAGCCCGTGTTCGTGTCCTTTCAGTCCACCCCGTCTCCCAGCATTTTCTTCTGCATCGACCATCAGGGGAAGCTGGCTGAGATGGGCGGCTTTCTTTACCCCTCGTTCAGCTTCCTCAACTGGCAGGCGCAGTGGTAAGAACCCGAACGAAGAAGAGACGCGACTGTAAACAGAAGATTCAACCACATCTTAACTTACTAACAAGAAAACAACATGATATTCATTTCATTTTTGTAACCCAGTATCACATGTGCAGAATACGGCCTCCTCTGTTCTTACATCCTCAATTCAGAGAAGAAACCCCCCCAGAAATCACCTTTTACAGTTAAAAGATGGAAAACACCTCTCGAGGAGCAACAGAGCAGAGATCCCTCAAACAGCAGGGTTTCATTTTAAGGTTGACAGTATTCATAAAACGGATTATAATGGTAACATGAGATGAGATGAACTTTTGGGAGGAAAAATCAGATTATATTCTGGGAAGAACGTCGTCCTAACTTTTACATTATTGTCTCACAAACCTCATATGGACAAATCCTCAGGCAGGTGAATGACAGAAAGTTAAAAACTATAATTAGAAAATATTTTCAGGAGATTTACTTCAGATTACTTGAATGAATCCCTTATTATGTGATTCATCTGAATCTCAAATGAAATGTAATGAATTTCAAATGTTGACGTGCAGAAACAATCATGATTTGAATTTGCTGTGCATACTCCACATAACAAACTCTTTGAAGAAGTGTTGTTCACGCGGGTCTTTTAAATTTCTCCCTGATTTTGTCTCCAGGTTCGATTTCTACGCAGATCTGCAGATCAAACTTCAAACTCCCGCGAAGGTCGTTCCTGTGTTTGACAAAGTCCTGATGCAGGGGGAGAAAGGAGCCGTGGCCACAGTCGACCTGCCGGCAGGTAACTTCATCAGCAGCGTGTGCGAGATGAGTTTAAAGATCAGTTTAAAGGAATAGTTTGCTCTTTTTTAAATGAATGTGTGAGCTCTACACTCTGTGGATTAAATACAGGTGAACAGGAAAAACTAAAGGCCAACTAAAATATCGATATGAGTGGATGCTATATTAAGAATATTAATAACATAATATAACTTCTGTTTTCCTACACCATTTTCTCTCTTGGTCCGTTCAGTGTTCATCTGCTGAAGGTCGTTTTCTTCACTCGGCTTCATGAAATCATCCTCTCGTCTCCACATTCATGTTGCTGTGACACTCATGTCGTTTTATATTTCCTGTATGTGTTGCCTCTTTCATAGACAGCTGACCTGCAGTGTTACACAATACAGGAATGCTAAAATTCAGCGTTTGAAAGGGCAGTAAGACAGAAAGACAAAGCAGTGAACATTTTCTAAATCTGGCGAACACTTACACTGATGAAAGTTTGTTGTTAGTTGGCTGAAATGCATTTCTCCTGCTGGGAGTGTCGACCAGCATCAGTTTTGTTTGTATTTGTAGAAAAGTACATCGTTCAATCACGCTTCAACAGGACAAACAAACTATCTTCTTTATTTAATGTCAGTATTTTGTGCTCAGGCTTATTGTTTTTACTGCAGCCCTGAAACTGGATTTAGATCATCATGTGACACTAAAGCTCTCCTCCACTCAGACTTATAACATTTTCCTTTTAGGTTTTCAGGCTCAAGACAAAGTGTTTGATTGTGCAAAGAAGCTTGAAGTTTGTTGCAGGTTTTTACAGACTTTCTGTGTAGCTGTGGTGTGAGAGGACTAGCAAACAGATTTAGGTCTAACCTTGATGACGTAATCCATTTTATGGAGCACTTGTAATCAAAGCATCCATTAGAGAACATTAGCGTGGAGAGGATCGGCCGGGTTTGCATTAGAGCTTCGGTGTGAGCATTTTAATGACACCAGCATTTGCACCTTGTTGTTTCTCTGCAGGCTTGTTGGACTTCGACACGCTGGAGCTCGACGGCGCTCTGTCGTGTCCCGGTAAGAGAGACTTGACCTGCGCTCACTGGGATCACACGGTGCAGCTGTTCGTCTGCTGCGACGCCGCCGGGCCGCACTGCAACACGGAGCTGGGCCGGTGGATCACCGCTTTCCGCAGGTACGGTGACACGAATACAAAACACGACCTTAATCATCCATATTCATATTGATAATACACAGCTCTGTGGAATAAATACACCCACGTGCTGTCTGTGGGTTGTCGAGGTCGAGGAAGTATTGAAATAAAACTCTGAAACAACAAAATCAAAAGACATAAAATGTGTTAAATTGTGCTTAAATTTCTGATCTTTTTAAGCAATAAATCACTATTATGGTGGATTTTCAATTAAATGGTTTCATTATGATTATTGTTTTTCAAAATGTAAAAATGAAACAAATTATGATATAAAACTAAATCAGATCCAGAACATTAAAAAATGTGTTCGTGGGTGAAGAGTTTGATCTGATGTGATGTTTTAACACATTTCACTGTTGGTGATGATTAACAGAACTGGAGCAAAGTGCACAAAAATGAACACAATGATGAATATTTAGATTTAAACCCTTTTCCAGGTAGAATTTAAAACAATTTAAATAAGTGCAGATTGTGTTTTTCTCTCGTTGGTTGAAAGCTCTGTTGTTTTATCTGATGCGTGTTATTTTTGCAGAGGTATCGGACACTGGCTGACCGACGTGTCTCCTCTGCTCCCCCTGCTGGACGGAAACAAATGCACCCTCACCATGAAGACGGTGCCGTGGGCGATGCCGTGGTTCACCTCCCTCAACCTGAGGTTCAGCATCAGGAATCAGACGGGTATGAACTGCGAAAACGTCGACGCTTCGTTCAGTTCGTGGCTGGAAAACTGTGAAACTGGTCGGGATGTTTGTGCACGGCGTTGTGTTTTCTGTGACACACAGGAAAAGACAGATCTGCAGGTGAAACACACAGGTGCATGCCGATGCTCTGAAAACAACAGCGAAGTCGTTATTGTAGTCTGACCTTCTGATTTTACTCTCTTCTCAACACAATCAGCTGCAGCAGCTGTGATACGCTGCTCATGGAGGCAATTAAGGTGCATTAAAGCACTCAGGGCCTGATTGCCGCAATTTGCGTCAGAACTGAGGTCGTATTTCTGTCAAATCTGAACACACAGACGTGGAACATGTATTTTTAGATTCAGCGTGACTTACACTTTCTTGTTATTATCGTCAAGACACAAGAAGATAAATATCCATAAATCTGCTTAAATGATCAGAACTCAGAAGTTTTCTTCTGTGTTAAACTAATCCTGAGATCCAAACTAATTTAACATACTTTTAATGGTGATAATTTGCCAAAATCTAAACAAATACAGTTCAAAAACTTTACGAGGAACTCTGTAGAAACACTGTACTTCCTGTTTACATCCTCTCGATCCTGCAGTGTTTCTAAGTTTGACAACAGAATATTACAATACGGAGCATACAGAAGTATTTCAATACTGCTATAATGAGAGTCTGAGAGTGTAAATTCAGCTGCATGAAAGAAAAAAGACATATAATATCACAGATTAAAGGTGAATAAAATCTTAGCAGTGATAACACGGAGCTGTTTGTGCATCACAGTGTTGATTGTTGCACCCACGTCGTCAAATTTAACTCCACTGAGAGAAACTCAGAGAAAATCTAAACTGTGACTGAAATAACGTCGTTTCAGAACATTTTCTCTCCATTTTCCCTCACTGAGAGTCTTTCTGCAGGAAGGAACAGCCCGTCTGTGGTTCCTGGAACATTTCTGATATAAAAATGACAGAAGAGACGAAACTTTTAGTTCCAGGAAGTGTTTTGACTCAACTTCCCCACAAAAAATACAGAAAAAGAGTCTGTGAGTGTGACACAGACAGTGATCAGGGAATAAACAAGAAACTGTCTGACATCTGGATCACACTCGTTTGTTTCTTGAGACACGCCGTCATGTTCTTTAGATTTTATAAAATGATTATTCAGTTAATCTCATCACTCATATTGATCCATGTGCACATTATTTGTCATTTTTTACACATAAAAACACAAATATCATTAACCCACAAATATACTTAAAAAACTAAATAAAATTAGAGAATAACTTATAGAAATGTTTTTTTATTTTTATGTAACATTCTTTTAAAAACTGTAAAGAAACCACCTCCTTAGAAACTGATTATCCAATGAGAACTTTACTAAATAAATGTCACAAAATTATTGATAATATTGAACAAAACATTTTTCTGAAGTAGATTTGCAGAAGACCCTGTTGAGACATTAAACGAAGAGTAAAACAGTAACGTCTTTTCTACATGACGCTACATTTTATCTTCTCGTAATGATGATGTGAATACTTCTCGCAGGTAACGGAGGAGAGAAGCTCCGCCCCGTCAGACTGATGCCGCTGTACGAAGGAGGAACCTTCGACAAGAACTACAACAAGAGGTTCCAGCCAATCAAATTCTCCGTCCCGGCGCAGACGACAAAGGTAACAGACCCGACGCTGAATCACCGACACGTTTTAAAGAGCTTCCTGTGTTTCCCGGCTCAGCGAAGGTGCGTCTGTTTTTTCAGGTGGAGCTGTACGCCGTCATCACGGCGCACGGCAGCGACGAGAACGACTGCGGAGAATTCTGCGTCACCTCGCACCACTTCCTGTTCAACGCCGCGTTCAACAACACCCTCGTCTTCGATTCTGCAGGTGAGAAAATGTTTGGCTGTTGAGGAACTTTTACTGTTGAGAAAAACGTCACACTTTAAGGTTCATTTTCAGTCTGGAGCTTTTCGATCGCATCACACAATCGTCATCAATTGTGACGCAGACGAAGTTTGGGCCTTTTAAAGATGTTTAAAAATTTATTTTAAAGACTTGAAACTTCCAGAAATGGATGAGACAAGAGTGAAGAATGAATTTAAAGTCGTAAGAAGATTTTAAATGGATCAATCCCAAACTGCACCACCTTCAGACACACTCATGATTTACATGTAGGACAGTAAAAATGTGACTGTGCATATTTAATATTCAAGTGACAAGTTGACAGAAGAGACGAAACATAAAAACTTGGATTAAAGAATAATTATTTGAACTGATTGTCGTATTTTTCATCTTCTCTCTGTCGTGGTGGGGAACCGACAGGAAGTCCTCTGGGCTGCACCGAGCGGGTGAAAGACGGCGCCGTGCCGAACGAACACGGCACGTGGCTGTACGGGCGAGGAGGCTGGTGTGACGGCCTGCAGGTCAACCCCTGGAGGGTCGACGTCACCAAACAGGTCCGCAAACCTTTCTTCTTCTTTCTTTTTTTAAAAATTTTTTTTAGTGTTAAACCTACATTTTGCGCTGCAGTCAACACAGTCATTTTTATTTCTCTCTACATGTATTATCTATTATCTGTATAAATTTGATGAACAAAATCATCATTCTTAATCTCGGCTTCATGCCACCAGTTCATGCAATATTCTGAATACGGATGAATGATTTTAAAATAGTCATCATCATACATGTTTTATTTTTTTCTACATTTATTTATTTATTGGTCATTGTACAACAACAAGTTGTGTTGATTTTAGTCCTTTAATGCTGCATTTAATGTGTTTGATGAGAATCTACACATCTACTATTTCTTTATATTACAGTTAAATTTATAATCTAAGTTACATTTTCTGATTTAAACACAGTTTTCTCATTGAGTGTGTTCTTTAGCAGTGTCCTGACTGGTTCAGTTGAATAATCTGTTTATATTTTCTCTCTGTGATGTTATTGATCGTTTCGATCTCTTTCTGTCTCTTTTCAGCTGAACATGAGCTCGTCTCAGACCAACACTGTCGTCTACTTCGGCCTGTACGATGGGCGAGATCCTAATCCATCCCAGCAGCCTGGATACATCATCATGTCGTCTTTCCTCGTCTTTTACGAATGATTTCTCTCAGTAAAACTCCACATTTCAGCACTGACATGAATTAATGAATGGATGAATGAATATAAACAAGCCAAAGATTAAATGTCTATTTTCCTACTGCTCTTTTTGGATCGTTTCATTCGTTTGCATAGACAGGAAGTTAGTTTAGTAAAAACAGCGCTGATGTAAAATATCACCTGCCACCACGGCCATTTGCATTTTTCTCAAGATGCTACACTGAAGTCGACAAGAGGAAAGCCTTGCAGCAAATTAAGCACTCGATCGGCTGAAGTTTCATTGTTCTGAGAGCAGCCTCTTCTCGCTAATTACATGTAATCATGTGCAACTTGAAACTTCAGGGTGAAGAAAGTCTTTCTCAGTGAGTCATCTTCCTCTTGGGAGGTGATTTCTGTCAACGATGCAAAGACGATTCCTCAAAGTGTCTTTTTCTTTTGTTTTGTTGCAGATGTGGAGACTTATCAGGAGGCTTAAATAGCAAATGAATTTAACTACAAAACCGGCCACTTCCTCTGTTAAAGCTCTTAGTTTCAGATGAAATTATAATCTTTTTAGAGTACAAATACAATTATCTTTTATCTTTTGTGTGGAAACTTCATGCTTGACATTATATAACAATAAGAGTATTCAACCTCCGATGGATGAAATTAAATGTTTATTTGATTTAGATTTTTTTTTTTAATGACATTTCACAGTATTAAAAAACAAGAACATAAAAAATGTAAGACAAGATAGAAAAATACATCATTGCATCGTACAAAAGGGTTACTTTGAACAGAAAGGTTAGTGGTTAAAGGTTTGTTTGATTTTTTTTTTTACTGTTTAACAGTGTAAGAAACAGCACAGACGTTTTCCTCTCTGCATTAGCTTGGCTTGGTTCAGATGATTAATACACAAATCCCTCCGGCCAACAGGAAATACACATTTCATAGTACTTAGCTTACTGAACAAAAACCTTTAACTCCATTTTCGGCTCATTTGCTGTAACGATGCCTCCTTTTTAACATTTGCTGTTTATTTTCTATATCCATGTAAAAGTAGCTACAAGTGAAACACTAAAAAGTTGCAGTGAACTTTGTGGTAAAGTCACGTGAAGTTGCAGCTAAATGTTTTCTGAGCGCTTATGAACGCGTGTCTGCAGGTCAGGCCTTCACGCAGGTCTCCCTGCAGCTCTGCTCGCTCTCAAACTGGTTGCTGTTTCCTAAACAGCCTCCGAACCAGAACTGAGCGCAGGAGTTGGCCGTGGCGTCGTAGTACCACTTCACCACGTAGTCCCGGCACGGACCCGGATCCAGGAGGTGGCTGCAGCGCTCGGCTAGAGGCAAAAAAAAAAAGCTAGATTACAATCTGAAATGACGGTGGGATTAAAGGAAGCGAGTCACAAAAAGTTATTTCATTTCATCCTGAATGTGTGAGCTGTATTTCATGGCAATTCATTCAAGTAAATCAGAGGATCACCAAAGTCAACACCAGGGGATCGTGAGTGACCAAATGTTGGAGTGGCAAAAAGTAAATACTTCAAATGTACAGAAATCTCAAGAATATTAAGTCAAAGCTCCTCTGCTGTTTCTTGTTTCTGTAACAAAATGTTGTGAAGGTAGAAGAAAACCCAGAGAGGTCGAGTCAGACAGCTGGTTGGTATAAATTATGTCTCAAAGTTTTCACACAATTTCAGCGTGTGACTCAGAGCCGAACAGAGAAACATGGACACTGTTAAACTTTAATGAAAAAGTTCAGCCTCATGTTTGAACTTATTGTCGGTTTTGTGATTGGTCTCATAGTTGTGTTAAACATTAAATTACTTGAGCAGTGAATTTATCTCTTTTAGAGAAAGCAGATCTGTTTTATTGGGTCCAAAGTTTATCTTCCTGTTTCAGATAAAATTATAGTAAAAGTATAACCAGTATGTTTTTAATTTTATTTTCTCACAGAAATAAGAACAGATGTGCTAAAAATGAAAGTAAATGTCAGAAGACACATTTCTTTTTCTTTATTCGAGACTTGATTTCGAACATTTAAACTAATCGCTCCTCCGTCTCTCGACCTTTCCTGCAGACTCTCCTCTCACCTGATTCGTGGGAGTCAGACGGTAACAGCTGCAGAGTCGGGCCCAACGGCGGCGCCGTCTTCTCGTCAGGAGGGGCCTTCAGAGTGGGGCCCGCCGGCCCGACGGCTCCCGTCATCACCACGCCGTGGTTGGTGGGGTCCTTGGTGTCGAACTGTGGGAGGAACTCTGTCACGGGCCTGAAGGGCTCCCGGTCAAAGAGCGGGAATCTCTGAGTCTCTGAGGGGGACCTGTCGTCCGTGTTCGGTCTCTTCGGTGTGACGGGCTCTCTGCTGATCTGCGACCCCGGAGGGCCGGGCTGTGACGGAGCAGAGAACAAGTTCATCTTCTCTGCCTTTAATTTATTCACTCAGTGATGATTTAAACTGTTTGGAAAATCTCCTCACCACCATCTGAACTCTCCTGAAGTCTCCGGTGAAGGTCGGCGTGTCTGTGTCGGTTCTGTACGGCGGTTCTCGAACGTTGCTGGAGACCTCGGGGATTCCCGGAGGCAGCCTGGAGCTCGGCACGGAGCTGAACAAACGTCTTTCTCCGTCTTCGCAGATACGACTCAGAAGTTTTCTCTCCAGAGCTGCAAAACCACAAGATCAAACAGTAAACACACAGTTAAAGCTCGGGGGCATCGTGGTGTAACATGTTGCAGGGGATTTATTCTCCCACACTTCCATCCAAGTCTGTTTCCCCTCTTTTATGCACAGAGGATGAAGCAGTGCAGCGTGTTACTCCTTTTCGCCACCAAGTGTCAGCAGAAGAAACTGCTTAAAATGCTCGACTTGATGTGCACACGTGTTTCTGGACATTTTATGAAACTAAACCTTCTTACTCATGTCTTCTTTCTGATGGTAGGAAAGGTGAAAATGTCCTCTGTGGAGGTTTGCACATCATTTATGAGGTTAATTTCACCCTCAATAATTGTGATTTTTTGTGCACATTGAAGATAAAGTGAATCTCTCGGCACTTAGAAATCACAGTTAGTTCCAAAGGGATGATTGTTTTTCATTTTTTAACTTAAAGGTTTGGTTCACCTGTTTTTCAAACTTACCCTGATGAGTATCTGAGACAGTTTTGGTTTGAATATGTCTCCACCCAAATATGATGAAGGTGAAAGGAATTTTGTTTGCGGTGGAAAATTACATAAAACAATTTCACAATAACCATTTAAGAATAATCTATATGATGTATAATAATGTTTAATATTATTATCATTGCAGCTGGCAAGGATGGAGCTATTTCTAACTACTTTATATACTGCTGGGTAGTTTAATATTAGTTGTCATAATAGTTTTAGTTTCATTCTCTATTATTATGGATTAAGCTACCTTACAGTCTATTAAGTAGTTCAAATCTGCTCCATATTTAGCAGCTGCAGCATTAATGCATCAGTAATAATCATCCAGTAATGTAACATATGCAGTATTATTCTGAAATACGAGCAGGAATATGTGTCTCTTTTCGCTGCCTACCTCATGTGATGTGATGAGCTCACCTGGAAGTGTTTTGAAGTCATCGATCAGGTACACGTGGTCGCTGTCGGGGTCGGAGGCCATGAGGTTGAGCTCCCTCTTGAACTCCTCGTACAGCGGGTCGCTCTCGTTCACCACCCCGATCACAAACGTCTCGACGTTTCCCCGCTGAGCCTCCGACACGGCGCTCTGCAGGCTCACGGCGTCCCTCTTGTCAGCCTGCCCGTCCGTGATGATGATGGCCACCTTCCTCACGCCCGCCCGCGCCGCCTTGAACACCTGGTTGGCCTGCTGGATGGCGCTGCCCGTGAAGGTCCCCTCGCCCAGGTAGGTCATGGAGCGCACCGCAGACTTGATCTCGTCGCGGGAGGCCTCCTGTCTGAGGCTGACCACCACCATGTTGATGTGGCTGTAGAGGACCACGCCAACCCGCGTGGTGTCCCGGCCCACCGACGCCCGGTCGATCAGCGCGTTCACAAAGTCTTTGATCACGTTGAAGTTCTCCGGGCCGACGCTCTCGGAGCTGTCGATCACAAAGACCAGCTCCAGGGGGGTTTGCCGACACGTCACCCCACAACCTGACGACACAAGAGGCCGGACCAGGTTACAGACATCATTTTATATAAACATATATAAATATTAGTCTGAGTTTCTGAGTACTTACTGCAGATGGATCTCACTATTTTGATTATTTCATCCCTCTGTGAAAGATAAAGTGCAAAACTTTTAGACTTTTAGAAGAAGGACAACAAACTGTGATCCATTTTTCATTCGTGAGTCAGCGTACCATCAGTAGTAGCTGTGAAAATGTATATAAAAATCTGTTAAATAGATCTTAATTCAACATAGAAAAACAGTGTCTGATGTTGGATGGTTGAGTTAAAAATGTAGTAAAATTTCTACACTGTTCATCTGATGTGGACGTGAAAACCTTCATATTAAAGCTGAAAGTCGAGACTATTTAATTTAAGATCCACTGTGCTGAAGTACGGACTCTGAATAATAAAGGACTCGCCCGTATGATTTAATAATTGATGCTGTATACTTACTGTAAGTCCAGGCTCTCCCTTTTGTCCCGTTCGGCCCTGCGATTTGAAACAGATCATCATTCATCAGCTGTTTGCACATCGACAGATTTCCTTGAAAGCACTTGAATCGTTTTAGAAACAAAATCTGGTACCAAAGGTCCGGTGGCTCCTGTTTCTCCAGCGTCTCCTCTGTCTCCCTTTTTGCCTTTTTCACCTCTGAACCCTCGATCCCCCTGCGAGAAGGAAGAAACTATTGTGTTATCGGCCTAAGAGTCTCTACATCAGAAAGAAAGGTGCAATCTTTTCTTTCTGTCGTGCTTTGGGATCCTTTTAACGCTGAAATGATCTTCCACTTTTGGTTCATATTAATTTACCTTGTCCCCCTGCAGACCTTGACCAGGAGGACCTCTGGGCCCGGGGATCCCCTGAAATCCAGACTCGCCCTGGAAACACACAGCAAAGATCATGTCATCTGCAACATCGCTGAAGATCAATGAAAGATCTCATCTCATCTCATCTCATCCACCTTTTGTCCCTGGATGCCCTCTCCAGGTAACCCCTGTGGCCCGGGTGGCCCTATCCGACCAGCTGAACCCTGCAAGAAGAGAAAACTTTTCGTCTTTCTGGACACCAACAGTAATAAAACTATAATAATAACTAATAAAAAACACAGGACAAGTTACCTTAACGCCCATTAATCCGATCCCTGGTGGTCCTGCAGGTCCAGGAGGTCCAGGCAAGCCTCTGTCCCCCTGAAGAGGAAAAAAACTTGTAAGTTAAAAACCATTTAAAGAAATCTGTCAGAAGTTACAGTTAATTTCAAACAGGAAGAAAGAAAAAAAAACAAAAAGCATTCGTCTCATAAATGATCTCAGCTGCAACAAAGAGAAACAGTGAGAGAAGTGAGGAGTGATGATGATATTTATTATAATATTATATGTTAGTGTTCCTTTGTTGCACAAGAATCAAGATAAAAAATAACATTTTAATTCATTTCAGTAAGTTATCTTGTTATCTTCTGATGGTTAAAAGAAGGTATCTTCTACAGAAGTGAACAATATTGCCCTTTCACTGATGACACTGTCCTATCTCGGTGAACTTTTACCTTTGGTCCAGGTAAACCGATGCCGTCTGCTCCCATCTCTCCTGCCAGACCAGGAGGCCCCGGAAGTCCCTGAGACACAGTGTGAAAAGTTTTACATATTGCAGGGGTGTAAAACGATAAAGGGGGCTGTGATGTCGGTCGATACTCACTGGAGGGCCGGGGAAACCGTCACCTTTCAGTCCAGGTACCCCAGCAGGCCCCGGTGACCCTCGGTCTCCCTACGAACCAAAACCTTTCATCAGTACATTTCACGGGAGGATCAGTGAAGGTAAACCTGAGCTGAACTCACCTTGGGTCCCGTTAAACCCGTCCCCGGCTCCCCCACAGGTCCAGCTTGTCCTGGTGGGCCTGGTTCTCCCTGAAAAACAGCAGCGGTAGAACAATAACCACATTTTTTTGTCTGTTCTCAGTCACAGCTGCTGTTTGTTTGCACCACCTGAGCTCACCTTGGCACCAGGTATCCCCCTCCCCGGTGGTCCAGCTGCACCTGGAGGCCCGATAATCCCCGGTTCCCCCTTAATAAGAAAACAGGTGTCAGACTAATGATGAACAGCAAGACAACAAGGTGGGACTCAAACGTCTGGAGTTTCACTGTAAATATAATTTTGGCTTCAAAAGTATAAAAATAACTCAGCATGAGCTTTTCAGGTTTAATATTACAGTGCAAAAAGACACACCAATACCTAAATCTTTAAAGACCACATTTTAAGCCAAACTTTAAGTCACTTCACCTTTTATAAAAACATTTATTCTTTAACTGTAAAAGCTGTTTGTCACACCATAGTAACCTATTTTGAAGTTCTTTAGCCTAAAATATCAATATTGGTGTTTAAACTAAACCAACCATGATATAATTTCTATATTCAGTTTGTTTCTTCTCTAATTTGACCTCCATTAGTTTTTTCTTTGTTGATTTCACAAGTAGTAATAAAAAAGTAAAATAATCAGTTCATTAAACATTGATAAAATTAATGTATTTTAAACTAATAAAATCTTGACTGCAGGTTTAGTGACGTCCCCTGAAGAAGATTTGGTGCTTAAAGGTAATAATTCTTGCATTTTAAGACCTTTTTTCCCCTTGTTTTGCTGAATTATATGACATTTTCATATAAAATGCTCCTGTTTTTGTATGTACTCACCTTGGGCCCCATTGGCCCCACAGGACCGACTGCACCCGGCTGTCCTCTCGTCCCCCTGTCTCCTTGTTCCCCCTGAAAAAATAACACAAACCTGTGTTACATCTGCTTTAAATTGAGTATAATTATCATCTTTATTAGACATCAACTGTGAAAAATACCCTCTCTCCAGGTGCGCCTTTCCCAGGAGCACCGTCGGGTCCCCTGGGCCCCGGTAACCCGATGTCGCCCTGCCGTCACGCAAAAACAGTCAGTGAAGCAGCAGACAGGTGAGAAATATAATAACAGAAATAAAGTGTGAAATAGAAATAACGTTTTTGTACAAGACCTTTGGCCCCGAGGCTCCGTCCTCTCCTGGCTGACCTGGTATACCTGGTAGCCCCTCGGACCCCGGGTCACCCTGAGAGAAGAGCAAACCAGCACGTGACCCAAAAAAGTGAGAAGTTACTGCGAGTTACTGTGATATCAGTGTTACGTCAGTTTTTGAGGGGAGCGTCACACTTACTTTGGGTCCCGGTTCTCCCAAACCTCTCTCACCTGGCAGTCCTCGCTCACCTGGGAGCCCCTGATTCCCCTGAAGACAACGTTAAGAAAGACGGAGCTGGACTGAGAAACTAAACATCAGCAAGAAACAGGTGACATTCAAACAAACATTATACTGAATTTAAGAATTATTGTCGTCTGTTTTTTGGAAATGATCAACTGAGGATAGTTTTATCTGGAAATTAAATCATCACTTTCTATTTTTCTTGTCTCATGAAAACATAAAAATAATTAATTAAAAATTAAATGAATCCCCTGTTTTTGTCACTCAGCCTCAAACCTGCCGCTTGTAATGTAAATAGTTTAAAACGATAACTTCTTAAAACAGATGATGACTAGTTTTTAGCAAATTCTACTTCAACTGGAGTAAATACTATATATTTGTTGGGGACTATTTAATACACATTTGGTGAGATTCAGTAAGATCAATTTATTGTTTTTTTGTTCTTTTTGTAGATATATGGACAAAATATTGAACATCACCAACTTCATCCAGGATTTTTAGATTAAAGGTGAACTGATACTGAGCTGAAAAATGGATTTAATGAAAATGTCGTGAAACTGAAAAACATAATAGAGTTTAAGATGTAAAAAGAAATGCCAAAATTGAAAGCTTGCATGGAAAAGCTATAATTATTTTGATTTTCAATTCTGCTCTGTTCTTTCATTGCTTTTTAACTTGTATTCTTGGGTGATAATTTAGGACAAAATCCTATAAATGTACCTCAAATGAACCGAACTGAATGTGAAATAATTGTGCTTCAGATTATAAACCCTCCACCAATAAACAGCCTCCCTGTTGCCTCCATGTTTGAGAAGGAGATCGACTGATTGACACGCCAGCTGTGTTTCATGGGCGAGTTTGTGGGATTAAATATGCAAAACAATTTAGATGCAATCAGGCAGAGAATCAGCTGACTGAATCTGAGTTTCTGTTTCTGAGACAAACATCCTGTTATTTAACATCCTGTCTTACCTTCGGTCCCGTTATTCCAA
>JBAJHX010000036.1:3804970-3845705 GCA_037176925.1 Amniataba percoides | reverse complement strand
TGAATCTGAGTTTCTGTTTCTGAGACAAACATCCTGTTATTTAACATCCTGTCTTACCTTCGGTCCCGTTATTCCAACACCTGGAGCTCCTCTGGGTCCTGCAGGTCCGACTGGGCCTTGATCCCCCTGAAAGAGAAAAAAGATTAAGTTGAAAACAAATCGATAAATAAAATAAAGCAGGCAGGTGGGAGACGCTGATAACTTTCTGTGTGAAAAGTTTGTTTCTCCTGCAGTCGTTCTTTTCTAATCTGACCTGACAGCAAAAGCTGCAGAAATACCGTTTTCTCCCCTCGAGTCTGAGCTCACCTTTTCTCCTTGAAATCCTAAACCAGGAGCACCAATGGGACCTGGAATCCCAGGTGGTCCTTGATTTCCCTGAGAAAGAAAAAAAATTACTGCATCATCATTTCATAAAGACATAAAAGAAACACAGTTATCAAAGAGGGAGCTCTGTATCGGAGTATATGAGACAGGTTAAAAAAACATCTAAAACATGTCTAAATCTTTCCTCTATGTACCTTGTCACCTTTGATCCCGACACCAGGAAGTCCACGATTTCCTCTGGGACCATCGTATCCTCGATCACCCTGAAACAAAAGGTGGATCAAACTGTAGACATCACTGTCCTCAAAGCAGCTCCCATCAGCAGCTTCACAGTTTTAGATGTGATGTTTAGGCCATTAACATAAACTCCTGAGTAAAAGCACAGGTTTTTTTTAATCAATGCAAAAATGTGAGTTTATATTCTGGTTTTCATCTGCAACGAACATTATTACATGTTCAAATGTCATGTTTTTTTCCATTACATGCAGAGATGCAACACAAAGAATTAAGTTGGTAGCTGCAACATTACAATAGGGGCCTAAGAGCTGAGAAACTTCTGTTTATTAATATAAAAAGGCTTTTCAATACAGAAAACTGGCATCAGTACATGTCCCTTTAACTGAAAAATGAATTTAAATGACACACATAAAGTACCAGATCATAATTAAATGTTCTGATTATAATCTTTTTTTTAGTTTAATAATAACATTTCAGTCGTCGTTTGTTTCAGCTGATGTGAAAATCTGCATACATCTGAGATATGACTATAATGAAGATAAATATCAGGATATTCTTTATTTAATAATGCACATTATTGAGAGTCGCCTCTGTAACTTGACCCACCTTCGGCCCTGGAAGTCCCTCTCCAGGTAGTCCGGGGTTTCCCTGTGTGCCGAGTGGTCCTGGGGGGCCCTGCAAAAAAAGAAAATGAAGGCTTCAGTGAAACATATAATAAAAAACATAAATGAGCACTAAATCTGTTATATACTGTTACTCTTCATAAGCCAGAATAAAGATTTATTATACAGTAACTTTACATGGTCGTGCTCCAGGTGGCAGCAAGAGTTTGAAAATACTTCAGATTGAGATTTGCATGAAATCTGGATTGTGATGTGAGAAAAGTGAACACTACAGGCTCATGTTTGACAACTTGGCGAGACTGAAACATGTAATAAAAAAGAAAAACAGATGTAAGTGAAGAAAAAAACGTGCATGTGTGGTATATGTTTCCTCACTCAAATACTTTACCTGACAGACATCGATTTCTGCAAAGCAAAAAGTGTGTTTGTGCATAAAATACCTGTCAGTGGTGGAATGTAACTAAGTACATTTACTCAAGTACTGTACCTATGTGTACTTTATACTTTTACTCCACTACAGAAAGGGAAATATTGTACATTTTACTGCATCACTACTACTAGTAATTTTTTCAGTTATGATTTAGCATACAATACAGTACATACTTCAATTTATGACACACTGACACAAACTATTAATTATATACTTATTATATATACTTAGATACTAAAATACTGGCAAGACTTTTTAATACAGTTTGCAGCAATTTACAATATAGTTATTTTAAATTCAATACCAATAAAATACTTCAATTTTTGTAAATACTAGGTAACAACTGAAAGTTACCTTTACTGCACTGTATTTTATTTTTACCTGATTCATACAGTTAAATTTGTATTTGAATTTAGTTTTTGTAACTAAAAATTTTAAATGTGTGACATTTGCTTATGGCAGTATGTTCACATAGTAGTTTTACTTGCTTACTTTATGAGTAAATAAAATATATGAATACTTTTTAAACCACTAGCTGCATTTACAACATTTACTTCTTTAACAGGAAACTTTTATCACTGTAGGTCATGTGTGGTTCAGGACTCCGTTACACATAGACTGGACTGAAAATTAGTCAACACCGGTACAATGTGAAACCAATTTCATACTCACTGGTAGTCCTGGTTCTCCAATCCCAACAGGACCTGCGGGACCGGGTCTTCCCTGAAGGCCTTTTTCACCCTGTAAGAGTCACAAAGCAACGGTGAACCATTAAATATTAAATAAAGAGTTAAGTACCATCCATCCTACTATAATCTTATCGGTCAGAGAATATATTTGGGCATACATTTGATTTGAGGAGGATTATATTGGGAAGTCTGTATGTTAATGTTAAATAAAAATAGTTACCTTGGCTCCTGGGAATCCGATACCAATGTCCCCCGGCGGTCCAGGAGCACCACTGGGTCCTCTGTCTCCCTGTAGCAAGTAAAAAAAAACTCATGTGATGGATGCAGGCAGGATAAATGTAAAATGAAACAAGAAATAGTGACAGAATGCATCACGTCATCTTCCTTTTTCTGCTTATATTGTTTTTAAATAAATAAAAATAAGCCAATTAAAACTCTACATGTTTGCTGATGACTCCACCCTTACGTTGTTTCTCCAAATACAAAGAATAATTTGCACATTACACAAAGCTCAACTGAAACTTCTGACACAAAATACACAAAATAACCTCCATTAAAGTCCAGTCTACTCACATCCTTAAATAAAACTGATATATAAAAGTAAAAAACAGCTTTTTAGGGAGTTCAGTGTTGCTATTTTACATCCATTTTCTTTTTTTGTAGGATTGTAACTGCACTACACATTTCCAAAGAGGATTATTTTAAAATGCTTATGAAATAAATCTAACTGAATACTGTGCAACTAATAAATAAAGTTTGTGTCTTTTTCAGTTATATCTTAGTGATATCTGATGAAAAATACTATTAAACTTTCTCCTCTGAAGCTAAATGGTCTATAATCTTATTTTCAGCCCTTTATGGCATTTAGGAAATAAAGACCAGTTCTTTATTCCCTCTGTATAACTCTTGATTCATGTCTCGATTTTTCCTGGATGTGCAATAAATCACATTACATTTCATTCCTGGATAAAGAAATCTTTGTTACGGAGCTGCAGGGCAGATCTGTGGTGATGGAGGCATCAGCATCTTATTAGCCCTCGGCACACATTTTAAAGGTCATTTTTTATGTTGCTATCTGACAATGCAAATATTGTGTGGGAAAATGTCTGGGGAACTCTTTTCTCAGTATTTTCACTACTATAAGGACACTTAACCCCAAATTTCTAAACGATCCTAAATGTGTGTCCGAATAATCACGTTTATATCGACAAAAATCTCTCTGTCTTTGGGATGTTGATGATCACAAAAACTAGTGTGGACTGGGATGACAAGAGGTGATTTTATTCAAGATTTTACTTGAAATTATGACAAAGATGTTGTAAGAATTAAGGCGGGAAACTCAAGAATAATCAGTCTCTCTACTGCTTATTTCAAATGAGTATAGTAAAGGTTGCTAGTCAGATAATGTGGAAGACGTCAATAATTAATGAGCTGAAAAGAAAATTGTCAATGTAAAAGTGTCTATTCAATCTTGTTTACTGGAGTTTTTTAGTTTTTCAGAGGGCATCAAAGTTCAAATCCTAAAACATGCCGTGAGTCATCTATGACTTAAATCCAGCTAATCAAACTGTCGCTGCTTTAAACTTAACTAAACTAAACTAAAAAACATAAAACATGAACATTTTAATGCATCTTTGGGAAACTTACTTTAGGGCCTGCTGTTCCCTCAGGACCCACATCTCCTGGTGGCCCCAACGCACCCTGCAAAACAAATTTACATTGAAAATGAATTATTTTTAAATGAAATAATCCCTCGATGCAATTTACAAGTTTGCTTTCATCACATTTATCACATACTGTAGAGAAACTGTTGTTTTTACTCCAAATCTGAGTGATTTTCTTCACTTTGAGACCAATTTTTTTTACTCCAGTGGCACAAAAGTGTCACGTATGAATTTAAAACGAGGCCCCCGCTTTGTATGACCAAAGTGCAAGTCAAAACCAACCCACCACCACTGAGTGAAAAATACAACAAGATTAAAATCAACATCACAGCTTTCATGTCCTTTAGATTCTCAGGCCAAGCTCACAAAATAACAAGGTTATACTGACACTGTGCCAGTAGCACAGAGGAGGAAGAGTAGTGCTGGGCGGCCAGGTCCCTGCACTAATCCCACCACACAAAGTCTGTTCCTGCAAAAGAATAATATCCTGCAAGCCTGGATTCACTGCTTTGGATAGCCACATTAGTATCAGGATTACCCATAATCCAATATTCACATTCCATTAGTGCAGAGATGAATAAGAGACAAATTCCACTTCCATTTTTCATATTGGAGAGTGAACGGACTGTCTGATGTCGACGTATCGGGATGTCTGTATATCAATACGAACAGCAGCCAGTAAAACTGTGTGTTTAGGAGCGTGAAGGATGAAGGACAAAACTTTATAACAATTAAAAATCATGAAATTGCTTCTGAACTGCAAAACTAGTGTTGACTGGGATGACAAGAGGCGATTTAATTAAATGTTTTACTACTACCAAATGTATGTAGACTAACAATTTAATTAAAAATAATATATCCATAGTGATGTTTTGAAAAATATGGCAAAATAAATGTTTTGTTTGTTTCTCCATGTATAGTATCCGTCCTTTGGTTCCCATGTCTGACCATTTCTAAGCTTGTTTGCCTGCAGTACAGTGCTGTTGGTATCATGTTGTCTCTCTGTGTTGTCAGCAGTCAAGAGTTGTATTATTTGCCACTTAGTGTGGAAAAAATGGAAAGTTTGAAACTGGAAAATTTGACGGTATGTGCTCAGTGACAACAGGAGGAGCAGGACCAGGCTGAGCGCTGGTTCAGCTTTGCTTGTTGTTTTCAGCTGAAGCAGTTTTGAGGTCTCAAAAAGCACTTTTCTTGACAAAAACTAAAGCTTTTGTTAGCTAACTGGGAAGCTACACTGACACTGATTTGTCAGATAAACATAAGTGACATAACTGAGCATAAGTACTACTGTTAGAAATGAATTCACTTGAGCTCAGAGTTGTCAATATCACCTTTAATCTATTGATCAGTATGCTCATGCTTAGTAAGTACAATGATTATCTCCTTCACTATCTTAGTTTATAGCAAAACTATCATTTGGAAATTTGCACCAAACACAAAGTACAGCTGAAGTTGATGGATGTTGTTAATTTTTCACATGCTTGCATTGGTATTAAGTTTTTAACACATTTAGATATTGACCTGATCGTGACGAAGATGGTTTTTTTTCATGCATTATATGGAATTCATCTACAACATTTCTATTTGATGGATTTTTAAATGATCAAACTAAGATTCATGATTCAATTTAGAGCAAAAAAAGCCTCTCTGTACCTGTTCTCCTTTTGGTCCTCTCTGGCCTGGAGGTCCCTCAGGTCCCTGCAAAATTACCCTTAATTCATTATGGGGACAAAATCTGTGGTATTGATTCAAATAATGTTGTTGATCTTCTTACAGTGTCACCCTTTTCCCCAGGAGTGCCACAGTCTCCTCTCTCGCCCTAAAACGACAAACACAAGACGGGTCACTTCACCTGATGGGAATAAAACAACAGATGGGCATGTTGCTAACGTTAAATGTCACCCACCTTGTTGCCTTTATAACCTGGTCGACCCTGTAAAAAATTTTTAAGCATACATTAATCCGATAAGAAGCACATTATTTATTTAGTAGTTTGAGAGATTTTTTTTTACCTCTGGACCGTCATTTCCAGGTCGACCATTCAAGCCAGGCTCTCCCTTATAAAAAAAAAAAGAACAACTTCCGATGAGCTGCATAAAATCAGACACTAAAATATTTTTCTTGTGTGTGTGTGATGACGTACCCTTGCTCCTTTTAGACCAGGTGGCCCTCTGAAGCCTGGGTCCCCTTTTCTACCCTGGAATTAGTAAAAGCTCACTGTTAAGTCTTATTTAGATGCTAAAACACAAAGGTTCACATTAGGTTAAGTAAAAAAATGAGTTTTTAAGATGTTTCGTGATTTCTAAAAACTTACTGGACTTCCTTGAGGGCCCCTTTCTCCTCGTTCACACAAACACGCGAGAGCCTGTGGACACTGAGAGAGGAAAAAATACACGAGTCAATACAAGTCATGACTAATATTTACATTAATAAAATATAGAAGTAAAATTCTGCATTGTATTAAAAGACTTACCCCTTCAAATGCGACTGCACTCTGGATGCAAAACACAAGACAACAATGTCAAAGGCAACAGAAAAATACCACAGAAAAGACAAATTTATTTTAGTGAAAGCTCATAATACAGATTGTGTTCACTCAGAACTGTTGTTGGTGTTTTTCATGCAGGCTATAAATGTGTTTGATTAACATCACACATTTCTGGAAAGCAGAACAAGCCATGCCGCTCTGTCAGACAGGCCCTGACCCCGACATTTCTGTGTGTGTGTGGAAAATGCAAAGCAGGCGGGAAAACCCCTCATGCAGACACAACTCTGTCAGTGAGACGTGAACCCGCTGCGAGGACAGAACGTGCAGGAAAAAGGGGGAAACACAAACACTGTGGGAGAAAAGGCTGCACGCTGCTGTCACTGTGACGGGCTTTCATATGTGCAGCGCTTCTAAACATTCAGCCCGCGCAAACAAGACAACAGCAGCTGATGTCAAGAACTTCAGCATCTTTGACCAAACAAGCAGAAGAAAGTATTTTAAACCAGATGGTGTAATAATGCTGTTTGTTTGTGATTAGAGGCTGCAGACTCTCCAACATCAGCAAGATTAGAAACACTGAAGGACGTATGAGCTGACTCAACTTTTTTGGCTGGCGACCTTTTAAAATTTGATGTTGTGGTAACACGAATAAAGATGGAGCAGTCAGGCTGAGATTGGTGCAGCATCACATAATTTGTTATATTCACAAAAGTGTGCTGAATGAATGAATGTGCTGACTCTACTTGACTCAACCCAACAAATCCAGAACAATTTCAACAACCAGCGACTCCGCAACTTTTAAACTAAGGTGCATTTTAGACTCCTCACTTTAAAATTAAATTATAGCTTCTGATTCTGATATTATGAGGTTTTATTTATAAAAGAATTATACAGAGCATATAAAACTTAAGTCTCAATCTCCCGTGTTGGATCCATATTCATCTGCGATTCACCAAAGTCAGAATCCTTTAATAGTTGCAGCCATCATTTACAGGTCTATCACATTAGATGTGTTTACCTGCTGCACAAGATAAACTAACTGAGGTTTTCAGTGAATATCTGTAGCTTTTGTTGTCAAAACTCAGTTCTTGGGATATAAATACACAACAAGATAATCTGTCTTTGTCTCATCTGAGGTCGACTCTCTGGACGCTGAAACTCACCATCTCACTGAGCAGCTTCTCCTCCAGCTGAGGATTAAGAAGACTTTGGACAAACTGCTGAGCAGGTGTGCTGGCGATGGCCCGGAGTTTGGCGTTATTCTGACTCTGCTGGGCGATGTCTGATAAGCCCACGGCGAAGAACTTTATGCCGTGACCTTTGGCCTCTGCGGCGGCTGAAATCACGTCAGGGTTGCGGGGATGGTCGACCCCGTCGGTCATCAGCACGGCGACCCTGACGCTGTCCGCCGGCGTCTGCTGCACCAGCAGCTGCGAGGCGTTGGTGATGGCGTAGGTGGTGTAGGTGCCATGGCCGATGTAGTTCATGGTGCTGACTTTGCCGTGGAACGAATCCAGGTCTTTCCAGGCCGAGAAGCTGTGCTCCACAGACACAGAGCTGCTGTACTGAAGCGCAGCCATTCGCACCTTCAGTGTCCAGCCGGCGACCTTCAGCGCAGAGAGGCGCGTGCTGAAGCTCAGCACGAAGGCCTTCTGCTTCTCAAACAGGAATATTTTTGCACTCTCCGAGCTGTCCAGGATGAAAGCCACCTCCAGAGAACATGTCAGACCTGTGCAAGAAGGAAACCAATAAAACCTCAAGTGAATGAAAGTGAGCGTAGAGGACGATCAGAGAATCTGGAGGAAGTTGTAGCTGCACGGTCCATCTAGCAGAAAAGCCAAACTATCTATTAATATACTCGCATGAGTGCTTTTAGTAGAGGGATGTCCATATACAGGCATGTTCCTGTTGTATAGATATTTACTTAAAAGGCACAATGTCTTTTGGTCATTGAATATTCAGTATCTTTCAGTTTTGGACTGTTTAGATAAAACAAGCAACACCAAGAAGCCACCTTTAAATCTTAGAAGAACTATTTTAGTCATTTCATCATAATTCTTGCATCCTTTAAAAACAAATATCAGTAGTTTAATATATCTTGAAAAAAATTGCAGCCCTATGTTAGTGTGCAACACCGTCTGCCACTGTCCTTGTCAGAATGAGAAGTCACAGACTCCTAAAATCTGCAGAATTTACACATGGCAGCTTTCAGCTCTTTACGAAATCATCTGAATTATCGTCACAGGTCACTCAGCCTCTGTGGACCACAAGCTAAGACATTTCTTTTAGGCTGGGCTGTCCTCAGATCATCTGTTTGCTGTATGTCTGATTTGAACTGTTGGTGTCCAGGATTGAAGAATGAAATAAATTGTTAAATGACAAACCAAAAGTCACTGCAGTGTCTACAGGTTATATTTAATGCCTTGCTCAAGGACAATTTGACCTCTCCTGAGTTCCACTGTGACCTGTAAGCTTCAGATATTTGTGTTCAATCATTGATATAAAAAGCTTAAATGGACTTAAGTTTCAGACTTCAACATTTGCTAAATTATCTATAATTCTTTTTATGTGCCACACACATAAACTCTTCCATAATTTAATGCATAATTCAATGTAATATAACACTACTAGTCACTTTATTAACAACTATATAATTTGCGAATTATTATTCAGTGCAAAAGCAATCTGTAATCTTATGCCATTTTCTTACCTTCTGCCTTTTCGTATCTATTTTTTCAGTCTTTCTTTTCAATTTTTGCCTTTCTACTGAGCTGCTGCAACAAGTGAATGTCCCTCTTCTTTATTTCTAAACATGTTGTTTTTATTCTCACTGTAATCTCAGATATGTTGAGCTCCAGGTGTTGCAGCTCTGTGAATTTCTGGTCCTCCTACCTGCAGTCTGCCACACCCAACAGGATCCCACCAACATGTGGACACCTCACAGAAATATTTACCGTTTCCTCCCTCGTCATGCAGCCTGTAGTTGTTCCTGCGTCCCGTCTTTCTTCTCTGGCCTGCGGCCTCGTGCAGGAGAGCCAACAGCAGAAGGCAGAGCGCCACTCCTCTCCTCAGGTTTCCCCTCAGAAACATTTCCATCCTGGCACAGAAAGCAGTTAAATCACTTCTTACAAAACAAAGCAGTGGACTGCATAAACGTACAGCGCATGAAAAAATACTCAATATTCTGCATGTATGATAAGATTAACTTGTTTTACTGTGGATGGATGCACGTTACTATCATGCATCCTACTAACCACACCCAGACAAGCAACTGTAAGTGAGAAAAAAATGACTTTATTGAAATTGTCCTTGTGCTAATACTAATAATTTGCTTTGTAAAGCTAAATTTAAGTGCATAAACCTTTAAATGGCCAGTACAAAAGCCAGAATAATCAATAGAAAATGTGAAGTATTTTGTCTAATTAGTCCTAAACAGTTTCAAATTCTGCAAACTTAAAATAATGAAACAGAGTTAAAACACAGTAAATAATCATCTCCATATATAAAAAACTGTCTGATTAGTTGATTAACAGGAATTTACTGACTTGCCTGAGCTGCAGTCCACACATTAAAGCTCTTATAGAGTAAATAAAATAAAAATCGTACACACTGTACTTACTGTGCATGCAAAGAAATCAATAACCGGATGAATCTTTACCTAGAGTCTCATTTAGCTGCAGGCAGAGCTCGTAGTCCAGTCTGCTGTGGCTCTTTTGGTGGCATTTCGCCGCAGAGCCTCGTCCTATAAAGCAGGCTGAGACAAACTGACCATCTGAAGGGCTGATGAGCTGTGAGTCTTGCTGGGGGGCTCTGGGGCCGCTCCAACATTTCAGCGCTGGTCCAGTCCAGAACTTCAGGACTGTCCACTGATCCTGCAGGGTTGTCACTGAAATATTAGGCTACACACATAATAAGAGTTCAAATGTAAGCTTATTGATGAGAAATGCATATGATAAGCGTGACTCAGGCGCACTGGTGGTTTTAATTTCGTCTCTCTGCGTTGTGTTTTGGGGCTGTTGCGCACGGAGACTGTTTGGAGGTTGTGCGTAAAAGTCCCACATGAGATTTGTTTCACTTTTCAGGAGTCGCCCACTAATGAGAAAACCAGATGAGCTGTAGTAGGATTCCCACGCACTGCAACAAATATGAATATATATTTATTTATATATATATTTAAAGAGTAGTTTAGCCTTTTTAGAGGTACTGTGACAGCATTGGCACTTTTCATCCAACCAATCTGTGCGCACTGATACAAATAGGATATAAAAATAATCAGATAAATCTTATCCGAGTGTGTAAAATATTCCCGTGATCTGTGTATCGCTGTGATGGGACACGAAGTCTCGTTTCTGTGTATTTTCACACAATTTGGCACCCTCTCGTGGTAAACTGTGTGTAAGGCGCAGTGAGACCAAAGCGGAACCTTCGAGCAGCGAACTCCTCCGACAACACGGACTTGTTTTGGTGCAACACACAACATTGAGTTGGGGCTCGAAGTGTCTCTGCTCGACATGTGTTTGCTAAAACGACCTTCAGCTGCTCATTTTGACCCTCTGAATGTTTGTGAGTAACTATATATCATTTATATTCAAAGATTCAGCCAACAAGAGAATAAATCTGCGTTAGCTTGGCGGCTAAATGCGTTAGCTCGCCCTTCACACGTTAGCTTTAGCTCAGCTCGGTTAGCATGTCAACAAACTTTAGTTTTGACCTCTTTCACTCTTTATTACGTCTTTTACATCCCGTGGGTTAAAAACATTAAACATGCGGGTTGATATTAAGTTAGTCAGCATCAGGATGGTGACTTTTTAGCTTTGAAATCATCAGATTTACACGAACAGGTGAGCTAATTTACTGTGAACACATTCTTTAAAAGATTAATGAGACATCTTGTTCAATCATTTATTTATTTATTTTATTTATTAAGTACCATCGAGGACGTGTACTCATTTTAAATGATGTGGCGAGTATAATTTAAAGCTGAAAAATACATAAAATAAAACAACCATGCAACAAAAACAAAACAAATAAATAACGATAGTTAAATAGTTAAAAATAATTAAACACTATAAAAATAAAAACAGTTAAACTTGATTTAAACCATTCAAGTGAAATAAGACAGTAAAACAATCATAAATGTTTAAACACTCTTACAAAAATAGTAAAAACAGACAATTAAACAAAAATAAAGACAGTTAACATGAATTGAGACACAATCAAATATGGTAAAATGTTTTTAAAAGTTTTTTTAAAAACGGTGTAATGGGGATGAAACTGTTGAACTTAACTCTGTAAATGTGTAATATTTCTCTATACTTCGCCATGAATATTGTTCTTTTTTTTATACTTCCTCTTGTTGAAATTGTACCTTCTTATACCACTATCCACTCATTTATTATTTATTGTTTTTCTGAGTGTTTTCTGCTTTTGTTACCACTTCCTGCTGTAACACTGAATTTTCCTGCTTAGGGACTAATAAAGGAATATGTTATCTTTTCATCAAATTTAAACACTTTCACAATAAAAGAGGAATTGTTTGTAATCATGGTTTTAAACTGACCTTTAAGTAAAATGGTGTTAAGTTTTAATGTACTTTGTAAAATCTTCCAAGTGTGTGAAGCATAAAAGTGCTGTTTTTCCACATACCTTCTTCAGTGAACATATTTCTGAAAAATACAATTTTTTTTCTTGTAGCTTACTGATTATGTGTGTTTAATGTCAACTGTGACTTTTTCATCAGCCCAATATTTACACTAAGACTCTCTCAGTACTGTGTCACAAAACATCTGGCTCTAGAAAGTAACACATGTTTGAGATTAAAACCGTGATCTTCACTGTGAGGTGAAGTGTGTGATATCACTGGTGTTTACTTGTGTGTTGAGTCATGTGTCACTCTGTCGTCTCTCCAGGCTGCAGGAGGCTGATTCCTCTGAGATCCCTCTAAGCTGCTTCTGAATCATGAGTGGCTCCAAGCCGGACATCCTGTGGTCCCCCCACCACCCGGACCGCTATGTCATCTGTGACTCTGAGCTGGGACTGTACCGAATTGGACCTGTGGGCAGCGCAGAAACCAAGGCCGGCACTCTTCCGCTCTCTGAAGAAACTGCTGCCACTTTACTGGCCATCAACTCAGACACGCCGTACATGAAATGTGTGGCCTGGTACCCAAAGCACGAGCCTGAGTGTTTGCTCGCCGTCGGCCAAGCCAACGGCAGGGTGGTGCTCACCAGCCTCGGACAGAGCCACAACTCCACCTGTAAGGAGCTGGTGGGGAAGGAGTTTGTGCCCAAGCACGCTCGACAATGCAACACTTTAGCCTGGAACCCGGTGGACAGCAACCTGCTGGCTGCTGGGCTGGACAAGCACCGGGCAGACTTCTCTGTCCTCATATGGGACATCAGCAGCAAGTTCTCCCCAGAGGCCAGCGTCACGGCGGAGAAGATTCGTCTCTCGTCTGTGGATTTAGACTCGAGCACAGTGGTGACCAAACCGCTGTATGAGTTAGGCCAGAACGACGCCTGCCTTTCTCTCTGCTGGCTGCTTCGTGACCCAAAGCTGCTGCTGGCGGGCATGCACCGCAACCTCGCAATATTCGACTTGAGAAACACGAGCCAGAAAACATTTGTGAACACCAAGGCCATCCAGGGGGTGACTGTCGACCCGCACTTCCACGACCGCGTGGCCTCTTTCTTTGAGGGCCAGGTGGCCATCTGGGATCTGAGGAAGTTTGAGAAGCCGGTGCTCACGCTCACTGAGCAGCCTAAACCTCTCACCAAGGTGATGCAGTTTGTTTTTGTGCAGATGGGAAAAATGTTTTAGCCCCTTTAAAAACTTGAAAATTAAACTGGGATAAGAGTTCTATTTGAAACCTTTGTTGAAGATGTTTGTTTGTGTAAAACTGTAGATGTAGTATATTTTCATAACGTAATGCTTTTCTTTCGCATTTTAGGTGGCTTGGTGTCCAACCCGCACTGGCCTGCTGGCCACACTGACCCGTGACAGCAACATCATCCGCCTGTACGACATGCAACACACTCCAACACCCATCGGCGATGAGACGGAGCCCACCATCATCGAGCGAAGCGTGCAGCCCTGCGACAGCCAGATCGGCAGCTTTGCCTGGCACCCGTCCTCTCAGAACCGCATGGTGGTGGTTTCAGCGGCCAACAGGGTCATGACAGACTTCACCGTGTTCGAACGCATCTCGCTGGCCTGGAGCTCCACCACCTCGCTGATGTGGGCGTGTGGCCGACACCTGTATGACTGTGTGGAGGACGGTGCAGAGGGAGTGGAGAGCGTGATTGAGAAAGACATCGCCACGAAGATGAGGCAGAGGGCTCAGTCCAGGTACGGGCACGATACCGTTCAGGTGTGGAGGAATCACCTGCTGGCAGGAGGGAACGATCCCAAGCTCAAGTCTCTGTGGTATGACTTGTCCTATATCCTTTCTGACGTGATGAAGTGGTGGAAGTACCTGCAGATAGCAATACTCCTCATCAAGTCACTCTGCAAAGATGCTTAATTTAGTAGTAAAATTTAGTCTTTTTAGTTAGACTTTGATCTCTCCTTTTTGACAACAAACTGTTGTTTGGGTTTGCTGAACAGGCTTTTTGCCCTTGTTAGATTTATCATTGCATATAACATCTCCAGAAAAGTATTGATACCAATGATTGGAATGTCATTTTCTGAGAATAAGATCTTAAAGATTATTTTGATTTTGATTGATATATGTGTGTGTAAGGATGAAACAAATTCTCATGACAGTCGGGGGTGAAACACCCCTGTTTTCTCTGCCAAGGACGACTTAATTTATGTTTTTGTTTGATTTTCATGTTATCATCATGTTGTTTCAACTGCAGTATCAGTTACAGTTCCTATCAAATAACACATATGAAGCAGTGTGCAGAGGACATGGAGCTGAAAATGCAGGGGAACAAACAGTCGGTGGTTTACTCTGGTATCAAGAACATTGTAAAGACCAGCTCAGGTAAGACATGGACACACTGAATATATAAAATGCTGTCATGAAGAAGAATCAGGTCAACTTGTGTTTTTAAACATTGTAAAGATTAGTGTAATTCTACATTGATAGTACACTGAAAAATAAATTTATTGTCAATGTTGTGGTTCCTTCAGGCACAACTGAGAGCCGCAGGTGCTGGAGCGGTTCAGACCGGCAGTCTGATGTACCGCGGTACCTCAGTGAGGAGCGCTGCCTCGCCCTGCGGCTCTGCGGCTGGATCAGCCGGGGCCCCGACATCGACGTGGAGACGTTTCTACGGTCGCTGGAGCAGGAGCGTGAGTGGGAGCGGGCGGCCGCCGTGGCTCTGTTCAACCTGGACATCCGCCGGGCCATCCAGATCCTCAACAAGGGAGCCACTGCAGAGAAAGGTGAGAGCTGCGGCACTGTGGGAGGAGAATGATTCCGGCAAACACACAGCAGCACATTTAATGCAGCAAAATGTAAAGCGCATTTTAAAGTCACATTAATTCATTTATGTATATTTGGGCTACAGGAAGAGATCATTTTCATTATTGATTTATATGCAGATTATTTTCTCAATTAATTCATACATTTTCTGGTCCATAAAACATCAGGAAACCATCACAGCATCAAAGAGGCTCAGGCGATGTCATTAAAAATGTACCATTATGTGAGACTAAGAAAAGCAAGAAATTCTCATCTGGAAGCATCAGATGTTTGACCTTCTCACTTTAAAATGACATAAAAGATTATAATTAATACAAGATCAAAATTAGATGAGATTAATTTTCTTTCTGTCTCGACCAAGGACTCGGGTCTGTATGAAAGCAGCAGGAAAAACATCTCATCATTTTCAGGTCATTCAGGTCAAAAACAGCTCTTAAATGTGGTAAATATGTTTTTGTGCCTTACCGATAAACCCAAAAAGCCTTTTAACAAATGAAATTAAGGTTTAAAGGAATTTCAGAAATGTACCAGCAGGGGAGTATGTTTTTCACACAACACTCGTCCTGTATCAGCTGCAGAGCTTTTCACGCTGAGGTTTAATGAAAATGGAGAGACGGCCGTTGTTTACACACGTCTTGACTGAGAAAAATTCCACCAATGTAGGTCAAAAGTTTTTTCTGCTACGTGTTCTAATGAGCGTTTCCTGAGCATGACTGAGGGGCCGATTCATTAGATAAGGCGTGTTAACGGAGCCATCTCGACGGTTACGGTGTTTTTTCTCAAACTCTCTTTTCTTTTCTCAGCTCTGACTCGATACGCTGATTCTCATCTACTTTCTCACATGAACGTATGAACGTGTTTGTGATAGAAGTTCAGATTAGTTTCTTCTCAGCCTGTTTTTTGAAATATCCAGTGAGACACACCTGAAATCTTCCGTTGATACTTTTGCAGAGAAAACCATTAAAAATAATTTATTTCAATTAGGAAATTTACGATTAGTTTAATGTTCTTGCCAAGAGTTCAATGAGAAGATCAATAATCAGTCTCATGGCTGTGCTGAGGGGTGATTAGCTTAGCATAAAGGCAGGAAGTGGAAGGAAAAACCTAGCCTTTCTGCAGGTTAAAAAGCTAAATCCACCCGTCAACGAAGCTTTCTAATTGACATATTACAAATGTCTTTCCCTGAAATGAGGTCCAGCCATGAGACACTCGAACTCAACATAAACCAATCTGTCCAAAGGTGAAAAAAATCAACCTGTCAGCACCACTAAATCTCGCTGATTAACACGTCATATGTTGTTTGTTTAGTCTGTAAAAAGACTGAAATATTTGACAGTGTTTTCTTTTTAAGTGATAATTAATGAGCTGTAGAGGAACTGAAACTTCTCATTTAACTCTTGGCAAGAAAACGAATAGGTGTAGCCCTGGAAATGTCAAACAACTCCTGTAAATTGTTGATGTTGAGTCACTGATTGAATGACTTTTACATCACTTTGGAACACTTCGTAAGCACACTGTGTAAAATGATAAATAAACAGTACAAGACAATCAGTACCAACAAGCAATTTGTGAAAACGAAAAAAGAGATTTAAAGCACTGCTTTACTTTTTCTTTAGTTTTGTTTTAAGAGCCACTCCCTGACAGCCGCAGGACAAAGGGGAGGGTGATGGAGATGTTTTTGATGTTTGATAAAACAAAGGACCATTTAAAGTACTTCCTGTGTCTTAGAGCTTGTTTTTCATTGATTCATGAAGCCTCCTCACCTCGAACAATTATCTCAGAAGCTGCATCATAAAAGTTTTTTGTCTGATCACACTGCTACACTTACAGTGAGGACAGAAAGTGAATAAACCTGCTTGTCTGACTTCTTTGTATTCACAGGTGACCTGAACCTGAACGTGGTTGCCATGGCTCTGTCAGGCTACACCGACGAGAAGTCCTCCCTGTGGAGGGAGATGTGCAGCTCTCTGAGGCTGCAGCTGAAGAACCCCTACCTTTGCGTCATGTTTGCCTTTCTCACCAGTGAGCCCGGAGCCTACGACGGCGTGCTGGTATTGGATCTCTTAGTATCCTGGAATTTCATGGCTCTACTGCAAACACGGGGAAAGTTAAAGAAAAGAAAAAGAGCTGACATTTTAAACTCTTCTTCCCCCTCTTCCCACTTCATGAAATCTTTTACACAGCGATGAATAGGTGTTTATTTCTCCAGTGGTCTTTATTAGGGAAATCCTCAGGTGCACATGAAGAGATGTGTTTTACTTTTCTGTCATCAGCTCTGTAAGTTACAGAAAATGAACCTGCTCCAGGAGAGACTGAATGATTGTGCTGCCTTTCACATTTAGTTATCTCTTTAGACCTTTTCTGGCCACAAGTGATGACTCCATGATAAGAGCGTTTAGTCTGTCCTTTGACTGTGTTTCCGACCGTGCTTGGCTTTTAGAATTGATTAGATGTTCCTGCAGAGCAGAAAAACTGAACATTACAAGCTTTTTAGAGACAATATAGAGACACATAATTCTCTGCACTCAATGTAAGAGTGAATCAAACTGAATCATTCTCAGATTGTGATCCAAAAATATTTATTTGAAATGACAACAGAAATAAAATTCTTTCTCTGTGTTTCAGTATGAGAGCAGCGTTGCTGTGCGGGACCGAGTAGCCTTTGCCTGCATGTTTCTCAGCGATGCCCAGGTAACACAACACAAAGCCAGTCTGTCAGCGATGCAGACGATGCGCTCACGATACCGCACTGTACGCACATGTGCGTGATTATGTCGCATTTTTCTCTGATTTGATAAACTGAGTACGTCTGAACTGTTTGGCTGCAGCTGCCTCGATACATCGACAAACTGACCAATGACTTGAAGGAGGCTGGCAACCTGGAGGGCATCCTGCTGACGGGGCTGACTAAAGATGGCGTAGACCTTATGGAGAGCTACGTAGATCGCACTGGAGATGTCCAGACTGCCAGCTTCTGCATGCTTAAGGTACACAAACACAGAAAAATAAGGCAAAGGTAGTCTTGCGCAACATATTTAAACTGTGTATGGGTGGAAAAAAACAGGAATATCACAGTTTATGAGCCAAATCCTGCCCTCCACAAAGATTTGACTGTGTGATGGAAGCTGAAGTTTTTACTTTTTTGAGTTTGCATAAAAACTTCTGTACTCAAAGGCTCTGAATAACTGAATAATGAAGAGAAGCATGCAAACGGTCAGTTGTTCAGCATATAAAGAAGTCGAATAAGACAGATTTACTCAAAACAACAAGTATTGAATTGCATTTAGTTATTTTTATTTATAAAGGCTTCTTCTAAAAGCTGCCTCAGTAAATCACTTCTCAGTTTTAAGTTCTGTCCTGCTGTAATTTTTCAGTTTTCATTCTTTACTCAGGTTTCTCTTGCTAAAAATGAAAACATTTAAACGCGGTTTGTATTCCAGAGATTTGACCTGTTTGATTGTAACAGATTTGCGCCTCAAACACAGAGATGAGTTGAACAAAGATAGAAATGACACACTCATAACATTATTTTCAGCTTGAACAACAACAACAGTGCTTTCATTCGACTGTAAATGAAGCAGGCAGCTGTTTATTGTTTAACTATCAGTCAAACCTGTCTCATACTGCAATGCAGAACATTCATTGGTACGTTTGAGTTACTTTCTTTAGTTTTACGGTAACAGGCTGTCAGCACCAGTGAATCAGTGGGAAAACACAGAGATACAATCCTAAATCTGTTTTATTAATCATTTTTATTCTTAAATAAATTCAAATAATATTCAAACTACCATTTCATATTGAATTGCACATGCTTGTGTATCCACCACTCCTGTAAAAGTGACCCCCAGTAAACAATATCTGAACTGGCCCATGGTTGAACCCAGCTGCCAAACCATGAACCATTTAATTTAGTTTTTTGCAAGACGTGAGAATGGTGCTATGCAAACTCTGGAAAACTGGATTTTTATCGCTGAAAGTGCAGAAAATAGCCCCAGCAAGCTTTAGCAAGTGACCCACATACGGGATTTCATTAATCATTAAGTTAAATTAACTTAACATAAAGCTGCAACAAAGAAAAAGGGAGCTGTCGGCCCGATCGCACCCTTGCACAGATGAAGGCACATGCTAAAACTTGCCTTTCCGTTTTCTAAAAGATCACATCTGTTATTCTAAACACAATTGCCATCTACAACAATATGAAGCAGGTCTCATTACAGGTGTTGAACAACTTGTTTAGCTCTTGATTCGACTGATTATTTTCTTGTTCTAACCTGCTTCTTATTTAATAACTGCACATACATTTATACACAAACGTGCACATTCCACCAGAGTGAGGGGTGCTGGCAGGGTGAGACTTATAGAAACTGTTCAGGCACTTTGACTATTTGTTTTTGTGACCTACTTCCCTGCACCTTTTGTAAACTGAAGTGATAATGTGAAAAAAAAAATTTCCACTAGGGTTCCTCTGGCGATGTGTTGAAAGATCCACGAGTCCAATGCTGGATCGAAAACTACCGCAACTTGCTGGACGCGTGGAGATTCTGGCACAAACGGGCCGAGTTTGACATCCATAGAGGCAAACTGGACCCGAGCTCCAAACCACTGGCCCAGGTAACGACGGCGAAGAGAAAAATAATGTTTATCAATTACTGTTATTCTCTGAGGCATTCATCAATGAAAAATATGTCTGGTTTCCTTCTGCTGGCTTTTAAAATGTGATGATTTTCAGTTTTTTTATTCTGTAATGTGAATATTTTGGGGGTGTATAAGGTGTTTTCTGTGGCTCTGGAAAGTTGCCACGAGTATTTTTCAGCCCTTCTTGACATTGTACAGAGTAAAGAGTGAATCAGTGATTGAATCAGATTAAATATTAATGAAAACAATCACAAGTTGCAGCCATAAATTCTTTTATTTCATTATGTCACTCATTATGCATTACCAGTTAGGTTTTTGGTAAGATAACACTGCAGTGTTTTGCCATAAGATGACACATTCCTAAATGGTAAACTCAAAGCAGCCTGTCTCGTTTGTTCACTGTTTTAGGCGTTACATCCCTCATAACAAAATAGGACACTTGCACTGTTTATTGCAGCACAGGTAGTCGGTGCCAAGCAATCTGAAGAGCGTCAGCCAAGCTCGTAACACTCACAGCTCTCCAACTGTTGTCATAAAACCTGCGTAGTCTAGTTAGTGATCTTTGTTGCTCTCTCCCTTCACACGGGGGAGATCTGTTATACATACTGTCATTTAATAGACTCTTTTATAAAGCTTAGAAGTGTTTTCATGTGTGATTATGAGTATACTGGTGCTGCATATAAAACTTGGCACCACCTCGCTGCATCACTGACATTCCAATATTCAGTTAAGCTTGTTGGGATTATTGCTGTATTATCTAATGCTTATCTGCTTCCCCCCTCAAAGTGAAAATCTGACAGCTGGTGAGTGTGTGCTTGTTGGCTTTACCTTCATGTTCACTCCTCCTTATCTACCGACCTTTGTGTTTGTTCCTGCGCGACAGGTGTTTGTGAGCTGCAACTTCTGTGGGAAGTCTATCTCCTACAGCTGCTCGGCGATGCCTCACCAGGGCCGCGGCTTCAGCCAGTACGGTGTCAGCGGCTCGCCCACCAAGTCAAAAGTCACCAGCTGCCCCGGCTGCAGGAAACCGCTGCCACGCTGTGCCCTCTGTCTCATGAACATGGGCACGCCTGTTTCGAATTGTCCAGGTAAAGTGGCCCCTTTTTCTGAGCATGTTCGCAGATGCTCAGCTGATGTTTCCGGTAACAGGCCGGCAGTTTGGAGCAGCTTAAGTGTCCATAATACTTAACTGAGCATTTGCAGGGGAAGATGTGTGGACTTTGACCAGCGTTTAGGGGCAGCTGCACCTGGGCTTTCAGCAGCCAATCCTTTTTCCTTACTGCTGTGACACCACTCATACCAATGTTGATAGATGGTCAGATTTTATTGATTGTTAATATTGACCTATAGCTTAATCTTTGTCTGGCAGGAACTGGGAAGTCAGATGAGAAGGTGGATTTGACAAGGGAGAACAAACTCGCTCAGTTCAACAACTGGTTCACCTGGTGTCACAACTGTCGGCACGGCGGCCACGCTGGCCACATGCTCAGCTGGTTCAGGTGGGACTCTCACGGGATGCCGCACATGTGCAGATACTTTTCAGACATACGTGAACATGGTTGATGCTATCTGGTCTAAGTGGCTTCTGTTCAGTGGCTTTTTCAATTCTCAAACAAAACAAAATGAAAACACAGTCCAATATACATTAGGATGAAATGCAAATTGGGATTATTTTCAAAGCTATTAAGTGTTGAGAGACAGAGGATGAGAGTTATGTTTGTAGAGGGCACATTTTAAACTCAAAGTGTGCACATGCTGTCCACAAAACATTTTTCTCTCTGTGGTAACTAAAAAAGAAAAAGTGATTCTGGTCGATCTAAAAAATAGTCACTCCTTCTCTTCATTACCTGTTCTTTTTAGTGTAAATGTAATTGCTTTGTCCATGCTGGGATCCTAAAGGAGGGAGGCTTCCTTTTCCAGAATAAACTGGTTGGATCGGAGGCCCTCATGGTGTCCTCTTTTAAGGTTAAGCTAATCATGTTTACATTAAACCATATTTTCTGAAAGTGTTTTTCTCTGAACTTTGCATGAAATGCAGGCATTATGTTTTAATCATTTGCAGTCCATTTCAGTACTTTCACTTTAAGAAGCCTACATTTAACACAATACTCGGCTACTGCGTCACTCTGCAGCCCCCTGACAAGCATCGTTCAGGTTCAGGGTGACAGCGTGTAGGAAGTTACTGGTTTTATTGCAACTAGTGGCACCTCGCCAGAAAGCATCGTTGCTTGGCTTTTTTTTCTGTGCTTTATTTCATTTCCAAGTGACTAAATCATAAGTGTGAGTATTGCAAATATAAAATGAGAAATTTGAACCATATTCCTTCACACCATCAGTTTAAATTTTTCGGGGCAGGAAATTATTTCCACAAAATTCCTACTTGGTTTTTGCTTCAGAATAAAAATCAACAAACAGAAGCTGCTCAGACTTGCTATTCCTCTCTCCTTTCATGTGGCCAAGATGTACAAACTTCTCTATTATGTTGTTTTCTTCGTGTGTCCATTACAGAGACCACACAGAGTGCCCAGTGTCGGCTTGCACGTGTAAATGCATGCAGCTGGACACCACCGGGAACCTGGTGCCTTCAGACAGCAGCTAAACAGGAGACGCCTGTCGGAAACTGAAGCCAAACACCAGCCCGAAGCCAACCAGCGCAGGTTCACCGCTGCACCACACCGACAGCTGGGCAAGGGACAAAGGGTGCCAGCAGTGTCCCTCTGTGGAGTGGCTGCTCGAATACAATGACATACTGATAAGTTATAGTCTAGTGAATGTAAAGTTAAAGTAACAGAGCCCTATATGAAGAAGGGAGGCAGTGTGTGTGTGTGTGTGTTACTGATCTCACTAACTGAATCAATGACAGAAAGGGAGCGAATGCAAAACTCACAGCTCTGCTAATGAAAATCCCACTCAGGAGAAACACACGAGAGGCTCCGCTGTAATCAGCCTCTTCCAATCTAACCTGAATCAGGCTTGTTTGTTTTATTGTGATCTATTAAACAAAACAAACCAAGAAAAAAAATCAAATGTCCACTCTCACATCAGGTTGTAAAGATGTGATCACAGGTGCCAATGCGTCAGAGCTATATTTTGTGGCTTGTGTTTTAATACGCTATTTAACGTCTGTGTTTGTCTTACGAAAGGATCCTCACATACCTCATGAAAGCGTTGTTCGGGGTGAAGTTCGGTACCCCGGGTGACGGAGAAGAGTGTGGCGCACAATAACAGCACTCTCTTGCTCTCTTCACGTTCTCCTCTGTGCCACTCTTCATGTGGGATTGTACGGGAGGGCCTCCAGTTTTTTTTTTTGTTTTGTTTTTTTTCTTTGGTGGGTGGGTGGGTAAGGGGGTGAGGAATTGGAGAAGGTAGGGGTTCTGGGTGATGAGGAGGAGGGTGGGAGGCTGCGTCTGTATTCACCAGCCCACTCCAGGCCTGTGGTCCATGAAAGACGCTCGCCAGAAAACAGCAGCTGCTCGGCACTCTGACAAGACCCTCCAGATTGTTCCCCTCATAAAGAACCTCAGCTGCCGGAACACTATTGACTCAAAGAGAGGGCGAGAGTACAGACAGCCTGAGCGCCCCCCCCCCCAACCCAAACCCACCCCACACTCCCCTCAATACACCCTCCGACATACACAGACCTGCCCTCTCTTTCTTTCCCCCTCTCTCTGGTGCCCAAATTGCACCCAAAAACTATGCATACCACACATCAATCCAAGGATGGGCGCCGTCTGTGGGGTTGAGGGGGGGGCGAGGAGGGGGGGGGTCCGTGTGTAAGCCGCATTGTAAATGGGTTTTCTCTCTTTCTCTGCCACCCTCCCCGCTCTGTCACTAACCTAGGGAGGCATTGTAAGTGAGAGGCAGCCTGCACCAGAGCTGGCTAAATCACTTAGTCATGGAGTAGGGAGGAGGAGGTGAGGAGGAGGATGGGAGGGGTGGAGGGAGGGGGGAGGCACAGGAGCTACTGTATGCTGCTTTCACCAAGATCTCTGCCCGGTGTGGGAGGTTTTATAGGCCCGCATGCCCTTTTGTGAACTATTTTGGAGTGGAGCTGACAAATTGGCGAGCCGTGTAGCGTCCCAAAAAAAACTGGGTGGCTGGAATTTCATTCTTTTCAGTGTTTCTTGTGTTGGCCTTTTAAATAAATTCCGACTGACAAATTGGAGCTCTGCTGAATGGGGTGTTTTCCATAAGTTTACATGGTTTATTTTTACATTATCAAGTTTCATAGACGCAGATGGCGTGGGTTTTCTGTCATGTGCATTCTTTATCTTTGCCTAAAAGCACTGAGTCACACATTATTATTCTCCCATGGGAACTCCCACAGAAACACAGACCATTAACATGGACAGAAAGATGGAGGCGATGGAAAAACAACAGATTTTGGACCTCAGCGAGACAGCAATAAAGCTCCTTTTAAGATTGAATGTTAATTCTTGACCTTGGAAACAGCAGTTGACACAACACTTTCACCACAAGGGTCATTAGTAGCTGTCACGGAGCGGCCATCACAGTCTTCCTCAGCAGATGGTTCACCGACTCGTCTTGGAGTCGTAGATTTTTTTAAATTTTATGGATTTCTTGTCCGTTTTGGCTTCAAAGTTGAGACTGAAATTTGCTCTTGACCTTGAAAAGCAGCAGTTAAACAACCAATCTCGCCACAAGCAGAATAAACTTCATTCTCAGAGGAGATACACAAAACATGCAGCTCAGACAAGATCAGCAAGGCTAAACAAAGATAAGCAAACAGCCTGAAATGTCTAATATGCCTGATTACCTGATATGTACAGGTGTCGATTTATTCTAACTCCACATATTTCTATCGGTCCTGGGAGTTGCTCTTTTTCTTTGTTTCTTCCATTTTTTTTTTTTTTTTTACTTTTTAGATGTTTTTTTGTGAGTTTTTCTTAATTTCAGTTGAGGATCGAAGCACACAGGATGTTGTACAGCAACATGTGATTGTGTTGCTGGGGTATACAAATAAAAATGACTTTGCTTAAGGTTAGATATAGAAGAATATAAACAACATATTGTAAAAACTACACAATGCAGTCTGTGTGTAGGTCAGACTGTTGCAGCTGTAAACTTTAGACAATGCTAGAATAAATATTGTTTGGATAACTTAAGCCACACGAGGATATTGAACATCTACATTTCCATGATAACTGGGCAAACCTCATCTGCCGAAGAAGATTTCGATAGAAAGCTCCAGAACATTTGTATATCCTCTAATATTATTTCTACATTACTATTACTATTAAGTGCTGGAGCCTTTTTGTTTTTGTTCTCATTATCACACTGCAAAAAATGAAAAAAGATTAAATATATGAATTCATTTCTATGATTAAAGTCAGTTTTTATTAAATTAGGTTAAAAAAAAAAGTAGGCAGGAACACAAATGCTTTGAGATACCATGCTGAACTTTTGGACACATTATCACATATTTTTTTCAGTAAGCCACACCAACAATGTGTTAATTCATGCATATGCTGTATTTTCAAGGGATCATTGTAGTCTACACATGGTGCTTTCTGCTTATTTTTTGTGATACAGTATATTTGCTTACACTTACAAAAGTCATACCACGAATAATATACATTTAATACAATATATTTATAGATACATAACTAATAGTATTAACTTAAGATAAACTAACAAAACAAATAACGCGAATAATACATATTCAATGCACTAATAACTCACGTCTGCCCTGATTGGATGAAAGTACGTTCCATAGCCAAGCCTGCACCAATCAGCGACGCTACTGTATTACTGTACGTGGCCGTCATCCAATCAGCTGCTCCGAAGCGAACAGCGTGGCCCGCCCCCTCGCCTCAGCCATTCGTCTGGCCGCACAAACTGTCATTTAGAGCGAGTGGACGCGATGGGGAGGACGCAGGGAGAGCTGCGAAAACACGAAAGAAAAGGCTCAAAAAGTGACAAAAACTACTTTTAAAGTTACTCCTCATGAGGGCCACAGCTCCCGTCGGCATGTGTTAGTGTCTTAAAGGTGAGTTATTTCGATATTAAGCGTGTTTTAGGTTTTTTTTGCCCCCCCCTCGAGCGCATGAGTTGAAATAGTAAAAAAAAAGGAAGCTAACAAGCTAATGTTTATCTTTCGTCCTCCTCCTCTTCCTCCTCTTCTTCTTCTTTTCTGTGTCGGCAGCACGTCTTTATTTCTTTCTCAGCGCCACAGGGAATCACAGCCACTTTCGGAGGATGTCAGCCCCCAGCAACTCGCTCCAGCAGCCGCGGGTGAGGCGCAGCACCGCGGGCTCCCCCGGCAGCAGCTGCCGCCTGCACCCCCTCCGCGCCACGGTGCCCTACCAGCTCCTCCGCGGGGGGCAGAGCTGCAGCCCTACCAGGACCCTGCTCGGCGGGGGGGCGGCGAACAGCTCCAGAGGCTCCAGCCCCCCCTCCAGCCCGACACTCAGTTCAGGGAGTGCAAATGCAAAGCAGAGACTGTCCCCAGAGAGCAAGGAGTCCTCCTGGCCCCCAGACTCTCCAGTGTCCAGAGGTAAAAACTCCTTTTCAGCTGCAGGGAGACTTTTTCTTTGTTTACCCTGCAGCTATACAATTTGAAAATGCAAATTATGATTCAAGATTCTCACTGTGCTATAGGTACACACAGTATAAAATACCTCAACAAGGTAAAAAATACACATGAAACTACTATGTACAAGTATGAACATCTAAAAGACATATACTGTAAATATGCATAATAGGAATAAAACAGTTGCATGTAGACGTGATAAAAGATTATATTTTGAAAGGGAGAGTCTGAAAGCCTGGAACAAGGTTGGCACTTGATTTGCAGGAGGTTGGTGCATTAACCATTTGGCCCATTGTCCACTTACACAATTAGGCACTCATAAAGAGAATAGAGTGGCTCTCTTATTTCCTAGAATCAGGTTTATTGCCAAGTGGGTTTTCACATTCAGGGAATTAAACCTTGTCTTGGTGCAATAAAATATTAACAATGAGTAGAAACAAAATAGTCCAAAGTATACATCAAGTATAAAATGATTATATTATGATGTAGACAGTAGTATAACACAGATTAGAAAGAAATAAAATATGTGCCAAATGACATGAAAGGATTGTGCATGAATGAGAAAAAGATGTTTTCATGTGTGCAAACGACATGCATAGATCTTTCGTTCTGTATACACTGTACATCTGAATGACAATAAAGTCTGTTTAAGTCTAAAGGTTCACAGTATTGAATTTAAAGAGTCTTTGCTTTAAGTATTTGCAGTTTTCTTATGTAGTTTTGTCAGCAGAGAGAGAGAGAATTGGCAGGGAAGACATGCTTTCAGTTGTGAAAGGGCCACGTCAGTCCCAGTGGAAGCGTTGCTGAGCGAACGGTCAGGTGTCGCCCGGCCTGACCTCGCTGCACACATGCAGCACTCTGCATATTCAGGACATATGTCGAGCCCTCGCCACATGGCTGACAGAGGCGGTGTCGTTTCATGTCACGCTCAGCTGCTCCTTGAAAGTGATGTGGAGACAAACTGAAGGAGCGCACGAGGGCCCGGTGTTTCATTAAATCTTATTTATGTGACAGCCTCTCCTGCTTGTTATCGACAGTGCAGCTTGCTTTTTCAGACCGGTAGCAGTATCCTTTTTTGTACGCCAGAACTGCATTTTTTTGTTGGAAGTATACTGCTTTTTTTTGTCTTGTAAACCCTGTGTTTTATGTACAAAACACGCAGACATAACCACACTCTATGTGGCGAGTGTTTTAGGCACATTGTGATATGGCAGCGTCTGAATACAGCTAACTTTTCCAGAATTTGGAGACAGAAAAAGAGCCTCCTAGATCTGCTAACCTCTGCATCACTTCTCAGATTAGATCAGTGCCACCTTCATGAGTTTAACAGCTTCCTTCTCTCACCTCTTTTCAACCCAAATGGCAGCCCTCTTGTCTCGGTGCAGCGCGGTGGTCATTGTAGAGGAATTTGATGTTTGTGACGTGCTTCACATTCCTCAGTTCTTTGAATGAGATGACCTCCAACCTTGACCAGTGTACCATGCAAGGCAGGAAACGAAGTCTCTTCCACAACAACCCGAGCAGACTGGCTACTTACCAAGCACGACCGATCTCACCCGTGTCTGGCTGGCGGTCGGTGTTGATTTCCCACCCCGAGCGGCATGCCACGCATAACTCAGTCCTTCGAAAGAGACGACCTCTAACCCAGGCCAGTGTCCCATGTCTGTGGTGATGATGGAGACTTGACCCCCCCCACCTTTCATCGCTGTGACCGCACAGTGCAAACACGTACGAGGGGCCTTCGGATGATGACTGCGATCATATCCGTGTGGTGTTGCAAAAATGCAAAGCCGTCATACATTCAGTCAGGAAGCAAACAAGTTCAACAACGTGATTCAGTCGTCTTCATCTTTCATCACAGTGGTTTGATGGGGCCGAAGCAGCAGGCTGTGTAATTTCACATTCATTGTGGTGCTTTGAACCCACTCACGGGCGTAATGCTTGTCATTTGGTGGGGAGTCCAGTCAGTTTTGGTGCCACACAGATTCAGGCTGGTAAAAATCTCTGCGGGTGTTCAAAGTGTTCAGATCACAGCCTGACGATGAAGGGCAGAGTGAAGAGTATCATGTTCCACTTGGTGACCTTTTTAGGCTCACCAGCATGACATCATTCTCTTACCACACCGTCCCAACAATGAAAGTCGCGCTCTCTGTCAAAGAGCCAGCCGTGCTGAAACAGCCCTGCTTCATTGTCACCCATTCAAACTGCAGAGTAGGACCAAATGTCAAAATGAGCGTGTTGTCCAAATCCATCGACTCTCGTTGAGCTGCGCTGAGTTTTTCTGTCGTTGCATCAGCCCACTCGCAACATTACTGACTCAGAACTGCCTGGTTGAACCTTAACTTTGACGTTTGCCCATTCTTCACCTCGCCGTTATAAAAGCTGGGGTCGTTAGCGCTGTTGGCAGATCTTCAAACTGGTCCAAGCTGGCTTGTTGTGGGAGGTACCCACTGGACTCATTGAGTGATGCTAATAATGCTAACAAGCCATTTCCTGACCAGCTGAGGGACAGATGCTAAAACTCATAACTTTAAAACATCATTTATACTGTATGAGAAATGGGTCGCTGCTGAAATCACTGCTCACAATCAACACTGCTCTTTTGTCTTAGCTCATACCAGTTGTATCAGTACTTAATACTCAAACTTAAGCAAATGATTAGTAGTATTAATAAATTACTTTTTAAAAGTCAGTTTATTTTCTCTCCTTGCTCTTCGACCAAGCTTGCATAGTCTTGAATAGTTTCATCATTCACTGTGGGTAATTTGAGGAGTCACAATAAAGTTGAATATGTCAAAGACCATCTGCAGTATGCGTCTATTAAAGTGACTCACAAGCTGCAGAAAGTTTAGCCTGAGCGTAAACTTATTTAGACTTTCGCTGAACTGAGCATTTCTGAGCTGCCAAAAGTGATTTAGTTCAGTGTCCAGTTAGATGAAGCTAAATGATTGTGATTTTTCCTTTCAACCAGTGTCATGTAGGCTTGTGGAAACCTACAGGAAACCATTCTGCTATGGTTTACTGATTCGCACCACATATTTGTTTTCACATTTGCCTCCGCTCTGCAGTTCATAAACCCCTCCATTTATCCCTAGAAAATGCTGAGACTTTTTCACAGCTTGCCGAATGCCAGACTAAGGAAAGTTCTTATTAAAATTCAACCTTAAAGTATTCCTCTTTTTTTTTTTTTTTTTTTTTTTTTAAATATCACACACACCACAGCACTCTACTCATCCCTGAAATCAGCAGATGGACTGCTTTGATGTCTTGGCTTCTTTCTTTCTCACTGTTTCTTTTTTCTCATCAGGAGATTATTCTAGTCTGGCATGTGGGGAGACGATGGAAAATAACTACAATCCCGGTTCTGAGAGCTCTGGCTTGGCCTGTATCAATATTGATGGAAATATAGCCTGCTTCCTTTGTCTACAATGCTTCAGGGAATTTTACTGTAGCCCAGTAAGCTTACTTAGGCAATACCTTTGGGTGGGTAGGCCGGTGTGCTCTGTGGACAAAGAACAACAATGAATGGCTGTGTAGTCCTGCTAGGAGAGGGGTGCCTCATGTAGATAGTTTAGTCTGTGTGTGTTAGTTTGTGTTTGAAAGGCCCACTCGGCCTGCTCAGCCTCGGAAAAGAGTAAACGAGCATGTTTCCTGATCATCATGCTGTTCCTTTCTTCTGTCTTTTCATGCGGAAAAGAAGAAGCCCTTTTTTCATTTGCTTTTAGCAATCACATAAAGTCTAATTGAGGCAAATAAACTTAATCCAGTTCTTATTGCAGTCTCATGCTATTCTGAAGCTAATGTCTTTGCACGTTTTGTTTTTTCTCTCTTTTTTTTAAACTGCGTGTCACTGCAGGAATGTTGAGTGGATGCAGGCAGTATTGATGTGCATTGTGTTGTTTATGAGTTCTTATGTGGGTGGTGTGCGCTTAACTGCTCTGGCTCACAGCAGACTGCTCTCATAACGTCAGATACTCCTGCTCAGCCATTTACATTTGCTTCAGGCCACAGCTCTCAAGACTGCTGTTTGCCCTGCACTAATGCTTATGAGATTAGGAGGGAAAAAAAAAGTCCACACTTTGAAAACAGGAAGAGATTGCAAGTCAAGGTCTGGTCTCAATAAAAATGCTGTTAATTGCAGTAGTTAGCAGAGGTGAAGGCGCAGTGTTGATCATAATATGTCGTTTATTGGATATAAGAGTTCCAGACAGGGATGTGAGTAATAATTAATTCTGCAATTGACTGAAGTATATTTCTGTTCTTGATATCTCCATTTTGTGCTCCTTCTACACACACAGGTAAAATGAGCTTCTTTTTATGATGTTTCTTTCTTGTTTAAGGTAAAAAATGTAAACCATTAGTGTCATGTGCTCCTCCAAATATGACCCCCAGACTGTGGCTACACGTTCATGCTGAGAGATTTATGACACAGCGATATTTTAATACTGTATGTTGAACGTTATTGACAGTCAGGAAAGTTGGCACATCAGGTGTTGAAGAAGCCTCGGGGTGTCTGTGAATATTGCTCGCTCGATGCTGACGCCTGCATGAGTGCGTGTTTGTGTGTGTCTCATTTTATGTCCATATCGTTTCTCATTTCACAGCAGAAAGGTCAAAGCTGCAGGTTCGGAGCTCCAGTGCCATCCGGCGGACGTCTTCGCTGGACGCCATCACGGGGCCGTACCTCACTGGCCAGTGGCCTCGGGACTCCCATGGACCCTACCCCTCCTGCATGAAAGACAAAGCCACACAGGTAGGTACTGTTTGGGAGGAAATTACACCATCTTGGTTACAGACCTGAACAAGAGTCAGACATTTCATATTTTTCATGATAATAGAGTTGCAAAGTGAGAGGAGGTGCTGGTTCTGGAGTTTTTTCACATTTTGTATTCCAGTTTCTCCCCCAGATAAAGTAACGATCTTATTGGTTTATGTTATGACCTCTGCTTTTAATTATTTCAGCTTTGTTTGCTGAAAAATCTTCGTCTCGACCGCTGTTTCCATGGAGAAGGAGCCGGTCAGAGGGTGTATTGAATTCAAAATGCTTTTTTTGTTAAATTTGTGAACACAGCTCCATAGTTGCTGAATTCATCCCAGCTTAACCCAGAATCCAAAAGTAAATTGTTTTAAGCTGCCGGTTGTTTTGCCAGTTTTTGGTTCATGCCAAAGTTTTTAAATTGGTGATTGCAAGTTTCCTGCAAAAATGCACCTTGGGATTTGTAGTTAACTTCTCCCCACTGACAATTTATGTACACAGTTATATACCTCAGGCTTTTCATCAATGAGCCTGTCTTTTTTTTTCAGAGCAGTTGGTCATCTTTTGTACTGATGAATTAACCAGAAGACATTGTGCCAGTCCACGCTGCAGAAGTACTCCGACTCTGAGTTACATAACATTTTCTATGGAAATGATAAATAGGAATTTTACTTTTGGAAAGCAGGGATACCCAAAATGGCTCCGGCTAACTCCTTCATACTCTGTTCTGCCATAAGTCCTTTTGTGTCCTTAAACATTTTCATATAATGATTTAAACAACATTTTGACACGTTACATATTTACATACATGATGATTATGTACAGCAGAAACCCAAGGCTGAAAGTGAAAGTGGTTCATGGTGTGTAGCTGGCCTGATAACACTAATCTACAGTGATATGGGTTCCCTCGTAGCCAAATGGTTGCCACATACCACATAGTCACTGTGTCCACTAAAAAACCCCTAAGAAATAGCAAAAACGCTCAGACAGAGAAAAGAGGTGTTAATTTTGTCGTCTTATAATCAGTTTGATATGGAGACAAAATATCACACATATGTCTTCACATTGTACATTTTTTGTTTTGGAAAATAATGAGAGCAGCATGTTGTAACATTGGGGGGAATGGGAAAATACTCAAAGTATTTACAATTGACTCCACTTTTGGAAAAGTGGAGTCAAATGGTTTAATCAGTCATATTTAGGAGCCGATGTGTGAAGATAAAAACTCACTGCACAAGGAACACTTTGTTTAATAATCATGGGCATGAAGTGTTTTACCCAATAAGGGGTAGATTGAATTGACAAAAGCAGTAATAACTTTTTAAGATATCGTAATATTATTTTAAGGCCATATGGGCCCCATATTCAACTCTCACTTTCACTATTCTCCAAGGAAACTATGGTCGTTAGGGCTTTCAAATAATTGCTGGTTTCCGTCGTGGCGGCTGGTGAAGGAGACAAATCTACGAGCACTAGCCAAAGATTTTGTTTTAGTAATCTGGTGGAAAAAGTCTGCCGCCAATACCGGCCTGACAGACTTCGCTGTAAATTTTCTGAAATTGTTTCACATTTTAATACGTTCTAACACTTCATAAGACCTATGGATGGATTTCACATCGAGCCTGACCACAGTATTCCTGGATAGCAGCCCACACAGTCACCCAGTAATCTTGCCATGTGACTGATGGCTAAATGCAGTTTTTCTGAAAGAGCTTAATTTTTGGGGGGTGTTCGTGGTTTTGTGTTAAGACAGAATATTGACTATGTATGATCATGACAAGGGCTGCTCCCTCTTTACTAAAAGAAGCCTTTCATGTGTCTGAATGAAGGCCGCCAAGCCTCATTTACATGGGCTCCGTCTCTTTTAACCCCTCATTTGCCTCACATTTCTTTGTGTGTAGGCTGGGGAAGTGGTGAGAGGGCCACGCAGGATCTCCTTGAAGTTGCTGTATGCAGAGTAAACACCTCTAATGACAGGGTTCCTGTACAGCCCTGGAAAGACTGGACAGGGATGGAAAATCAATTTGATAATTATCAGGTCCTGAAAAAAAATGTCTGGACACTCACACACACAATGATCCTGCAGAACTACAGTCTTTTTTTGTGGGCACATTGTGACATTTGTCTGTACTCCATAGTGACACGGCCTTGACTGTGTTTCCCACCCGTTATCAGAAAAGATCGGAGTGAAGGCTGAACCAAAATAAAAATCCAGTTAAGATATTTGTCAGTGAAAATGCAGGAAATCTGAGATGGAAAACATTTGGCTGTGTCGTAATGATGTGGGAGAGTGTGACACTCTTGACAGTCCTTGAACGTTTCAATGCACAAACCCCCCCACCCCCAAGGATGGCCAGAGACCACTTCCTGTTAACAAGCCGTGCCTGGGCCCAGCTCTTTTTATAAGACAACAACAGCAGAAAGCGACAGACAAAAGCTCCCTGGCCTCTTTTGTTGGGCATTGCAGAAGTTCAAGACAGCCTCTCCTTTGAGCTGTAATGTAGCCTTGCACGGAGGTGAAGTTGTTTGCACCTGTCCCCCAGGCTATGGCTGAGGCGAGGAGAAATCCCACTGCTTACCACCTGGCCCTCGTGGCTGCACGGCCCGCCTGCCTTTTGTGTGGCCGTTGAGGAGCAGAGGGCCCATACATATGCTAATCGCTGTTCCGGGATAGGTCTGTGCGCCCTGGGCCCTGTGGTTACAGAGCACAGAGACTGTCTGTATGAAGATTAGGGCCCCGACACACCAAGCCGACCTCAAAGAACTGGCACCGACAAAGGCAGGCTGATCAAACGGTTTGCGTCGCCTCACGCCTCCTGTTAAAAGTTGCACCCGAGCACAAAGACTACAAGCCGGCGGCCAGCTGACCACTGACACGCGTGTATGTTCTGCGCCTGCGTGAGGGGAAATAGCTAATAAGCAGTCTGTATTTGTAATCTGGAAAACGTAACGGAAAGGCAAAGAAAACAAACTAGCTTTTTTTTATTCACTCCACAGTGAATCTGTTTAAACTGTTTTATTATGGGCCTGGAATATGAGTTGAGATCATTTCAGATTAACATTTGACGCTGGTAAGTTTTATTTCCAGACAGCCTCCGATAAAACCAGTGGTGCCAAATACAAGTTGCTTACAAATGTTTAATGAAAGCCTGCCAGACATCCAACTTTGGGTTTGATGTGTCACAATCTTTAGATAGACACAGATGATTAATCCTACTTTAATGCTGTATTACACAGTATCTGCTATAACTGTGCCCAGTGTGTCTCATGATTTTAATTTAAACTGATGTTGTATATTGTTGCTTTGCTTTGTAGATTAATTCAGTTTGTAGTTATAACCAACAACAAAATGAGCAGCCTGGAGACTTTTATCCATTTTCTGGAATGCTCAGTGAATTTTTCGACATGCACGAGATAACAGGCACACAAAGTCAACTCACCAAATAAAAATTCATGTTCCTCCTCATTGCTAAACCCAACCGAATGATAGCAGTGGCACTCTGCTCGCATGTCTCAGCACGCAATCTAAACAAACCAGCACAAATTCCACTGCAGCTCTATTGAAGCTCAGTCATTATTTCCTGCTTTGGAACGGAGCTGGATTCTTGAGGATGTTGCCTGCATGTAACCCTTTTGGGTGGGAGTCATAATGGGAAGCGAGCTGCAGGCTGCGGTAACAGAGGTTTATCTTCACAGCGGCGCATTATCAGGCGCAGCACCTGGCACACAAGTCGACAAAGCACACAACTCAGGCCGGAAGTTCAAGAGGTAGTATGATAAAAGGGCTTCTGATGTAAATAAAGGTGGGTGTTCTTGTTAGCAGACAGTTTGTTTCGGGGGGGTAAAGAGTCAATAAAGAAAGATGGCCTGCAGTACTTTTAACTATCTTACTATGGATGCCTGTGGGGGAAATTGGAAGTTTGATTAAAAACTGAGATGTGCCAAAAAGAAAAAATGCACCCCTCCTCCCTCCGTACCTTGACACGTGGGATTTAGCTTCCCTGAGATTTAAAAGGAAAATTCAGATTAATATAGAAAGTCTCTTTTTTTTGTTTGAAAGTGAAAACCGACAAGCTGATGTTTACATGTTAGCCGACATTTTACTGTGAACTTAATGTGTGTGTACTGAAAGTGGCCTTCATCACTTTTAACTCTTAAGTACACACATCATTGCCATTCTTATTTGAATCAAATTAAAAAGGATTAGTCTGGTTCAAGGCTAATAAAAATGAGAATGAAACAACACTTAAGAAAATGAATACGTTGCTGAATTGAATAGTGTGGCATCTGTTCAATAAGTAAACCCTTCAAACTTCTCCGTTGTTTTCTTTTGATTCTCAAGTAAAATGGTTGTGCAGCCCTGTTAGGAACTATACATCTCACTCAGTGCCAAATAAAAAGGTCTCACATTTCATTGAGTTACAAGTAGCGAATAGCATGCCCTACTTGACGTCATTGAAACATCTGTGAGAACTTAGTTTTTCCTCAACGGCTAACTCCAATAAAGCCTTTGCCCTTTTACAGCAATCTGCATTCTGTATGACCAGATTAGACTGCAGCATCAAGGCCCTCAATGCTTGGCAGAGGCATCAAATAGCACAAGCCAGTCCATAGGCCATGCACAAAATGTTAATGCTAAAGGCTAGCTACACATCTGCCATCCAGCGTGGCCAAGCACAGTGGTCCCTTTTTATGAGAGCACAAGCACCCATTTAATCTGCTGTCCTTTTCTGGGGAAAGCAGCGCCAGCAAACCAGCACAGATGTCTTCACGGGTGTTCTTCATTATTCACAGTGTGATATTCCATATCATAGGGGAAGGCTTGTGCGTCTGCCGGAGAGCCATAGAGCTTTTTCTGTTTGTGCGGGGTCAGACATAAGGCAGTGTGAAGACACTGACATTTAAGATGTTTCGCACTACTGTGCTGACCACCGAGCGTCAGATGTTTGAGGATTTGTTTGAGGACCAGAGGCACTGTTGATATGCATAATCAGGCGGAAGTATGTGGTTTCAGACGACCCTATGATACATCCCTACTCTTTTTCTGCTTTTGCATATATTTACATAACTTAACCGTTTCCTCGTTTATGCAGTAGAGGCCTAAAAGACGTGTTCAGTGAGACAGAACTGCCTCTATGCTCTCTGCTAGGGAGTGCTTTGTGTATCAGATGTTTTCTCACTGGTGTACTAACAACACTAGATTTCTCTGGAGACTCTTTGGCCTGCTGTAAGCCTTGCATAGTGCTGTGCTGTACAGATTTTGCCAAACCACAGTGGTGTAGATAGGCTAAATAATAATACTAATTTGACTAATTGAAAAGACTCAAGGTGAAAAGGTGGGAAACTAACAGCAGCTGCAGGTGAAGTCCTCGTAAATGTCACGTGTGGCTGACAAGGATGTCTTCTGGGCAGGTAACCATGTATTATTTGGTAGCCCTGTAATTATTTTCTCAAACTATGCTTGGCGTCTTAAATGGCTGGTGGGTTTTGGAACGTACTCGTCCCGTGGACAAAGAATTTTATGTTTTATGTCTGCCTCAGATGTATTTATCTGAACCCCACATACTAATGGAAGCAATCAAACATGCTATGACTTTTGTTTTTCCTGTTGAATGTAGTCCTCTCCTCAGGGATGGTATCTCATGACTGTTTTCCTCTTTTTCATTGATTCCAGATTTTCTGCTTCAATGTTAAGCACACGGCACTCATTACTGCGTTCACCCACATCTTGCACAACAGCTTATCCAAACATTTTACATTTTTAGGTATTTAGTCGCTTCTAACATCCTGAGGGACTTCACAATATTGCATCAGCTATTGAGTGTTTTTGGAAGAAAACACTTTTAACTTCCTACCTCTCCTGCACATTTATTGACGTTTAAGTTCGTCTTAGTAAAAGTGTTTGCACATGCGTGAATTTCTTTGTGTAGATGTGTCACGTACACTTCCTGTGTTTGTTGTGCAAATAAAGTAATATAGTAATTATTATAATTATATATATAATATAAATAAAGTAGATAAAGGGCATTTCATAAGACACGTAACTCCCGCTGGCTATGTATTCAACTCAACAAGGGCTACTTCTGTGATCCCTCAGTTATCTGATCTCTGTAAACATTAAGGCCACCCTGCCAGATAAACAAAGCTGCAGGTTAGTTAATATTAAGCTTTAAGGGTGACGTCTTTTATCCAGATATCTGTGCATTCGCACATCGTATGGTATTTGGGGGCTAAAGTTGTACATTTAGATCACTTATCAAGACCATTAGTCATGTCAGTGTGTGTCAGAGAAAATTGTAGTTGTGTATCGTGGTTATGTGTCAGCGTGTGTTTCTGTCTCTCAGACTCCAGGTCTGTGGATCGAGGAGGGAGCAGAACAGGGAAGTCCTCACCAGCGGTCGGCCTCCTGGGGCAGCGCGGACCACCTCAAAGAGGTACAATCACCTGTCACAGCTGCTTCTGACAACAAACACTACAGACAGGATTAACACGGGCAGCCGTGTCAGGCGGTCGGTCTGTCTCATACCAGGCTGCACCAGACTGGGTTAAAACATCCACTCAGCCGCTTCAAAGCGTGTTTTTGTCATTTTTGAGGTTCATTCCATTTATTCAAAATGTGTTTTATTTGTCAGGGCCTGAGGTCAGCCTAAATATTATGCTCCTTAAGTTCGGTTTCCACTCCTGTCTATCTGCTGGGCTTGGTGGCCAACCGGCCGACCACATGGAGGTATTAGGTCTCCAGCTCTCCAGACCACAGTCTAAATTTAACCTCCTTCTCTCTCCCCCCCCTCTATTTCCCACTCAGCTGCACCCTCACATCTCATTATGGCCTGTTGTTTTTGAGAGACAGTGCAGGAGCTCCTCTCAAGGGTGAAACAGCCATATTGTTCCCTCTTTAGCTTGCACCGACTGAACCGATTCAGGGAAACTCATGTCACTTAAAAAGCTTTTCAGATGTCCCTGCAACACAATGGATAGTCATATTTTTTTCTGTTCCTCGTGTCTGCCTGACATCAATATTTAGTTCTGAAATATTAACAGCATGCAAATGTCTTGGGGATTTTTGTTAGTTTTGACCAGACACAAAACAAACATCCTAAAATATTAAACAAAATTTCGTGACCAAAATGCCATAGATGGTCTTATTCAAGTTCATAATAAGTTCAGCTTCCTAATACACAGGTATAGTAGGTAATGTGTTTTGTTGGAGCAGGACAAAGGTGAAATAGTTTGTTTCACTGTCTTGCCAAGCTACACTTGAATTTACTCGCATTACTATTGAATTGTTAAGATGAGAAATTAAAGTGTTCTTGCTTTTATTGTGAACAGGACTGAACATTGTGTGGGTATAAACTACACTTAGGCGATGCCAACAGCTGTAAAAGGGAGACGGGAAGAGATGCATTTTAATAAATACAGCCACAAGAGGTGCACAAATCCTATTTCCAGGCTACAGACTCGCAGCAGTGTGATCTCATAAAATCTGATTGTTTTGAATCAGATCTCATAAATCACATTCAGGCATAAACGTAGCTACACACTATGACCAGGCCCACTAAGAGAAATGTACTTTACTACAGACAATCCCAGTGCCTCGGCCTGTACAATCAATAGCATAGTGCAGTCAGAAAAACGTGTCTTTCTCATCCTCTGAGATTACATCGGGATCGCCTGGGCTTGTCATTATCGACTGCTGCGGTCACTCGGCGAATGTAGTTAACTGCTTTCTAGCTCTCAAACCTCTGCGATTACATGTGTGGGAGGACATCTATGAAAAGAGCAGGTCTCTTTGTTGACTGTGTTGCCAGGATTACAAGATCAGCGTTGAAGACCACACCTTTGTCTGCATAGTACTGTGTCTGTTTAGCTCACAAAGGGTATCCTGTTTTTAGGCTGATACTGGGCCAGAAGCAGAAACACCCATTGACCTAACTTTCTTCTTCATCAGACATACATGACTGATTAAATGCACCACACTTGCAACAACATTCAAGTGAAGTCAATCCCTATGGGTGCACACAGTATTTCATATGTATGTGAAACTACCTGAGTCAGCGTTGTAAGCCTCATAAAAAAAGTCTCCCATGCATCCTAAAATGATCAGAAAATTAAGAATAAATAGAACAACATTCTTATTGGTGTGTGTTGTTATTGTTCCTGGAACAGTTAAATCAATGAAAATATTCAACCAAACATGAAATACAGACCTGTTAGATAGTTTATTTCTAGGCCAACAGATAATTACACTTAATGACTGTTTTTATAATTGATTGTTTATCAAATGTGACAATTTGAAGGATTTTCTTGTCTTGACATTAAAGTCAGTTTGGTATTTTTGGGTTTTAGACTGATGAAGCTTTAGGAAATTGTTGATTTAAAAAATGCTTTTGATATTTTGCATACCAGATGATTCGGCAACATTATCCAGTAAGGAAAATAATCAATTGCAGTTACATGGGAGCAAATACGTTTACCGCCCTAAATGATGGGACATGTAAAAACACATTTCTGATTTTGATCATTCATTCGCTGAAATGATTTTGCTTTCCTTCCAGCAGATTGCTAAACTGAGGCTGCAGCTGCAGCGCAGCAAACAGGTCAGCCGGCAGAGCAAAGACAGAGAGCAGAGCTCACTGCAGCTGTCGCAACAAGCGCAGCATGGCATTGCCTGCCAACCGCAGGTGAGTTATTCATGTCAATATTCATGCCTTTCCAAACTGAGTCACCACCATGCGCTTTTCAGTTGAAAACATTAACTACCCCTGACTTTGGTGATGCAAGATTATACCCCGACAGTGATGGTAAGATAAGGTAACTTAGCAGCCGAGCAAAAAACATACAAATGAAAGAGACGGTGACTAAACCATATCACAGCTATTTAAGATAAGAGAACTGGAAATGAATTAAACGGTGTGAAGCAGAGTGAAAGTGCCTGTATAATTTTACAACAGGTTTTGTTCTTTCCAGTCTTGTGTCTGTAAATGATATTTGATCATAATGCTGTTTATGATGTTGTATGGCACAGTGTATTTAACTTAGGAGGTCTAGTTAATGAGTCCCCATTCTGACCAGTTGTGTGAAAAGAGGAGAGAGGGAATGTGTCTGGACATGCCCTGCTCTCTCCCTGTTTGCAGTTCATTCATTAACAGATGCTCAGCAACAGTACACATCAACCACAGTGGGAAAATTGACGTAAACAGAGATATGCTGCGTGCTGTACCAACCCATGGTAGATCACAATCATAGCTGAGTTTTTGTTCCCCATGACATTTAATCCCACTTCAGGAACATGTATTTAAACTGAACGCCTCCACCCATTAAATATCTTATGAAACTGGATCAGCCACAATTCAGTACCGCAGGCATATCTTTGTGTGTTGCACAGTCCAAGAAATATGCAGCGTTATAGATTTAATTGCATAGTTGACCCTGAATGCCTTTTGGTATGTGGTGAGATGGATGTATTTAGATGTATACATGTTTTTTTGGTCTGTCTGTACAGCACAAGGGGACTTCATCAGCCTTGTCGGGGATCCCTGTGCCAAAATCTCTCATATGCAGAGTGCCGAGCAGCGTGGAGGGCATCAACCACGAGCTAGAAAACGTGTTTATCAGAGAGGACTGGGAGCAGGGCATACAGGTGAGGATGTGTAAACTCACTATGTGTAAAGCAGTTTTTAAAAAGGAGTCAAAAGTCCTTACTAAACTGCAAATGTGTGAGTTAGGATGTGCTGAATCTGATGAATTTCCCTCACGATAAATAAGTCGTCCTCTGGCAGTGAGGTCTGTCGTCTCAGTTGGGTTAAATGTCAGATTCATGCCATAATTTACAGATCGTAAATACCAGCAGCCACAAAAATTTTCACAGTAGCTTTCTAATTGAAATTATGAGTGGGGCATATAAG
>JBAJHX010000036.1:3788704-3801848 GCA_037176925.1 Amniataba percoides | reverse complement strand
CACAGACAGCCAGAGCCCCGACGCAGATGTGGGGAAAGACGGCTCAGCACAAGTACTCCTCACCAGCTAGTCCTCAGGTATTCACGGCCAAACCGCCTACAGCTAAACTATTTCAGCTAGTCAGGTAGTATGGTTTTAAAGTGGGGAAAAAAACAAAAAACAAAAAAAATATCCTTGCACTCCGTTAATCCTAACGTTAGCCAGCAGGGAGTGCCCAAGGTCTAGAAATGACAAACACAGAGAGGATAATGGTACCAGCATCCTGCTGCACAAGCATCTCTGCTCGGTCCCAGTATTTGTCTCGCTTTCGGTGAACTCTGACCTTTTGTCGTCCAGAGTTACGAGTGTGCTGACCTTGGGCACGGCCTCCCGTCACCCATCACTAACCTAGCCTTCTACTCTGTACCGTGACAACACCCATAACAAAAATAGCTTTGCTTTCTCTTGCAAAAAGAAAAAAATAGAAATTTCTGCTCAAATTATTGTTACGTAGTGCCTGCAGTTTCAAGATTAAATTAAAGAGGAAAACTTTCACAAGAGACAACTGTGTGGTATCAGAGAAATACCTTCTTCTCGTGTTATCTAACCAGCTTATTAGCTGTTCAGTGTTCAGCAAGCTAACATCTTAAGTACATACACGTAAGCTTTTTTGACAGGATGGGAAATGCTTGATCCATGTATTTAACGTATCAGGAGGTCTTACAGTCAGAAGACATTGGCCCACATTAACCACAGTGTTTGCACTTGTACAGACCTGGCTCACAGCGGTTTAAGCCATGGCCTTTTTTTTTTGTTTGTTTATTTTAAAGCATTTGTAGCACGTTGTTTGTGTGAAACCAGTAGTGGACTGAGCTCAGGCTCCACCCAACAGGCCTACGAGCCAAGACCGAGATCTGCATTTCTAGTCTGATCACCATTAAGACTCAACACAAAATGCAAATCAGCTGTTTTCCAGTGACCAAATAACCAATCACAAAGCACACAACTCCCCCATTGCCTTGTTTTATTGCCCCCACACTACGCAGAACAATAACTCAGGTCATGTGGAATGTACTTGCTCGGACAATGTTGCCTTTCCCCAGTGTTCATGACTTTCTTCTGCAGAAAGACGTTCCAGTCTTTCGCAGAAATGTTTTATCCCCGGAGAGGGAGGTTATTACAGACTGAATCAACTGATGGATGTCACAGCTTGTGACGGACGACTTTTGCATTAACCTGTTCAGGTTAGAGTTTCAGGTGCTATGACACATTCCAGAGGTCGCTGTTGGTCGCATTGGTCAACCGTGAGTACTCATGTAAACGCAACTAGCTACATAAGCTACACCCTCCCCAATTGAGAAGTTAACAAATATGTCGTTTGTTTCAGCCCTTTGTTAAATATGTACCAAAGCAAATGACAAACAATGAGAGGCCTGTCGTGTATTAGGGACTGAAGAGGCACCGCGTTTGTGCCTGAAGCAGTTTATGTGCGCTTTGTTTTGTTCATACACAGTTCGGCGACACGTAAACACTGCTTTGTGTTTCTCACACGGGCGATAATTGTTAAACCAAGCGAAGCACTTACTTGGAAGTGAGATGGTAATCACTATTTTTATTTTAGACCAATTTGTAAGTTAAAACAATCAGAACTTGAGTGTGCAATTGATTTTTGTTTTGAAGTAAAGCTACACTAACATTTTTTTGTGTAACACAGTTTGGCTCAATATACAGATTCAACCAGATGTGCTGTAAGTTTACCTGCACAGTCACCAGACCTTAGAGAAGAAAACGTGACTGATTTAGTCAACTAGTAAATGTTTCATTCCAAAACTTTGGTTAATTAAGCCACTTGCACACGGAAACACAAAAATATGCAACACATTCCTCACAAAGTCAGTTGAAATACTCTCTTCTGCTTGCAGAGTTTCAATCATACTAATTCAGATTTTATTCACAATCTCATTGTGCAGTGCAGTTAAGAAATGGTTGCCATGTTTGGCAATGATGATTCAGTTGTCCTGTGTATTACGCATTTTTATGTAGATCTTGTGTGTTTTTCAATAAAGAAAACAAAATCTCTGTTTGCATTGGTATGTAATCTTTTCAGTTAGACATCGACTAGTACCAGTTATTCAGAAGCATGACATTTATATACAAACAGTAAAGGTAAGGCAGTCACTGTGTTTGGTTACCATTTAAATATTAACAAATGTCACATGGCTTGAACATCAAAAATGACACAAGGCAAAGATCCAACAAAATAAATTCACAATTAATTGTAACACACTGAATAAGGAATCCAATATTGATTATGATGAGGTCCTATACTGTTGACTGGTGATTAGTTTAAGGCATTTACTCTGATACATATATTCAATTTATGCAGCATTGTAGTCAAAATCAGTATATGACTGTTGTCATGATGATCAAACTTAACTTTGGCTCTGAAATCAGTACACTGAAAACTGCATTTTCTACCCATTAAAGCCAAAAACTGAGTTAAATAATGTCAAATGATAGAAAATATACAGATGAAAAAATCTGACACTACTACAAACGTGATCATTCAAACACACTTTTACTGGATGATGTAAAACAAGGCATGCAACATGCAATAAATGAGTGATATGTGTGTTTTCAGTTTTGGAATATATTCAAAAGGGGGGGGGCGGCACAAATACAGCATGTGGCAAACACATTTTAAAGCATAAATATTAATAATGGAAACCTCTTTGCTGTAAAATAATTCTGATCAGTTTCGCTGAGTGTTGAACAGATTTATGGCAGAAAAATATACTTTTTTTATTTTTGACTATTTCTCTGTGACTTCATGATCTTTATTTCACTGTGATCTTTCTCATGTTTCTCTTCGATGTGTCTCGACGTAGTTTCGCCTGTTTGCAGTGTTGATGATCAGAAATAAAGCATGAGTGCTACGAGAGACTTCAAATCTCCAAGGCAGCTAATGTCAAAGGCTTTTTGTTCCAAACTCAATCTGAGGTATCCATACTAAACATTAAACAACAACACCAGCGAAGGTCGTCTTGTAAATGCTTCTTTTCTTTCACGCCAGGAAGGACGAGAGCTGATTGTTAGCGGGACACTGAGAGGAGCGAATCACTGCCACCATGACAAAACAAAATCTGATCAGTTTCTGGTGATAACAAGACGTTTGCCATCGTAATTACCAACATTTACATTTCAAAGCATCTTTATGATATGAAACATGTCTTGTTGTAGTATAGTGTGTCTTAATAAGAGGAACTTTAAATTATTACATCAAAAAGATCTGGTTAGGGCTGTTATATTGATGATTTTATGACTGACCAATTATTTTTCTCAGTTAACTGGGAACATTTCAGACAAAACTGAGTTCAGGATGACTTCATGGTTGGAGAAGATGTTCAATTTACCATCAGATATGATAAAGAAAAAACATCAAATCCTCACATTTGAAAACCTGGGACCTGAAATTTCCAATAAGCAATTATTACTTATTATTATTAGTAATAGATGAGAGTAACTAAGTACATTTACTCTAGATACTTGGACTTTTATTTATCAGTTTTGCTTTATTTAATTTCAAAAGCAAATATTGTACTTTTTATAGATGTACTCCACTACATCTATTAGATAACTTTACTGTGCAGATGCAGATTAAATATATAATCAACAAGTAAATTATGATGCTTTATCCTGGGCAAAGATAAAATGTTATTGATCCCTGGGGAACAAATTCACAAGCCACTCGGCAGCATATGAAGAAACTAAACATTTACCAGTGCTGAGTGCATCAGTAATTATAATCCAATTATCAAAGAGGCCATACTGCATAATAACTACTTCACTTTTGGCACTTTAAGCATATTGTGTTGCTGATAGAGTTATTTTACTACTTATTTAAGTAAAAGATTGGAGTACTTCCTCCACTGATGGCTGATTAACTTTTTGTGGATTAACTGATTAATTGTTTCCGCTTTACATCGAGTCAAAAGAGGAGACGATCTGTGTCCGGCTGGTCAGATTTTCTCTGTTTTGGTGGCAGTTGTATTCTGCTGACGAAGGTAAACCCATTTCAGATCTTCGCTGAAGAAGAACTACGCGTTGTGAAGTTCGTGCTCTGTGTCGGTTTTGCCGACCGCATCGGGATTGGAGAGAGGGTCCAAGTCGGCAAACAGGTTGAACCACGCCGAGAGGTCTTTGGACGCGCCCGCCGTCTCTGTAAAAACGAAGGATAGATGTCACTCGTGATGAGCCGGTGGTGTGCATTTACTAAAGCCACAGTGAAATCAGAAACCTCCCTCCTTTGTCCCTCAAAGGACGAGTTGTGAATGGAAACAACCCACAAGTTATTTTAAAACGCACGTAAACACAGGTTTCAGATGGACACGTCTGTTTGAATGAGCTTCTCTCGAGTCTCTTCATATGTTTTAACCATTTGGCTCGCCTCCTACCTTTCACCGCTGGCTTAGGAGGGCTCTGATTGGCTCCAGATGAGTGCTCCGTTGCCTGGGCGACGGGCTGCGGAGCGATCCCGGCCCAATCTGAAACGGAGACGCAGATTTGGGTGAATCAGCGGGGGGACAATTAACATGCCAGAGCGTGATTCAACAAATAAATCATCTCGCTTCTCTGGCACTCCGCTGATGTGGAAGGATGTTGTGTAATAGACACACAAACGGCCAATAATCAAAACATTTGTCCCGGCAAAATAACATCTGATATTATTAGTGGTTTGTTAAGTAAAGGCCAAAAGTTGCAGTTACAGCTTTGAGGTCTTGTCAATTTATTTGGCTTTTGTCCTTTTTGTGTATCCAGAAAGTACAGCGTGTAGCAACACTAAATACCACCATGGAGGACATGGAAATGTGCTGTTGATATTGTATTTTGTGACAAACAATCTCAACTCCAAATACAAACAAATGAGCCCAACAAGCTTTAATGACCGAACAGCCTTTTGAATTCTTGCTTCAGCTCCAACATCCTCCACAAGTGTTTCTAAAGACATTTTTCAGCAAGTCCTGATACTGAAGCAGACATTTTTAAATACATTTGTTTTAGATAAATGTCCCAAAGTGTTTTAGAAGTCTTAATCATTGTGAGTGTGACTGGATTCGAGTGTGCCTGACTCATGAGGATTTGGGGATTTTTGTTCTTGAACCTTTTGTTTCACACATTCTTGGTCTCAGGCCAAGAGCTGAATAGTCAAGATCAGTCAGGTTCTGTGACTCTCTGAACCACTTTGTTTCGAGGATTTGCTCGAGTTTTGGACTCCAGTCTCCGGGTCAAACGGAGGTCACGAGGCTTCGGTCTGTGCTGCCATGTGCTGCGTCTCGCAAGAGTGACCTCTTTGACCAAAATCTGAGAAGAGCCTCACCTACGCGTTAATGTGTGTCGCCGGCTGGACTCTCCCTTTGAAAACTCACTGACATCTCGCCTGCCTCAGACCTCGTGGACCATATGTCTCTCCTCAAGCTGGGCTAAAAAAAAACTCTCCTTACTCCTTTTTCTTGCACTTTCCTTACTGATGACCATTGTGAGATTACAGGAATATTGTTAAAGTACTCCAGTGTGACAGCAGGGGATGGTAGATCAATGTCACAATCACTTTAAACTTCTAACTAATTAACTAAATTGTCGTCGTGAGTCATGCCAGACTCAGAAAATGTACATAGTGTAGGCTTTCAACTCTTTATAGCTCTATAGTGTGACTACTCGCAACCCTCCGGCTGGAAACAGACTAAACCGAATCAGCAGAACCAGACGAGGTGCGAGCAGCCAGTGCTCAGATGAAATGGAAAATGGTTGGCAGCTACCTACGGGTAAGCAAATCAAATTGCCGTCTTATAATGGCCTCCTTCTATTGCTTTGACAGACAAATTTGACAAATCATTTTAAAGCCACTTTTCTCTCCTTGTGGATGTAGTTAGAGTGCTACAACGGGGGGAAAAACAGCCGTGCAATTGTTAATGAACTCATTCATGGAAAAACAACGTAGTTACTATTTAGTTTTCAGGCATATTTATTTCACTAAGTGCTTAATTAAATTGGGATAATGGTTACAACACAGCTTTAGCGAGGAGAGAAGTCCCCCCTAATGTCGGAAACCTCAAGTGGTCTCATTTCATTTTTGTCAATTAAAGAGCTTTTTGGACATTTGTTCTCTCTCTGGTTCGCTAATGTGTGACTCACAAACACACACACAGACCAGTGAAGATCTGACCTGAGAGGGAAGACTGCAGATTGTTCAAGCTCTGATCCAGCAGCTGAGACGGTAGAAAGAAGGAGTTTTCCTTTTGCTGGGCCTCCGCGGGGCCTCGACCCGACGCTGCGACCGCTCCCTCCTCTGCGTCTCCGAACACTTCAGTCCACTCTCGAGAAAAGTCGCCTTCGTCCACGGACATGCTGCCCAGGATCTCATTCAGTAAGGCCATGCTGTCCCTCTCCTCTCCCTCCAACTCTGGATGGGACGAGAGTTCAGAATAATCAGGCAGATTTCTCAGAGGACTTCAGCAATAAGGCATAATTTTACCATAATAAAGATACCAATGAATGCTCTGTTTTACCACTCAAGTTTGCATACTATTAATATTTGCGTGCACATTTTTATTAAATGGTTTTTAAATGGCTCTTTAAGAAATCTTGATATTTCTAAGATTATTAGGATCTGATATGTAGATTATTTTGATTTATTGTTACTGAATCTGTAAAACATCACATAATTCAGCTCCTCAGTTGTGATGATTTGCTTCTTTTCTTTGTCTTTCATGATAGAAAACTAAATATTTTTAGTATTTTGTTTAAAAAAACAACAAATGATCAAGAAACTAATCAGCAGAATATTAAGAATTAAATCATTTTAAAAGTTGCAGCTGTCAAATAAAACAAATGTTATGGCCTTTTACCTTCTCTGGTCTTATCGCTGGTGTTTTCAGTCACTAGTGAGATGAGTCTATAAATATGGGAAACAGAGGATCAGTTTAAAACACTTCTTGCATTCGTAAAGCAGCAGGTGTGTAGAAATACGGTGTTTACTTCAGAACGGTTCACTGTTCGTACCGTTCACCTGTTTGGTCTACCTGCATGAGAAGAGATCAGAGATAACTCACTGCTCGTCTGCGGCCTTGGCTTTCTTCCCATCATCTGCCTCTTTTTTGACTTTCTTCTTCCCTTTCTTCTTAGCCGGCTTATCCGCTGGGTCTTGTAAAGTCTGAAAGAATAACAAAGGTTGTAGCTTTTGGTCAGAACTACTTCGGCAGCGTCCCAGTTTAGATTTCATCCGTACAGGTGAGGTTGCTCTCTGACCTTCAGTGTGGAGAACTCGTAATGCTGACAGCCCTTGAAGCTCTCATGAATGGCTGCCATGGTGTGAGACGTCTTCTCCCAGAAGTGCAAAAGTGTTGTCTGAAACAGTAAAACAAACCAAGGCCGCACATTCAGCTGGTCGTGTTAGATGTCTTAACAGATTTTTTCTGATGGTCTGATGGTTAAATCTTGTGTTGCTTTGTTCCCTTCATGTTTGTCCTTTTTCCCGGCTCACTGGAAACACCTCATTTAAGATGAGTGGAGTGTATGCAAACAGCTGGGATTTGCGGTGTACCTGGTATGTGGTTAAAACGTGAGACAGGAGGTTGCAGCGACTGGCTCCCAGCAGGTCCACTTTCTGGCAGACGTCGTTCTTCAGTTTGTCAAAGCTTGTTTTGGTAGTTCGCACCTGGGCCTGAACCTGAGATGCATAAAAGATAAGAAAATGTGCCAACTGAAGACACACAGGTTTGATCCCTGCAAACAAACACTGGGGTTCAAGTTGTGCAAATTTAAGTAACTGAAATGTAAAGCAGAGTTAAAACCAATGAGCCACTATTTTCTGGTATCTTCTGCCCTCTAGTGGCATTTTTCTATAATTTTCCTGCTTTGTGCTTTTAAAACGTGCTGCAGATTACTCTGTTCGTATTATCGTGAATATCCTGACAAAGAATCATATTGCTATGAAAGAAGAAATAGATAAGATTTCACTTTGGGCTCTGAGTGCTTGTGATGAACATTTTCCAATTTTCTCACTTTTTTTCCTGCCTGAATATTTAATTAAAAAAAAAGAACTGCCAGATTAATTAATGATAAAAAAAGTTGTGGTCCGACAGCTTGTTGGAGAAGAGTGATTACACACTGTGTTGGTGGGTTTCTGACATTAGTTCTGTTTTTAAGTCGCTCTGGGCTGTCTGGATGAAAATGGATATGTTAGTGTGGAAGTATATAGATGTTTTTTCAGAGAAGACATATTGAGCTGTCACTGCAGGAAAAGCACAGGTTTGATTAAACTTTTGTGCTCATCAGAGCCCTGAAACAGTAAACATTACATGTGGAACGTGGATTTCCATAACATCTCTTAACATGTAAATCTTGAGCATCCTAAGATGTTTGGATCATTAAAGTTTCCGTGCTCATGGTTGATGTCGATGTTCCCACCAATTTTTGGACTACGTACTCATCATGTGTCATATATGCAGGTTTTGATTTAGCATTTCCTTTAGCTGCACTAAAAATCAACCAGTTCACATTAAAACTAATGGCTTCCTTCTTTTTTTACCCAATTTATTTGCCACTTTGCTACAATACTGCCATCTAGTGGGTACTTAAACAAACATACCACGATAAATGACTGTCAAGTATGATATTGTACCCAAGCTTTTATTCTCAATGAGTAGGCAGTAGTCGTCTATTATGTCAACACGAATCATTATTATTTCTTAACCTCGGTTCATACAACATAGGTTGAATGGAGAATTGTTTTGTCCCTTGCAATGATAGATTTAAGTGTTTCCCCTGAAACTGATTAGATGGTAGCACCCAAGAGAAGATTTTCAAAACGTTAAAAGTTATCTTCTGTCGTCTTAAAACGTATAAATTTAACATATTAATGTGAACGCCAAACTTGATGTTCCATAATTGCAAATATTAGTTACACCTTTGTTTTCTGCTTGTGAAAAAGGCCGGTTTGTCCGACCTTTTGAATCTTCCCCCTGCGCTGTGCGGCAGACGAACCTTTCTGAATTTCTCCATCTGTTTATGAGTATCTGGATCGAGCTCCTGAGACACGTCCTTCATCCACAGCAGCGCTCCACGGTATTCGGTCCTGGACTGCTCCATTCGGTTCACCGTCAGCCACGTGTCAGAGATGGCCCGATACCGAAAGGTTTCCACCTCCTGGTACAAACGGCACAGAGGGTTCCTCAGAGCCAGTCTGTGGGACGGAAAGTTCAATCAGTGTTTAGGAGCTGCATGTGCTGTTTTTTATCAGGTTGTTACCACATTAGTTTTAGACTTTCCTAGATCATCATACGGAGATTTGACATTACAACCTCTTTTTGGCCTCTTATAGTACATAACTCAGGTTGCTGAATAACTTTTAACACGCAAAGATTTATGAAAAAAACTCTTCAGCCTTAACAAGGCAAAAGTTGCAGAGTACAGTTTCTTTCAAAAGCAAATAATAAATCAGTCAAAAGTCCCTGCAAGAATCATCTGAACGCAATTTTATTCATCTCTCTTTGTGCAGAAATAAAACAAACTCTAAACAGGATTAGTAGAAAATATCTTAACCATATAAACTTATAGGTCATAAAGGCTACAGATGCTTTGTGATACTGAGATTTGTTTAACATACCATTGTTTGCCAAGATTTGCAAATTTCAAAGTGTACTATCAATAAAAAACATAATAATGTCACACTAGTTAAAAACTATTAGTCATTATTTGGACTATTCTTTTCTGTTTTTTGCTGACTGCACCACAAAATCAGAAATTAAATAAATTAAATTCCCCTTTTTTTATTGGTGTCTTTCTGCTGTTGAACCGATGTGAGCAGTGAACATTTGAACCTGGTGAAGACTTCCCAGAAGAAGAATAACTAACATGGACTAAATTTAGACAAATAAGAAATTCCTCCTTAGTACTTTTTGGATCTTTAGGTTGTAAAGTGGTCTGGTCTTTAGGTAAAACAATTGTCTGCTGCAGCTTTAACTTTTTTTTTTGTTAATTATCTATTTGTTTCATAGCGATCTGGCTTACATTCACTATAAATACAGATGATTGTTTTCCTACCTCTGCTGGGAGGAGAAGCAGAGTGCTTTCCCTGTGGCCTGCATGATCTTCCCAGCTCTGGATTTATCCTGCGAGCCCTGAGCGCGCAGGAATCGACCCAACTCGTTCTCCTCCTGGGAAAGGACTGCACAGCAGACATGGAAAATGTCATCTTAAGATTCAGTCTTTGCAAACCTTACACTCATTTGATCAGATAAAACAAAACATTCACTTCCAAATTCAGTTAACAGCACAGGGTGAGAATTTAATCAAAGTATTTCATATTCATGGCAACTTTTTTATTATAAGCATTAGCATTTACCTTTGTATCTCAAATATGTAAAACTTTGTTGATAAATGCATCCTAGAATATCTCATAGTCATGGTTTCTACTCTGAGAATTGCCATCTTATCTGGCGTGATGTGTTGTTGGAGCATTATGAGGATATGTGTTTTGGAGGGCAGCTCACAGGCCTGTTGGACCAAGAAGTAACATGGGACATGTGAACACCCAAGACAGCAGGAGTTGGTAAATAAGGAGCCAGAGCTAATGTTGAAGATGGAGCAATACTATGAACTATGAACTTGGTCATTGACCAACTGGAGTTCAGCCAGTTTGTGTGTGAAAATTTGTCACATAAAATGCTGTAAATTAAAGACTGTGAGGTAACGTGGCCTCAAAAACAAGCATTTTACATCTGTCTTCATGTTCAGCTTCACCTCTGCACATGGCAAAGGTTTAATTTCAGTTTGCACGACCAAAACAGCAGAGGAGAGCAACACGCTTGATGCATTTGTTGCATTCATCTGGTGCAGAGGTCGTCTTCATACTCGTTAATCTACAGTTTCTGTCTGTTTAAACGTACGGCAGATCCTCCTCTGATACTGCTCGATGACCTTTAGCAGCTCCATGCATGTTCTCTGGATGGAGTGGAAGACCTGCAGGACAGAAAACACAAATCAAACCTGACAAATGAATGAAGTTAGTCTCAGTTTGTTAAGACTGGTGGTGCAGTTGCAAGACGACAAACGACAGCTATTTAGTGACAATACTTTACTGCTTTCAAGAAGAATATAGTTAAAATAATCATAATAACATGATTGTAGAGTAGAAAAGTGAAATCTCTAAACACGTCTGGCACGTAGATGTTCAGTTTTGAATGGATTACAATTCTTATCTTCCATATAGGAACTAGACTGAATGAAGGTTGGATGTTGCAGCTTTTATGAGGTATCGATCTCGGCCATTAAATTCACTTCACTCCTGAAATGGAGGCGTAGGTGATGGCGGTCGGAGAGGCAGCCTAATGTAGGTTTTAAGCCTCCAGCGAGTGTCGGCGTCGTGTGAATCAAAAAGCCAATTTAGTGACTACGGAGTCCACCTGAGGGTCCTCCAGTGTTTCTTAATGTTCCTGTGATGTGACTGAGGCCTGACTCTCCGTCCCCTCCGTCATCTAACGCGCTGTAAAACCACGAGTCCCGACGAGTCCTCACCTCCAGCTTGCCGTCCAGATCTGCGTCCGACGCCACCACATGTTCGTCCTCCTTCTTCCCGGTGACCTTGATGAGCGTCTGCTTGGTTTTCCAATACTTCTGCTGGAACTTGTTCACCACAGACGAGTCCTGGCTTTGGATGAAGCGGTCCAGGTAGTCTCGGGAGTAGCCGCTGCAGTGACACAAGAGTTAGACCAGTGTTGTGACCGAACGCTGCTGTGTCAGAAATCACCGCCCGACTGGTGTGAAACTGAGCGAAAACACAGAATATATACTCACAAATGACCTCCCTCCATTTTTCACGATTACCTGTCGAGAAAGCAAACAAACTAGTGAGGTTTGGAGACATTAAAGCCAGTTTAGCAAACAAAAGTAATGAAGGAATTATGAAAACCTATTTATTTAGTCTTATATTTAATACTTATATGACATATTACCTCTTTATTTCATCTTTACATGACTCGCGCTCTTGATTTCTCACCCAACACATCATTGTATGGTTGACTTTGCATTAACTTACATATGACTAATAAAAGTTCATGCATTTATGCATGCAGAATATTTGGAGGTGGTCAGTTTCAGTTTTAACTTTGCAAATATCTAGTTTAGTCTTAATCTGTCAGTGAAATTTAAATCAAATATGCATGTAGCTGACAGCGAAGGCTCAAGCAAAATACTTTCACTGCTTCAGATTTGACTGCTTTGTGTCAGTTTTATATTTCTGAAAGATGCACAACCTTTTTTGGAGAATAAACCTTCATATCTTTGTGTAGAAAATGTGGTCTTAGATTAAGGGTGGGTATTAATCTAGTATTGTACGAATATCAACATGTCAGTCTTATTATAAATGCATAAAGCTCATATGATAATAAGAACGAGGAGTGTCCCACAGTTTGACGTTACATTGACATTTAAATTCAAAGCCCAGCTGCCAGAGTTTTAACGGGAACAAAGAAACAGGATCACGTTTCACAGATCGTCACATCACTGCTCCGCCTGCACGCTGCTTTTTTAAACCTGCTTTTCAACATCATACCGATTATTTACAAAGACCAGCGCAGCCTCCTGCCAGTTTAAACAACCTCTCCTGTGTTGATTTAGGATTTTATGGTCTTTATTGTTTCTTTATTAATGTTTTACACAAAGTTTATTAGTGTCTTTATGATTATCAGACAAACTCTTTAAATGTGCAAAACAATCAATCAGTAGTTTTGTTCTTCAACTTTCCACGAGTCTTTAATTTGGACAAAAATGTTGTAAAACATTCTGTATTGTAGTATTGTTACCCTTTAATGTCTAAAAGTATCTGCAGCAAAAAAGATATATTTATTGTACAGGAAGTAAAAGTACTCATTATGCAGAATGGCCCATCTATATTATATTAATTCATTATAATTAGTGATGTATTAATGTGTTGTTGATATATTAATACTCTGAGTGCCTTTATGTGTTAGAATACATCTTTATTTATTAGCTGATAATCTGAATCTGCTAAGGAACTTCTCATTGTTCAGAATTATGTGTATTGTCAATCAGATTTTCACTCTTTGGTTCACAAACAATAAACAGTTAGAGAAAATAAAAACAAAAA
>JBAJHX010000036.1:3758812-3782997 GCA_037176925.1 Amniataba percoides | reverse complement strand
CACACACACACACACACACACACACACACACACACACACACACACACACACACACACACACACACACACATATATATTCAGACAACATTTAACTTTTTTTTCTTTCCTTAACTGAAATTAAATCTGAGCCATTCAGGCACGAGAACATCAGCTTTTGTGTTGCGTGGCAGCCTGTTATGGATGGAGATGAGGATTTCTGATAGCGAAAAAGCAAAAAAAAAAAAAAAAATAGAGTGATAAATCACAGGATAGAACCGTATTCATGAGCCATGTAATCCTCTTATATCTCGTGTCACTTAGAAAAGCAAACACATCTTTGCCATCAATGCTTGTGTGTGTCTCCTTTCGATAAAGCCTGCTCTTACAAGAATCAGGGAAATGCATATTATACCACCACAAAAAAAAAAGGCTGATGAGAAACCTGATGAGCTTAAATGAGTTAACAAGTTAGTGCTAAGAGGGGGCACTCGTGCTCTGCTGGGATGATTTTCAGGAGGGAAATCGTGCAGCTCTTATGATCGGCTGTACTAAGTAAAGAAAAGATTTAGTCTTGATAGCGGCGTTGCGATGCGCCTCTGCCCTCTGGAAACATGAAGGTTTTTCAAAATACCGACCTTATCCTTTATATTTCTGCCTTTTTTGACTTGTAAAACCAACAAAATCACACATTAACTTTTAATAAAAAGTATAAATCCTGTAAGAAATTCAACCTGCATGCAGCTTTCTGAGGAATAAACCTTTATATGCTCTATATGAAGTTATAAAGATGACTACCAGCTTCTTTATACATGTCTGCAACTAATTATTATTTTAATTAGCAATTCATCTCTTAATTTGTTTTCACTATTATTTGATTCATTGTTTTGTCTATAAAAGGTCAGAAAAAATTGTAAAATTCCACCTTCCACAATTCCCCATAGCCCCTGGTTACATATTCAAATAGCTTGTTTTGTTCATAAATTAGCACACTATCCAAAGATATTCAATTTACATTCATATACAGCAACAAGACTCTGCAGTTTTTCACATTTGAGAGGCAGGAACCAGAGGAAGTTTGATGCTTTTGCTTGAGTAATGATTTTTACCATCATGTGGAGTTTATGGCATGTTTGTCCATCCGTCTTCTTCAGGTTTCTTCCTTTTGTTCTTATTTGAATTGAAGGCAGATTGTAAAGTTCTTCAGTGTAAATTTGTGATTCTGGACTTTATATCTAAACTGGACTTTGATTTGACAAAGGTGGGAATAATTTTTACTGGTTCCAGCTCCTTAAATGTGAGAATTTTCTCTTTTTATTAGTTTAATGTCAATATATATATAAGATACCTTTGTTTTGTTTGTCAAGCAAAACAAACAATTTACAAATGTTCTAGATTTAGATTCTGATTTAAAAAACAGTTAATTGATTAAAAATAATCAATAATGAATATATTATTAAGTCTTTCAGTCAACTAATAGATTAATCAATGATATGTTCAGTACAGTATAATTATATAATATGTTATTTTTTTTATAAATAACCCAACAGTAATATGAAAAATGACTCAAACGTTGGATCAAATCAACCCTTTGTTGTTGGTTTGACTGGTGACCTTCTGGTTTCCTACCCATGTGTAAAGCTTAGCTAGTATTACACCGAGTGAATTAATCCAATGATATTTAATGTGTATAAATCTATGATTAAATCATTTGTCAGAATATCAGCTCAGTGCTGACACAAAACTTTGGATAGTCAGCTGAGTGAAAATGATCCTGATTAATCATAAATTAATCGCTTCAGGTGTTTGTAGACCGGCAACTAACAATGTTTTATATTTTTCAATTAATCAATTAACCTTTCAGTCTAAATCTAAAACATAACATTGTGAAAAATGCCCATCGCGAGTTCTCCAACAGTCCAAAACACAAAGATATATGTTGATTTCATAATAAAATCAGATTTGAGGAGATGAAATTTTTGACATTTTTGCTTCATAAATGACTAAAATAATGATTTTTTTTTGTGCGAGCGCAAAACGCAGATTTAACAAGACGCTGTATCTCAATCTGAGTATTTAGGCTTCTTTTCCTCGTATATTCATTGTATCCTGATACTCGACATGGTCTGTGAAAAAAAATGGGGTTTAGCAGCCTGATAAAATGTGAAAACGGCTCTTGTCTTCACGTAATGTGTTAAAAAGCAGAGACTTGTGCGTTTGGTGCAGCCGAGACATCCAGCTGACAGATATTTGAAAGCGGCCTAATTTCGCTCAGATTCATGATGAGCTGAGTAGCATTAGATCATAGATGTGCAAACGGCGAAATGGGAGAATTAGACAGTCGCTGCTGTCAGCCATTATCCATTGTTGTAAGAACTGACAGCGTTACGATGCTAACATCCATTAGAGCAATTAGGCGTGCCGAACAGGTGCCCCGCATTTCAGTCTGTGAGACCTTTCATTAAAAGCCTCAAAATATTCTTAATTTCCACACCTTTGCAAAGACAAATCTGTGTACCAAATGTAATATAAGCAGCGGGGCAGAATTAAATAGAGCGTAAACTTAATTTCATGTTGCCACAATTCATTCGATTCATATGGGCTTAATAGTATTGTTCATTTTCCTGCATATTTAGGGGTGGAGGTTCGTACCTGGTTATGTCTGGGGGGCATTAAGTCTGACTAATGAAATGACTCTATCCTCTGTGGCGTTTTAATCTATTCACTGGGAAAGTAATTGACAAGCCCACAGTATGTGCATTAGGATAGCTCCGGCACCAAAGGACAGCTGTCACTAAAGCAATTAAAATGACAAAGGTTAATTAATTCTCTCCAGTTTTTACCTGATATGAGACATTCACAATGAGTGAGTTTTTCATTTCCGGAGGAGTAATAGTGTTTTGAGGAGAGTAATTTATTTGTGATTTAAAAAAAAAAAAGAAAGGGAAAAAACACCAGCCATTGTCTGATAGAGCCTTTAATATGTCAGTACCTCGCACAAAACTGCGCCCCAGGACAGCTTCAGCCCCAGATTTGAAATGAATTCTGCAGCAGCACATGGTCTGAAATGACAAACGGTCTGTTGTTTTTCAAAGTAGGATACCTGTTACGTCTTCGGCGACAGCGGGAACACACTGTGATTTGTTTATCAACGAGGCTCGAAGGGATGTTTTACGCTTAAACGTTTCATCCGAACAAAGCTCTGTAAGTGGAAAAAACAGGAAGCTGTACGTTTTCACGGTGGTTTGTGGCGGCGGAGGGGAGGAAAAGGGAGGGGTGGGGGGGGGTCAGAAGGAAACCAAGATGCAAATAATTACTATGCCAACCACCTCTGACACCACGAGAGCAGAACCCAAGAAGTTTCTAATCCACCTAAATGTCAAAGCAACGTTCGCAGCCCTCCCTCCGTGTGAATCTCCACAGGCTGCCAAAAGGCCAGTGGTTAGTCATCTGTTTACTCCTGCAGCTGCTGGGTGTCATTGGGACTCTGAAGGAGAAATCCCATGATTCTCTCTGCCATTTCTGACAGCTCCCGCCCAGACCACATTAATCAGGGATTGTGGGCGAGCTAGGGGATAGACGGCAGGCATGGATGGCTCCGGCCCAGGACAACTGAACCGAGGGAGGAGATCTGGGCCCAAAGATAACTTCCACGTCCAAACACTGCCGGGTTGTAATGCTGTCGGGTTTCATTCATGCACACTGGGCTCGTTAAACGGACACTTTCTCAGAGGGAACGGCTAGTTTTTCTCGTTGCCGGGTAAAATGGCTCTTTGAAATGAACATAAATTAAGAACTGTTGGCTTTTAAAGAGGAGTTAAATGAATCCAACCTCTCCCATTTGTGCAAATTAGTCTCCCAGAAAGAGATTTGCTGCCGAATTTTTGGTTATTAGAGTCTCGAGATTGGTTTGAATTTAATTTCAGAAAAGCTATATTTCCTGCGTTGTAATTATAAACCTCTACTTTTTACATCCCCTCTGTTTAATCATTTTATTGAGTCGGGTTGAAGGTTTGAAGGTACAATCAGTGATGTGAAAGTTAACTAGATTAGCCCTTTCGCTAAAAGCCAAAAAATAAAATTGCCGTCACTTCCTAAATGACTGTGAGATCTTTTAATAAAGAGACTAATACCAGGCTAAACAACCAAGTTATTAAGTAAATTTCCCCATTTGAGGGTCTAACAAAGGGTTTCTTCTTCTTCTATATTCCCAGGAGATGTTTTAAATCAGTATTGTTCTTGAATATGAAGGTTTAAAAAAGCCCAACATTGCCAATTGTGGTTAGATTTAAGTTGATTGTTTTTCATCTTTTGCCAGACTATTTTTCATTGATTTTTTTTGACAGCTTGTGAGCAACACATTTTAAAGGCTAAACTGACAAATTATCGCCTCATAAAGTTGACATAGGTAAGGTCAAAGTTTTGTATTTACACTTCCAGCCGACACGGAGAAACTTTAGTATTTATTTGGAGCCTTTTTTGTGGCCACCTGGCTAATTAAAGACGAATATTCACACTTGTTTGCTCTCTAGCGACTCCTCAGAAAAACATCTGGCTCCAGCTAGTTTCTGACTGCGTCCGTCTGCTGCTGGATGCCGAGCAGGCTGCGTATTGTAGGTTTATCACAGCTTACTGTGTAAAAAAAAAAAAAGCAATGCAGATGAGAGCGGTGAGGCTGAACAAAACAGTAAACAGGCTGTAAAACCGAAACAGAGCTGAGAGATGTTAAAATGCTTCACAGAGCTGATGGAAGATCTTTCACGTTAAACATCCTGTTTATAAAATGCTGTTTAGTGCCGCTTTAACTTTAAAATTTGTGAATACATCTGTAATTCATAGGTCATAGTTAATTGGGCGTCAAACAGTACCCAAGATGACACGTTGTGTTTTCCCTCAGACGACATCAGATCCATCTCTCTACACTTTTGTGCCAGACTGTTTACACTTGTAAGATTATGTGCATAATGAGACCGCATTGTCTCGGCAAAGTGCTGCTTTAATTCTTTGAAGCTGAACAAACTGTCCCTGGCACATTTGGGTAGGGGTGGAGAGATATCAAAGTCACTTTATTGAGATGAAAGAACTGGCCCAAACAGCAATCTGAGACATTAGTCATTCCTTCTTCTCGGTGACAGAAACATGCTCTCAATTTACGAGTCAGGTGCTTCCAGTGATTTCTGCCAGCCTTGTTCCTCCACAACATAAATTCCTCTTTATGCTCACTCATCCCACAGGCAGACCCCCTTTCTTTGGCCTGCCTTGTCAGAAAATACACTCCATGCCGACATATTGGATGTCGTCCAGGCTGCCATTAGCAGTTACTGTGTCGCGTATACCATAGCGTGCACTGTGAAAGAGCACTGAATTTAAATAGACAGCAGTGATTGCGCCCTTAGGTGCACATTTGTGCTTTTTTTTCTCTTTTTTTCTTTTTCTTTTTTTTTTTACAGGTTTTCTATCGGCACTTTAATTCATTCTTTCTATGGTGTTGACTCTGCAGAGTTCCCACTTACATCGTGTTCATTTCCTCTAAATGCTTCACATGGAGCCACTGGCTCCCAATTTATGTAATGAAGCTTTAATAGCCAATTGGCACATCCAATATCATTAACAGCCAGTGTTAGTCCTGATTTTTTTTTTTTTTTTTGATAACCAGAGGTGCGAACGTTTGATAGGAGGAATGTCTGATTAGCGCCTGCTGTTTAATGTATGTCCTGTTTCCTCTGGAGCAAGAAACCACATTTTATCACACCTCACGTTCACACGCAGCGTTTGTTCTCTTTCTGCCTTTTGTTAAATGCACTTCCCGAAATCGTCTTTTCGATTTTTTGTTTTCATCCTCTGCTTGTTCTACTGTAGTATCTATTTTTTAAACACTTTCAAACACTTTTGACCTTATTTTTTTCACCCCCCTCATTATCAAGTGCTTCTCTATATAAATGATGGTCCCAGTGTGTACAGATAAGTTATTTTCGGATACTGCGGGGTTACTGTGGCTCTGACACTTCTTTACTACAGGCTTCTTGTCAAGTTAGTGAAGAAGAGTTGAAATTTATTATACTGGACTTGTTCTCAGTCATAAAAGCAAGAGCAGCGTCTTAATGTCTAAAATGGAAATGTAGAAGAAAACAGCAGAGTTGGAACACATTTATGTTTGATTTTTTTAAAGCAGTGCAGAAAATGATCCTCCGTATCGCTGCCATCTTGTGTGTCTTCTGCAAGTTTTATTTATTTATTGCAACATTTACTTGCTGATGTTTGATCTGATGGGAGCCCTCCACCGGTGTCATATACTGTGCATCACCCATGGCCTTAAAATTGCTAACACATAACACAGAATTGAAATAGAAGTACTTTTTTTCCTCCTTTTTTTTTCTCCCATGACTTGATGAAGATTATTTCTGACAGCTGCAATAACATGAAAATATAGATGGACGTTATTCAGTTGTTTACCACATTCGGTTCATGCATGGACATGGACGAGATTCCAACAACAATATCAGAGAGGTATATTCACTCTAACAATCACACTGCAGAAAACAACACCACTCAAAATATGTTTGCTTTTTCCATTATGCCCTCTAATGCATACTGACAGAATCTTCTTATTTGCATTGACATTTACGTGTTTGCAATGATTACCAGAGACTGATTGGAAAAGACAGAAAGCATGATTGAGATGGAAATACACTATCAACATAAACAACTAAATTAGCAGGAGAAAACATTAATAAAATTGTTTTCTGGTCTTGTGTGGAATCCACAATATTTACATAAATACAATCAGCAAATTTTTACGGTTGGCTTGAGAATTTCCTTTCAATGTAAGCAGCTATGCATATAATATGAGTATTGCAAGCCTATAAATGCTTCCCTAATTGCTCCCATAATGACCTCCGGGGAGGTCTGTTCATTGGAGCAACATCAGTCTTGCAACAAGGATATGTTAGGTGTATTAATGCCTGTCAGCATCTCGAGTTTGAAGTGTCTTAACTCCATTTTCATTCAAATAATCTGACGCCGCTCAGGTCCCGACGGCTCGTCTCTGCGTTATTTTTTTTTTTCTTCTTCTTTTTTTTTTCTCCTCGGTCCGGCGATGCGATCACCCGGTGGGGAGGTAGGGGGTGTCACTGTGGTAGTTGTAATCTGGACACACCTTCTGCACCAGCTTGTAGTCGGTGCTGTAGAAGGTGATGAAGATGCAGATGACTTTAAACGGCTTGGAGCACAGCCAGGACACGTGGCTCTGCGTCTGCTCCTGCGGGCAGCTCTGCGAGGGGTCGTGGGCACACAGCGAGTTCCTGGTGCCCTTCTCCACCTTCTCGTACTCCACCCTGCAGTTGAACAGCTTGGTGTCTTTGGTCTCCAGAGCCGTCTGCTGCTGCTGGTGGTGATGGTGGTGGTACTGGTGGTGCTGCTGGTGGACCTGAAACTCCACGGCTTTGGTCGGCGGAACGAGTCCCACGGACACGTTGCCCTGGCCGGTCGAGTTGTGGCGGAAGTAGACGCTGAAAGTCCCGTTGCCGTGGTCCACGATCTTACCAGTAATGAGAAGGTTGAGCTTCACCGTCTTGATGTTGGAGTGGAAGTCGCCCCAGCCGAACATCTTCTTGAACTTGCCGGTCTTGACGATGGGCCTCCTTTTTGTCCTGGATCGAGGGTCGCGGGGGTTTGAGGCGTTGTAAAGCCAGTTCCACTGCTCCCGTTTGGAGTAAGAGTCTGCTTCGTCATAGTTCAGATCCAGAGAGGTGAAGTTCTCTTTGTCGTAGAGGGTCTGGGACAGCAGGCGGCTTATGGACAGGGCCTTGCTGCTTTCAGTCCAGTAGGTCTTCACTTTGGGTTTTGAGCTCTCTCTCATATCTGAATTTCTTGAACTTGGTGAATCTGCACTCGTAACCTGGAAGAACAAACAAACAAGAAAAAATCTCCATGAGTGAAAAATTAAACCTTGAAAGCACAGAAAGGACTGCACAAAATGTGTGTGCAGTGTTTTGTTTGTGGGATACCCTCCAAATAAACAAGAGCAAAGAAAAAGCCAACAAATATAGATGATTTCCCCACCCTCAGGTATTTCAACACCAATAACAAACGGTGTTAAAGCTGTAACCGACTCTTACAGTGTGTGAGACGTCTCGTGAGGGGCGGCCTAATCAAGATTAAGGGTGTTCCTGCCACGCTTCGAGACGAATGGAGGGCTTCTTGGGTGCAGACGTGATGCAACAGCAGACTATTACCTGCTGAATGTGGCCTGAATGGATGATTGATGATTCATTCTGTGTCTCTCCTCTAACAATCACACAGATGAGGGAGCGAAGGGTCCCCGTGCACCCCGCAGAGACCAGTGACAGTGATGTCCAAACCCCGAACGAGGAACGTGACAGCAGATCTATCTGGTCGAAGCGTTTACATTTTGTACCTTCGCCCCGCGATCGATACTCTTAAAATAAGGTCTGCTCTCATTGAGAAAGTTCACTGAATGACATTGTAGTACTGTAGGCCAGAGCGTGTGTGCGGAGTAAACTGTTGCAGGAGTTGCGATCTGAACGTTCATTTTATGGACTTCAGAGTGGAGGAGTTTGAAAAGGTGGCCTCGGGTTGTTTTGAAGAGGCCTCGATGATGAACGACCTGATGCGGGTGAACCGTTAGTGGCATTGCGGAGACTTTGGCGTAGTGGCTGTTCTGTCTTTCTCCCTCTCTGGAGTGGAGCAACATAGCCGAGTGTTTTAAATGCATCACGATATGCAGAGTCAAATCAAAGCCTTTCCAAATGAGATTCCTAAATCTCTGCAGCCGGTTGGTTTTTATAAAAGACAAAAAAGGAAGCAGGACCTTCAGAGCCGAGTGTTTGTAGTGACGAGCTGCAGAGAAATATGAATTTCAGCAGTTTCCTTGCGCAGTGGGGCAGTTAAACTGTATTAATGAACACCCCCTTTTGTCTTTCATTGCTGGAAACAAAAGTCTGTCATGTTGCCGCTCTGGTGATGTAGTGTGAGAAGATAAAGTGAGTGTGAGGATGAGGGAGGCTTCCTGTTCTGGATTTATTGGCACCATTATAGTCAAACATAAAGCTCCTTAGGATGTAAAAGTAGCAGTGAAACCGTGTATTATAGACTGTCAAGCAAGCAGCTATAAAGTTCATTATGACATTATAGTTCAGTCTTTATTCTTGGGTTTAACGATGTAAAAGGTTTCAGCTTTTTTAAGTTGTTTGTTTTTCATTTTTGAAGTGAAAATGGTGCAAATAGATGCATGTTTATGAGATAATTCAGCAGATTTCTACACAAATTGTGTTGAAAAGTTAAAAATTATGTCAAGGAAAAGCTAATCAGCTTCTAAACACATGTAGAGGGTTTGGTTAAATGGATTTACAACACTTGATGTGTCAAATCTCAATTCAGAAATACATGTTTGCGATATTCACAAGTAAATAAGTTCTCTAAATGACCTTTGATCCAAACTGTAAGCCCCATTTATTTTTCATGAATATTTCTGCTCTGAGTTGTGAAAAGACTGCAGTCTCTAATGATCAAATGAAATCTCATTTTGGTAGTGCAGTAATTACTGATGCTTCGCAGTAACTGGGTTTCAGTCTCAATGGAGTCTTGAAACCAGATCGAGGGATATTAGGAAACTGCTTTGAGCTGGTTTAAGTGACTGTCAGGCTAATTAGTGACTGTGTGTCTGTGGATACAACACTTTGAGGTGTGGATGCGACGAATATTTGCTAAACAATGCAGATTAAAGCAGGTTTAGGACTCACCAGGTTCATGTTTTATCATTTTGTCAGCCAAGAAATTAGCTTGCTGACTACAGAAACACAATTTTCTGCAACTTCATGTCGTGAATAATGTTGTAAGAGGAGGTGTCGCTGGATTCAATTTTTTTTTTTTGGAAGGGATTTCTTCACTATTTTCTTCCAAGATTATCAAAATTACAGAGCACATCGGAGGTGCGTGCCCAGTCGTCATCAGACTGAAGTCCTTGTTGTGGGAACTCGCTCTGTTGTCACCGGCGTTATGTACGGTCCCCAAACTGTGACATGCAATTAGCTTTCATCTAAAGCACCTGACAGTCTCTGGATTAGAGCACTCCGAGGCACATTCACAGAGACCCCACTTCACGGATTAGAGCCCAACCTGTAATCCAGCCCGGGGAGATTAGGCAGATCAGAGGCAGTCCTGACTAAAGCAACGTTTATATCCAGAACACCCCGACTGAGTGCACCAACACTCGGAGGGCCAAGATTTACCTCTCGCCGGCTTCAAAAACATGCAAGCGAGGCACAAAGACAGTGTGTGTGTGTGTGTGTGTGTTAGATGCATGAATGTGCCTGAAAGAGATATACTGCAGAGAGAAAAGAGGGAGAGCGCTGCCGGATAAAGGACAGGAGAAAAACAAACATGGCAGCTTAAAGGTCAACAGTCACACTTTGATAACTTTGGGTTTAACAGATATTGGTTTGTCAATATTGGGTTTTGAAATATCAAATAAAGGACAAACCATGTCGCTCATGGGTAATAGAAAAATATATTTTGCACTTAATTGGGTTTCTTATTAATTTATTTTTAATTTCAGAAGCAGCGTTTCCCCTTTTTACTTCTTAAAAATGATGCAGTGTCTTCTGGTATCATCGTCAGATTGGAAGCAGTTCAATCAAAAAGGGATTTTCCTGTTTAAGCTTCGCAGATCGTTGCCTTTAAATATTGTTTAATGACCAAATAAGATTTAAATTATTCAGTATATAGTCCGGTGCAAGTACAAAAAAAATAAAAGATCAGGCAAAAATTGGGAAAAAAAAATCATCTAAATGTTTGAAAAAGACATTTTTTTGTCTTTTAAATGCCTTTAATTATATTGTGGCCCTTCAGATAAATCTTATGACCCAGTGGAGGGGTCCCGACCCTCAGGTTGAATGCCTTAATAGACCGTGTCCTGTGTTTTACAGGTTTTAGCTCATTTACTTCATGAACAATTACTTTGCAAAATGTTTGTTTGTGCTCTCAGCAAATGTAATTTAACAGACGCGTTTTGATCTAACAGAGATCTCCGTCAGACATTAGCATATTTATAGCACAAACTATTAGTCAGAAGAGAAAATATGACTAATCATTTTTCAAGCTAAACCCAGGATGAGGGGATGCTGCTTTTCTTTGTTAATTCTTGACGATATTAGTGAGTCAGTGCGCGGAGCACAAATCTGTTTGAACGTTCGTCAGCATGTGAGTCATGTTTAAGGAAAACCTATTTTCAAAAAAGCACCTTTAACTCCATTATAACAAGTAAAATGAGTTTGGAAAATACTTTTATAAGTGCTATATAAATAAACAGCATTATTTTTGGATACAAATAGAAAAACAGCGATTTTGTTGGATCTTTGTCACAAAACACAAATATAATATAATCCATCAATCTTAAAGTATTCTTGAAAGAAATAGTTGCTATAAGCAACTCACACAAAATAGCAAACAGAGAAAAACAAAACAGAAATAAAAGATGTACTTTACCCGCCCAAAAAAGACATAGTTGATTTGGGCTGCGGACAAAAAGAAGACTGTTATTGAAAAACATAAATTATCTATCAAGGAAATGTTAAAAACTAAAAATACCACCACTGTCATCTGTAGCTGTGTTTTAGATCTTATAATTTGCAGGCAGCAGTTGGTTTGAATTTCTTTACAATAATAATCAATAATCAGTGATCAGTCTAAAAGATGAGAGTGATGACTTCTTTTTTTCAGTCAGCAAATCTCGAGAAAAGACAAAAAACTAACAAAGAATCCAATCAGATCATCTGATGTACAGTGAGCTCCATTATTATCCAGAAACTATTAAAAACACATCAGTCTGCCACACTGACATTCATTCAATACTATGAACACACTCTTAAGACTCACACACACACTGACCTGCTGCTGTAAATAAGAACAGTAAATGTGTATTAATCCACAGTCCTGAATAAATTCACCATTTTTATTCAGTAAAAACTACAGTCACCAGCTGTTTAGGAAATCACTGAGCCTTAGAAAAAAATAACTCTTCAGTTGTTGGGTATTTTTACAAATGTGGCTCTTCAGTGGGAATCAATGGGACTGAGTCTGACTGTCTGACTGAAAGAGGGAAATCGGAAAACGTTGCTGAGAAAAATACAGTTTTGTCAGCCTTATCCAAGAGCAAATAGATTTTCCAGCTGCACAGACATGAATACACACATGACTGCCTCTCTGCATTTCAAATTGTCACTAAAAACATAAAGCGTAAACGATTTGTAGTTAAGATCAGAAATGAGCAAAGACGTCGGCGTCGTCCTTTTAAAGACCTGCTGTAGTTTCATTAGTTTGGGTTTCATGCTCGTGGCGGATCAAAGGTTGTTTGAACGTTTTTTGTTATTTAACTCGAGATCTTCTGTAGTTTACTCTTGCTGGATTAAAGTGGGCGGGGCTCTGTGGTAAAAAAAACGCAACGCCACATGTCAGTCGTTGAATCTGCTGTCCATCAGATCTAATCAAACCAAAACCACCCGTTCCTGATGCAGCAGTATCTGACCCTCATGATAGTAACTGTGACTTTTACTTTTATATTGCATTTTATATTAAACACATATTTCTAATAATTAATGCTACAAAGAAATACACCTGGAGATTTTGAAGATGTTGCGTAAAAGTAAAAGTTATATTCAGTTATATGGAGATGAAAAGAAAATAAAAATGTAGGAGATGAGATGTCCAGGTTTTTGTCCGTAGTTTTGGTTTAGCTCCTGTATTTTCTTTAATTCAAACAAAAGCATCTTTAGACGCTTCCTACCATGTAAACTCCTTTTTTTTAATGCAGGCTTATAATTAGTGGAGAGACCCTTTTTTCTACAGTGACAGACACAAACTGAAAGTCCACGCCTGCAAAAGCAAAAAAAAAAAAAAAAGCAATTTGCGTTACACTATATTAAATGCAGTATACAGCATGTTTTCACTGATAAATTTTCTAAAGTATCTCCTCATCACGTTCAGAAGCTTTCATTTCATGGCTCAGGGTTTTTCCAACTTTTCGACCTGCACTTTGTCATGCCGAAGTCCCCCGCCCCCCCCTTCACACCAACCCCCATCCCAAACCCCATTTAACTATCTGTTAATATTATTCCCAGGTTTGGTGTACGAGGCAGAATCCCTCGACAAGATAACACAAACAGCACAGCGTGCAGAAGTCCTTTAGGAAACGACTCTCAGATTGCCAGATGCAGCGCGTACGCGGGCTGTTGGACAAACCTAAATGCTATCTACTCTTGGCGAGGCTGTGATAAGGCGCAGGCGTCCGCTCTTTGAAACAGGAAGATAAACAACCCCCGGCTTCCCTCGGGAGCCCGGAGGATATTCTATGGGCCGGACCCCCGAACAGCCAACAAATTCCACCTTTAATAGAACCACCGGAGGAGGCAGATGACTTCGGCGGTGGGCCGTACACAAAACCTTGCGAGGAAGAATGAAAGTGTGTGTCAGTTTTCATTTACCTGAATGCCGCGGCGGCTGTGACGGGGGATTTGTGAGTGCGACAGTTCTAGTTTAACAGAGTTAGGATGGAGAGGCAGCGGCTGATAGCAGATTTCTGCTGCCACTTTGCAATCTTGATTGGACAGTGTGTGTTCAGAGTTAAGCTGCAGCATTCGGGAATTAATAGAGTTGTTGTCTTTTTTTTTTTAAATATAGTTTTCATGCATAAATACCAAGCTGCATAAGTTTGGCAGATTTATTTTTACTTGACTTTTTTTTTTTTTAAGGCATTAAACTGATGCTCTTATCCGCAGAGGCTTAAAGTGTGAGGAGCTGTTAGAGTTTGGCTCAAGGACATGTGGCTGTTGTGGGATCAAACCTGTGACCTTTTCGGGTATGAGATCGAGAACGTCTCGCTGCAGCACTCCCAGCAAAAGCTTATTTAAATCTAATTTCTGACGCCACAGAGTTCGTTCAGAAAATCTTACTTTGTGAAAGATTTCGAGCGTTCTGTGTTTGAAAGAAACGCTGAACTTCTCGGCGTCTCTTTTTCCAACCAGGCGTTTTGGGAGATGATTGTTGTCACAGTCATTTACAGTAAATTTAACTTGTCTCGCCTTGTGAGGTCCCCCCCCCCCCGGTTGAGCTGATGGATCAACTAAGGGCATTTGACGCCCATTAAGAGTTTTAGGTCTGTATTCTCCCAGAGATATCAAAGTGTTACCTGAGGGGGGTCAGAGATGATGACAAATCACAAAGTGTGTCAAGACATCACAGGCAGCTGCGGATGGAGCCGAGTGCTATCACTGCAGCGCCGCTTTGAGAGTCCAGGGCACAATTATTACCATGACTTCTGAGGAGGATAAATACTGTACGCGGACAGACTGCGGGATATTAGAGCGGGGCAGTTTGAAGAAGAAGAAGAAGGAGGAGGAGGAGGGAGGAAGAGAGAGAGAGAGAGAGAGAGAGAGAGAGAACCTAGCCACCAGTTTTTCAACTTACCCAGAGGAAAAATGCATAATCATATTATTTCACACACGACTTGGTTCAAAGGCGGCCAAAATAAGTTTGTGAGGTTCCCATGGGTCTGTCAATCTGTTGAAGGAGCTGCAGGCGAAAGCTTAGGATGCACCGAGTACGAAACAATTATGATCATCCCATTAAAGCATAGCGAAGCAATTTGGCAGCCCAGTCTGGAAAAAAAATAAAAAAAACACTCCCATCAAGTGATGCTATGAGATCAGCTCGCACTGCCGTGATGCCGTTGAACATATAAGCCACACGTTAATGATGAATGTTTGTCTTTATATGGAGACAATAGGGGGACCCGTGTTAGTTAATGTTATTGCTTCTGAAATCGAAGAATCGTTGAAAGCAGGAAGGCTTCGTAAAGTAAGGAGAAGAAAAAAAAGGGCGGGGGGGCTGGGTTGGGGGGGGTGAAATGATTAGTGCGCTTAGTCAGCTGTGAAATTGAGTTTATGGTTTTCAAGACGGTGAATTCAATTCGATAATGGGTATTAAGTTGTAGAGAATAATTAATAGTAATTGACTTCTTTCCATCACTATGCAAATTAAACACAGATAACACCACGGGAGCTTTTTAAGGCCAGTCAAGTTTGTGGGGATTAAGTTTATGGAATTTTTTGTCGGAGAGAGGAGTGGCTCCTGTTCTGCTTTGATTGCTTTGTTGACAGATTTATCAGTGGGTGAGGGGTTACTGTCTCTCCGAGGATTAAAGGAATTGGGTTGTCACAAACTGTCAAGGCGTTGAGTTAGGAGCATTCTGGTATGTTTGTCATAATGGGCTCAGGCTGTTCTCCGCCGTACTGTCAAATATATTCTTATTGAACTGCATCTGTAAATGGGGGGTAGAGAGAGACAGAGGAGGGGAGAGGATTGAATGGATAGTGCTGAGGGAGAAACATCCAGCGGGATATTTGTGTGCGGGTGGATTTGTCAAGATGCAGATTTTGGATTTGGGAAGCTTGTGTTGTTAATTCTTCTGAAAGATGTTAGTGAGGCAGCGAACGGAGCAGCCTGCTTTGTAAAGGTGAGATTGGTCATGACTCAAATTTAGGGAAAAACCATAAAAATAATAATAATAATAAAGAAAAAATCAAACAAGTCTGGAAAAGAGGAAATCAACAAAATGACATTTTATACCATTTTGCATCATCAGACTGCAACTGACGTGATCTCAGCTGCAATAAATTCACAGTAAATGTCATTAATTCTCACACTGCGAGTCCTGGTGTCTTTGCACTACCTGAAACTCACTTATCAACATTTCAACGCGCCGACATTTCTCGATATTCGCGCCACCAGAAGAGTGCAAGCATTAATCACAGAGATTGTAAAATGATATATATATGTGAACTGATAAAATTAAAAATGACATTGAACTCACCAGAGAGATGGCAGACAGCAGCAGGGCGGCAGCACACACACATGTGGTCTTCATGCTTCTCCGTGGAGCGTCCCCCCTCATGTCAAACTGTCCTTGATCTTCTCAGCTGCAAAACCAAATCTCCCTCCGACTGAGCCGCTATCAGCTGCCGAACTTGAGGAGAAATAAAGAGTGAGGAAGGCTGAGGAAGGTCCTGAGGCGAGCGAGCAGAGATGAACCTCCTCAGGCTCATTCAGGAGGGTCAGCTGGTGAAAGTGTTCGCTGTGGTTTTTCTTTTTTGATGCAAGCTGCAGTGAGAGGCGAAGGGGGTTTGTACATCTGAGTGTCAGAGTGGAGGGATGTTTTATATAGCGCGCTCTGAGGTTCAGAGAGAGAGAGAGAGAGAGAGAGAGGGGGGAGGGATGGAGAGACGATCAGAGTGAGCGAGGAGAAGAGAGGAGGAAAGGGGAGGCAGAGAAGGAGCCTCACATGAGAGACTTTTTGAGGAGCAACTTTTCCTTTAACCTCGTCAGGGGCTGACATCTAGTGGCCGTTTCTTCCCTTTACATCAGCTGCTGGAAACGTCAGCGAGATCAGTGAAGCTGCTTTTAAATGACAGATTATTCTCTTAAAGTGACGTCGAAAAGAAAAGAGTTTTTAGTCCTGAAATTCGTGTTTGTCTGCAGAGTTTATGCAGCTTCTCCGTTCAAACACTGTGGCATTATTTGGTTGTTGCAGCTTCTTATTACTGTGCAATTTGTGCAAACCTGTGACATGAGATTGCATCATTTTAGAGATTATTTGGGCCAAAAATCAGGTTTATGTGCATCTTTCGTCAAAAAAACAAAAAGGAAATTATTGAAGAAGTTCACATTCATACATTTAGATTAGTTTAGTTTGTTTTTCTATGTGATATAAAATACAAGTATATTTAATACTATTTCATGCAAAACGACTACCAAAAGCATAAAGTGTTTAGTACAATGACAACATTTAAGAAGCTGGATTATTTCCTGTATTTTTGATTCCCAGTGTTATTATAGTTTGTGAACAAATGTTGAACCGGATCAGACAAACATTTTTATCAAAGAGGTCGTTGGTGATTTATTATCATGCTTACGCTTAAAGTTGTTAGTCTTGAGAAGTGGAGAATAATTTTCACTTCTAATTCATTTGGCACTGGCCTACACTTCCCATAATGCAACTCGATAGCATCTTTTGTTCGCATCTCCCTCCGCATCTTTAAAACTCTCCTCAGTTTGTAACTTGGACTTCCTGTTTAAAGTCTGTAGTCTTCAAGCACAAAATGACTCTGATGCTGACTGAATGTTTGTTTCCAGCTCGTGTTCGGATCTGATCGTGACTTTTAAACTTAAACAAACACAAAAAAGTGATCAGTGTGTACATCTAGTCTAACAGTAACAAAGGAAAAGACTCTCCTTTTACTTAAAAAGGGCTTTAAAATGCCTTAAAAATCCCACAGTGAACACACACCTTAACTTTGAATCAAAATTCAAAACATGATCTCAGTCTTAATTAGTAAAATCAGAGGATAAACTGCTTAAATGAACCTCAGATGAAGTTAAAACTGTTAACTGAGCAACATTTAAAGACCTTTTTTTTGATGATTTCAGCTCATATTTAGTCATTTCACTTCTTTAGTCTGATTAGAATCTTTATATTTCTTATTGCCAATTAATCCCAATTAAGGAAAAAAGTAAACTGATTTGTTGTACACAGTTAGTGACGACTTCCTTTATATTGACAGCCAAACTCACAGATAGGATCCAAATATTAAACCTGTAGTTTAAAATAATCCGCAAAAACACCTGTTGTAATACCAAATTAAATTAATATCACTTAATTTATACCGTTATAATCTTTAAAATGACCCTTTTCGTCAGATTAACACGTTGTTGGTTTTGCTTTTTTTTGTGGGATTTGTTGACGATGAAGAAAATATAACAGAAAACACTCATTTTATCATTTTTTAATACCACTTTTAATTTATTAAGGGATTCTGCTCTCGTGAACATGTAAAGAAAATTACAAAAATGGCTCCGTAACTTTCTTTGTGTGTTAACAACCGTGTCTTCATTTATTTTTCAGTAATTCTTGCCATACATATAAACAACCTGTACAAAACGGCTGAGCCTTTCCTCGGTTTACTGCTTCTTTTTTTTTATCTTTCTTTCATCTTTTTTTTTCAACATACAACTTGCATCATGATAACAACAATCAGCAATATCACACACCCACTTTGCAATATTCAAACTAAACATTTTCTGTGCAATACAAAATAAATGTACACATACTTTTCTTTTTTTTTTTCTCCAAAAAAATAAAAAAATCGCTGTTATTTACAAATCCCACAACAAAAAAAGTAAACATTCTCCACACCGGTTTGCTTTTACGTCGAACTCAGCAGAAGCGTCCTCGTTATTAACACGTTGTATAGTTTTTGTTTGTACAGATTGATTTATTTTTTAACTATATTTCACCTCATGTAGTGTGAGTGAAAAATGACAGAGCACCTATGATACAGATTACTACATGAAAAAGTTTTAAAAACTCTGAAGTATACTTTGCTAAGTGACCTTGAAAGTAAAGGAAGTTTTAGCCTTTTTTATGTCTACATGAGTAACGTTTGCCCCATTCAAGTATTAGAAACTGTATTACAGGACTGTTAGTATTTAGTTATTGTCAGTAAGGCAGAAATGACATTTGCGCAACATGAATGGTTTAAATTTATTGGCCTTTCTTCTTCTTTAATAACTGCAAAAGTTCTGCTTTTCCACAATAAACCGCTGTAGTTAAAACAAAAACAAAAAAAAGAGTAAAGAATCTGAAGTTTTATGGTTAAAAAGAAGTTTAAAGCAGGCGATCCATTAAAAGACGTAACCTGCTGATAGTTAAACCTTTAATTGCATCTGGGCAGAAATAAAAAGTGATAACACCAGACGAAATCTACAAACCACTAAAGGTACTTGTACTACAACCCAAAAAAAAAAAAATCAGTTGTGAGAAATAAAATCTATACATATATTTACTTGAGATTCACACCTTGTTATGCAGAGTGTGACACATCTAAACGTCTTTTTTTTATTTCCTGTTGCCGTCGTTTTCCTTCGAATGTTCCCGTTGACTTTCCTCTGCTTTTATGTTTTTTTTTGTCAGTGGAAGAGGCAGTGTTTTATGGCAATAGAAGGTAGAAGTCACATGTGCATATCATGCTGCACTAATATAGTGCAATGTAGAGCCTGAAACAAAGAGAGGGAGGAGGCAGGCTGTAGTTTGCAGGGCTACTCCTCCATCAGCATCATACAGATCAGTTTATCCCACAAACAGGCCTGTGTGCCTCTAAATCAAGCAAGAAAAATGAAAAAAAAAAAAAAAAAGAGAGAAGAAATGCCTCCTTTTTTGTTCAAGACTGTAAAAGAGATTTGAGTCAAAACCCAGTTGAGAATTGAGAAAAAGGAATCCAAACCTTTTTATGGAGATTTTCCTCTCCCTCCTCCTCTTCCCTGCGGTGACTTTTGGCAACGTACGAACCGTCAGAGCATCCTAAGCCTCCAGCTACTCAGCATTTTTAGGGACAAGCAGAGAAAAGCGCGGGGGAAGAGTTGGAGCTTGTGCTGCGGCGTTCAGAGACAGCAGGAGAGATCTGGGTCTTCAGCAGCACCCAGTTTTTTTCCCCCGTCTCAAGTTAGTCTTTTAGTCTCTACAGAAATGTGTTGTTGATTGAGGGGTGTGGAGGGGGGAGGAAAGAAAAAAGGCATTTCATTGAACACGTTGGAGGTCACGAAGGCTCTAGCAAAAGAAAAAAACTTAAAAAAAAAAAAGATAAGAAGGAGGAGGGAGTGAATGGAGCTCTACTTTTAATGGTTAAACCCCACCAGTGTCTCAGCTAAGAGGATTTTCTCTCATTTCTCCGCTCTGTGACGTGTCCATTCACGCTGCAAACATCCATGTCCCTCGCTGTAATGGCGTGATGAAGTGGGTCTCTGTGACAGGTGAAGTGCTCGGTGAAGCGTCTCCCCGGAGGACTTACATGTCCGTGTCCCCGTCGTAGGCGAGAGTCAGAGGTTTTAGTCGGTTGTTTTGTTGCCTCTGTCTCTGAGGTCTCTTTGGCTTTTTGCTGCGTGAAAAGATTAAAACGAGAGTCAGAGTGGCGCCCGAAATGATTCGCAAACACCCAACTGCAGCAAAAACTTACCGTGTCGTGACTTCACCTGATGCTGTGTGTTTCAGGTTAATGTGGTTTTAAACATAAAAAACAAACCACAGGTGGCAATTTCATGCAGGAACATGGAGAAAAGTAGACTTGGATCATTTGAAAAAGTAATTTATTATCTCCTCAGCTCATTTTGTATTGTTTTCTAGTATCTGGCAGACTCTAAATAGATTATTCTCCACAAATATGTTGTAGAAACGCTGTTAAATTCTGGCTAAAGTGGAGTTTCCTGCTGTCTCCTAATCCTGACGGTGGGGACGAGGAGCATCTCTGATGAATCGCTGACCTTTAGAGGATAAGACTGTCATTATTCTGTGTTTCTTATTGTCAACAAATCTCATGAAAAGACTCAACCAGGCGCTCATCTGTTTCTCTTTCCAGTGTCCAGTCAGGTCGACTTAAAACGTGTTTAATATAATAATCGTTTTTTAAAAACGGGCTTAGTCATTTCTTAAAACAGCTGGTCATTGTAGTTTCCAGTAAAGCGACACGGGTAAATTTGTTGGGGATTATTTTCTGTGGTGGATTAATACACATTTAGTGCTCTACTGAGTATTTACAGCGGCAGGACGGCGTAAGTGGGATCAAAATAAACTTGTTTGTTTTCATGGTAATGAGGGAACATGGCAATGACTGACGCGTAAGAGGTTTAAGTTATATCACTTCTTTGGCTACTACACAGGCAGTATTTCTTAATAGGATCACACCAATGTTAGTCTCTTTCAGGGATTTGCTGACAAAAGGAAAAAATACAGACTATATTCAGACTTGTCTTTTAGAAATAGTTTATTTCTTTGCATGATCTGACCTTCTACCCTCGTCAGAAAATGACTATATGACTTAAATTAACCAGACGACGACGCGTTGACAGGTGGTTTTAATCGAAAAAGGCCACGTAAATCTGGATCTAAAAGCATTAACGTATTAGTAAGTTAATTTGCATGCAAACTCCAGCCAGACATTCGCTGCTTCGCCTCCAGGGGGGCAGGGGGGGTTAAAAAAAGCACCTCTGGAGGAAGGCGGCATGATTTCTACCTTTGTACTTCCCTGAGCTGTCAGTGCTGCCTCAGATGTTCGGTCGCTTCATGTCTCAAAGTAATGGGATGTATAAGGTGCAGGAATATAGTATTTTATATCCTCTGAAGAAAAACTAAAAGACAGTAAAGCTAATGTTTAGTTGTGAATCAGATTTCAGTTATTCCTGAGTTGTATCTGCTGTTTTTGTCCGCTTATCGCTGCAGGAAGGTCCAATTAATACTTCTAAACATGAAAAACTTTTCCTCAAAACTTTCTCCCAAACAGAGAGGCGGATGAGGTAACGGTCTCTGGTGTATCGAGACGCTTCACAAAGACCCTGCTGGAAAATTGGTAAAGACAATCAGAGGAGCACCCGGGGGACTTCTCTCTGAATAGTCTCTGCGATGAGAAGCTGACAAAAATCGCTGCAGAGTAAACACGAAACGTCAGCAAACATTCGGACGGACAGAAAAACGTCTCCCGCTGCCACAAAAATCATCCCTGGCTCTTTTCTCTGCGGCTTTGGCAAAGTTATTCATGTTCTCAGATACTGGCTGGAATACCACAAGGGCTCCAGCTATCGGTTGTTATCTGTGAATCTGCCAATTATCTTCTCAGTTAATAATTTTGTGCATCAAAATCCAGAAAATAGCTAAAAACTTGCAACTTCCCAAAAAAGAAGAAGAAAGCAACTTTACAGCTTATTTTTCTTGAACAGTCGACCAAAACCTTAAAATATTTAGACTGATATCATACAAGTTAAAGAAAGGCACAAAATCCTCACATTTTAGAAACTTTAAGCAGCAAAGAAAATGACTCAAAAGCTAAAAAAAATAGTTGCTGGTGACTGATTATGTTGTATTCTTACAGACGTAAAGGTCCAAGTCTAATTTTATTCACAGTGTGGTCAAAGCTGAACAAAGAGAAATAACATCAGTGTGTTTGATGTGCAGAAAAAAAGGATAATGAGCTCTTGAATTGGCAGGAAATGAAATAAATGAGGGGAGATAAAGGGGAGAGTGTTGCCCTACTTCCTCTTTCAGCCACAAGAGGGCAGCGTGGCACCGTAAAAGGCAGGAGATGATGAATTAAAATGAAATCTGCGGTACAGAAACGAGCCCCTGCAGGTGTGTTCGCACTTTATCTGATCGTCTCTCCGAGTTTGATGAGATCTGTGCTCACTACTACAGCCTGCACACATCTGCAGTTATATAAAACCAACAACTACACACATACACACATGATCTAAGTATAGACGATCACACTGTTTTTACATATATGAATTAAACTTCCACAGGGACACTACGCTGTGATAAAATGCTAATATATTCTGTTTACACCTTCAATTAAAGGGACCCAGTTCTGATTTTTCAAGACACATGTCAGAGATGTATTTGTAATGTATATACGCAGATGTAAACATGAGAGAAATTAATAACTTTAATGTGAACTTATATACACATATATGTACACACACACATATATTTACATATACATATATACACACATGTATATACATATATACACACATCTATACATACACACACACACGTGTGTATATACATACACACACATATACACATATATGTACACACACACATACATATATATATACACATACACACATATATACATACATGTATATACATATATATACACACACCTACTTACATATACACACATATATACACACACACACATATATATACACATACACACACATATATACATACATGTATATACATATATACACACATACATATACACACATATGGACTAAACTCATGGACTCAGCATGTTTGATTAATGATGATGTTCTCTGTACATGTGGCATCTATTGCATGTCTGTCCGTCCCAGGGAGAAGGATCCCTCATCTGTGGCTCTTCCTCAGGTTTCTTCTTTTTTCCCTAGAAGGGTTTTTTTGAAGTTTTTCCTCACCCGGTTCGAGGGTCTAAGGACAGAGGGTGCCACAACTCTACAAATTGTAAAGCCCACTGAGGCAAACGATGTTTGTGATTTTGGGCTTTAAATAAATAAAATTTGATTTGATTTGAAATTTGATATATATATACACACATACATACATATACACACACATATATACATACATGTATATACATATATATACATATACATATACACACATGTATATATACATACATGTATATACATATATACACACATACATATACACACATATATACACACCTACTTACAGATACACACATATATACATACATGTATATACATATATATACACACACCTACTTACATATACACACATATATACATACATGTATATACATATATACATACACCTACATACATATACACACACATATATACATACATGTATATACATATATACATACATGTATATACATATATACACACATACATATGCACACATATATACAGACATGTATATACATATATGTACACATATACACACATATATACATACATGTATATACATATATACATGTATGTATATATGTATATACATACATGTATATACATATATACATACATGTATATACATATATACACATACATATACACACACATATATACAGACATGTATATACATGTATATACATATATACACATACATATACACACATATATACACACACCTACTTACATATACACACATATATAAATACATGTATATACACACATACATATATACACACATATATACATAGATGTATATACATGTATATACATATACACATATACATACATATACACATGTATACATACATGTATATACATATATACACACATACATATACACACATATACACACGCCTTCATACATATACACACATATACATATATACATACATGTATATACATATATACACACCTACATACATATACACACACATATATATACATACATGTATGTACATATATACACACACATATATATACATACATGTATATACATATATACACATGTATACATACATGTATATACATATATACACACATATATAGACACACATACATACATATACACACATATACATATATACATACATGTATATACATATATACACACCTACATACATATACACACACAT
>JBAJHX010000036.1:3739326-3758712 GCA_037176925.1 Amniataba percoides | reverse complement strand
GATCTTACCCATACATACATATACACACACATATATACATACATGCATATACATATATACAGATACATATACACACATATATACACACATACATACATATATACACAGACATTTATACATACAGACATATACATATATATACATGTATATACATATACACACACATACATACATATACACACATATATATACATACATGTATATACATATACACACACATACATACATATACACACATATATACATATATACATATACACATACACACATATATACACACATATATACACACATATATACATACATATACACACATATACATATACACATACATTCATACACACACACATATATATATATACATATACACACACACACATATATGTACACACACACCTTATATATTGTCATTCCTACCTGTTTGGTGTCAAGTTATAATGATATTTTGTCTGTGTGGGCGTATTTGTCAGTGATGTGTGTGTCTATGTGTGGGTTTTATAAATCAAAGATCAATCAGAAATGGGGCACTTTTAAAAGTTGGTATAAACAGAAGGTGAAATAAAATCTGATATAAACAGGTGTCAAATCAGCAACATCTACGTGAGAAACTACGTGCTAAACTACAGATATTTTTTTTTGTCCTCACCTGCACCTTCACTCGGTTAGTCATGCAGGACATGTGACACTTTTCAGAGAGGTCACGGGGGAAAGCAAGGACAGCAGGTACTGAAACTGGAGGGTGTGTTGGGGGGCTCGGGGTGGGGGGAGAGTGTGAACCCTCCACATCCTCTTTAGCTGCTGCCGCCTTGAGGCAGCTCTTGGCAATCGGGACAGGTGTAAATCATCTCATGTGCATTCTGGCCCATCCAGACCGCCGTCCCATTGGCGTCAGACTCTTGGGCCTTAAGAGAGCGATGCACCTTGGCACAGTAGCTGCTGCTCTCACAAGAGGACGGCGAAAATAAAAAGCAAGACAAACAAAAAAAACGGTGATGTGGGGAGGAGGAGGGCAGACGGGCGGTTTGACTCAAAATGGGACAGGAGGGGTTTGGTTTCATGACTGGGGACAATGATGAATAAGGGAGATTAAACCGGTCAACTCACCAAGCTAGGTATATCATAGACACTATGAATATGAGGAGCACAAAGGCTCCAGCTGCTACACCGTACACCCACATCTTCAGCTTCCCATCTGTGGAGGAGGAGGCGCGTCAGTTTGACTGTTTACGCTTCAACACCACAACAGTTCATGCTGAGAAAGCTTCAGAAAACTTCAACACATTTCTGCAATTACTACTTCTCATTTTCAGGAGCACTTCAGAATAATACAGTCTGTCATTTCAGAGTATGAATCAGGTACCAATAAAGTGCTAACTGCTTCCTGCTGGTACTTAAATGTGCACAGGAGGAAAACTTTTGAAAATACAAAGTGCCGCTTTTATTTTGACAGCTTTCTCAATGGCCACTTTTAAGAGTCAGATGTAAAATATAACCAGCTCATAAATGATGGTGTATTTTTATGGATTAAGCTAACCAGCAGTACATTAATTAGTAATTTAGTCCACCATTACCTGCTGCATCATTAAAGTGCGTTAATCCAATAATACTGTGTGTGTGTGTGTGTGTGTGTGTGTGTATATATATATATATATATATATATATATACACACACATATATATATATATATATATATATATATATACACACACATATTTTATGTTGTAATAGGCCATCATATGTTTTCTTTTGACACTTTAAATACATTTTATTCCTCGTTATTTTGTGCTTTTACGCAGTAAACTTTTGCACGCAGGTCTTTTACTTGTAACAGAGTATTTCTACATTATGTTTCTACCACTTATATTTAAGTAGAGTACTTCTTCGACTGCCTGCTCATGGCTCTCCTCTATAAACACGACATCTCTGCAGCAGTTTTTATTAGATGTATTTCAACTCTACTTAATACCTGCCATCATCATCAACATTTGTTTTTTACTGCACTGCATCCATTACTATGTGGAACAGCACCATAAACTTGTTGGCTGTATGGCTTTTGTAGTGAAATGTGTTTTAAAAGATGCTAAATTGCAGTAATGTTTCACTCAACATCAGGCTACATGATCCCTCGGCTGCAGAAAAACTATTTTAACAGGGGGAGAGCGGGCGAAAGAGACGGCTAAAGCAGCTTGAATTCAGACAAAGCAAACCTCTGCAACATTTAGTCTGATGTCACGGAAATATCTTAATATTTACATTAACAATAACTATTAGATACTAATAGAAATAGCCAATCGTCTCATGTTAGTCCTATAAAGACATCAGTATTAAATTGGAACTGTTAAAAACTCCATGGAGCTCATTTAAGTCCCAACAGGAAGCACTAAATATCAGCACATGATGGATACAGTGAAATCACACTGGAAAAATCAGGCTGTATTATAAGTCTCACCATTTCCTTCCTCAGAAGGCAAAAACATGATTTAGATCTTACTGTAATGAAGTAAAACAGCAAGAAGTGTTCTGCGAAAACAAGCAAATTGTACTTTTGGAAGATAAACGATGGAGGGATTACAGCGTGTGAGAGTGGAAGTGGCTGCTCCTGACAGACGTTAACTCAATCTGTTCTGCATTCTTGCATCCTAAATGTTTCTGTCGCTGTCATGCACCGGCAGTCGCAACGCTCTGTGCAGATGCACCTCTCAAATGTTAATGTGGCAGCGGCTGAGATTAGGCAGCGAGTTTCAAACGTGCATCGGAGCAGACTGAAAACGTGTCCGATGCATCTTTGTTTTTAATGCGGCAAGTTGTATTTCATGCACAGATGCAAGTACAAATGTGTTAAACCTGAATGTTAATTAGATCCCCGTCAACACAAACTCTGCAGAACACCAGCTGAGAGTAAAATACGTTCTGCTGCTGTCATGTGAAAACCTCTCAGCTTTGTGTCTTAACTTCACCTCGAGGATTACGTGGTGCTCTGCAGGTTCAGAAAACTGGGCAAACGCTGGACTCTAAAAGCTTTTCCCTTTAGATAAACTGAAAAATATCAGTAAAAGACACATGAAAGTGTTCCTTATCAAATAATGCAAATGGAAATATTTCAAATACAAGTTCCTGATGTAAAACTTTCACAAATATAAACTGCCCTGCAGCGTTAGAAATTATGAGTTTAGCTTTCTTGACCTTTATTTTGGCAGGATGAGTATTTGTATACAAGGGACTGCACATCTGCAGTAAATTTCTCTATTTACAGTGACTGGGTGGGTTTTATTTCTGCTTTTTGGTGTAAAAGATTAATTATCCTGTCAAAGTAACATTTCTCAAAATATAAGCCAACCACGTCCGCATTCTCCAGACTTCCTCCACATTTTCTGCCTCAGAAGTATTTTCTTGTGGTGGTTTTTGTAATTATGACTTGACAACTAGAAAATAGCAGCTTCTGAGGAGTACGCTGAGGCAGGGTTGGTTCCTCCAAAACATGACAGTTAAGAGATTAAAAGGTTTTCACTTGACAGCAACTAAATGCGTCCTGTATTTTGTGTATTTAAATGTTTTGTGGGTACAAAGAGGAGGAGTGTGTGTGGCTGTCTGACCTGGTCCGTAGGGCTGCAGGTACCAGGTCCGCCCGGTGCGTCCGGGCAGGATGGTGGTGGGCAGGGTGGGGTTAATGGCACGACTGGTCTTCACGTCCCCTTTCTTGTCCCCCGCTGTGGGGATCTCCAGGATCGGGATGGGGGCGCACTGGTCCAGCTGCCCGGTGGGCGACAGCACCTCGGTGAATCCCTCCTCGCACATGCAGACGCCGGCCTGCAGGGGGCAGTGCAGAATCAGATTTGAGATGCAGATACAGTACGTCAAGGGAGTGTGGGGCCATGTCAGCACAGGGGATGTGAATTAATGGAGCCTGAATGTAACAGGGTGTTACTGTTTGGTCACAAGTTCAACCCCTGTGTTGTCTCTACCTCATCCATCCAATCAAGATAAAAGCATGAGAAAAAACACTGCATCCATTATATAAAGCAGTGTTAGTTATTCAGCTGCTCCCATTGATATAAATGGGGTGGATAAAATATTAGAAACATCTGTCAGCATAAGTAAGTAACATTTATTTATGCAGCACAGGTAGTTTAAGTGGCAATGATAACCGTCTGATTTCTGTTTGTTCACATGGTGTTCAGATTTCAGCTGAGAGTCAAATATAACACCAAGACTCCTAGTTTGGTTTGACACACTGAAAAATGTCACTTGTAGTATTTTCTGAGCCAATATGAGAAGCTCAGTTTCGTCTAAAGTATTTGGTCTATAATGCCAAACGGCTCAGCGGCACCACAAACTGCAGTTTAATCAACTCATCAGTTTACACAGACGTGATCGTGGTAGCCTTCATGAGGCGAGGATGCAAAGCAGGATGTTGTATCAGATTTATCATGCTGGTCCGGGGATTGAACCGGTGACCTCAGAGGTCTCGACCCCGCGTCAGATCATGCTGACCTGCTTCTTCTCTGGTTATTTGAGCCTTTATGACTCCGCCAGCCAATACAGCGACACATAACCAGGTTAACATCCGTGTACACAAGCTTTGAAAACGGATCAACCTTCAGATTTACCAGATGTGGATCTGTCGGATGTAAACTTATTTTCCGACGCAGCTCGGTCGAATGACACAACAGAAAAATCATTTTTACATCTTCGCGTCGCCGTCATTTCATTCCCAGCTGCATTCAAATTCAATTCTGGCAGCAGAGAGCAGAGAAGCTGCCATTCATCCAGCCATGTCTTTTTATTGTTTTTTATTCTGTTTACCCTTTTTTATTGCACATCTTTGTCTGTAAATTCTTCTCCATGAGATTTTCTTTTTATTCGGTTTATTTACAGTTAAATTGGTGATATGAGAAGAAAGACGCCGCTCACCTCGCTGCAGAAAGACTTCGGCATGAGACAGGGAGGGTCGCAGGAGCTGTTGTCCACTGGGGGGTTCATGGGAGGACACCCACCTGTGGGCGAAACGACATTAAAATCAAATAAATGTAAAGGAAGACAGAGAACAAAAACATCATCTGTAAGTCAGTTTAATTAGTGCAGGTCTATTTTTGAAACTATTTAAGGTGAGTGGTCACGTGTTTGTGTGTTTTGCACGGATGAAAAACTGTACAAGCAGTCATCGCCCACATCTTTGGCTTCTGATAGAAATAAAACTCTTTTTTCAGAACTGTCTTGTATATCTGACACGTTTTGTGTAAATTTATACCTCCTACATAAAACTGCCACTCACTGATGCAGACTTACTGTTGAGCTTCGAAGCCGCTGCTGCTTTTTAGCTTAATTCAGCTGCACCACTTATTATCCAGACAGGTGTGGGGTAGTGTTTCACAAACGCTTTGACCCTTTATAAATGAGCCCATCAATACTAGTTGTATGTCTGCAGAATGAACTCAGATCAGTTTTTTATTTTTATTATTAGATTATTTAGAGCTGAAACGATTCAATCTGCAACTATTTTGAGTAACTTTTCAAAAGAAATGCAAAAAAAAAGCCTCGCAAATGTAATTATTTGCTAGTTTCCATTTATTCTTATGATTTTAAATGTATATGTGATGTGTTTGTATTGCTGCTCAGACAAAATAAGCCATTTAAATGTGTCAACTAGGCCTTTAGGAGACTATGATGGGCATTTTCTGAAAAAATTCACAAGAAATAAAGGCAAACTTCAGTCTATTTAAACCTACTTTTGTGTGCTAGAAACATGTTTTTTTCTTCTTTTCCATCTTGTTAATCATCTTGGGACACACCAGATTTATTTTGTGTCCCCTCGTGGCGATCTCGACCTCGAATTGGGAACCGCTGGTGTGTGACAAGTTTATGTTTCTGCTCTCGTCGTAGACGGCCAGATTTCTCAAAAACTTATCGTACTATGACATAAACTTCTGAGTCTCTTACCGGTGACATTGAGTCCATCTGAGCGCTGGCACCACGTTAAAGGACGGGTGGAGTTCAAGCTGCTGGACCATTTGTACTCGTAACATTCGCCTCCTGAGAGAAAAATAAAAAACAATCAACATCCATAAAGACAGTGGGAGTCTGCGGTGAAGATCATTAATCATATGAGTGACGGATTAATAAAGCAGCTGCTAAGTTATGGCTCTATAATGGGCGGCTGTCACATAATATCACTATCAGTGTGTCTTCACAGAGGGGTCCAGTTCAATGTTTTAATCTTCAGTAAGAGCTTTTGCTTAATGACTTTCTATCAATGCTATTATGACTTTATCAATATCTCCATCAGTGCAGTAAATGACCATATTTCCCTGCGGAGTCCTGTGTAACCAATCATCAGTCCGGCCCATTCGAGTAGCGTAAATGAACAATTTAACCTTGAACAAAGGAAAGATCTATCCTCCACAGGCCTGCGTACAGTATCGCCGCTGCAGTCGATGGCACGGCTCTATCTGCAGCTTTTCACCGGACGATTTGTCTGCGGCTGAGACAACTTCGCCCTTTATGTTCCTCACTTTTCCCATTTCTTCCTTTTTTTTGTCTTGCTATGGTACAGCCGGGGTCGTTTTTCAAATCTGTCAAGTTATCATTGAATCATTCACTTCAGCCGGCACTTCCCACCATCTTTTGTGAGCAGATTGGAGTTTTACTACTATAGAAACATTTCTCAGAGGAGCAGCCGCTCTGGAAGCAGAAATAATATCAGCAGTTGTACTAACCCCCTCTAAAAATCTCAGTTTTTTTAAAACCTAACTGAACGCCTCTGTAAGAGAGGAGAGAGCTGATTCTCAAGCCTATTAACACAAAAAGACTCATTATAACCAGCCTGTTCCTTCGTAGAGTTTTAGCTTTTATGCCAACACAGTTTAAAGTGTTTAAATCGCACACATTCACACACCAAAGGACTTAAAGCAGCTGGATGTATCTTTGTAAATCATAAATCCATGGTCACTGAAGAGTGAAAAAATAACTGCTATTCAGGTTTGTTTCAAAGGACTTCACATAAATTAATGGAGTTAAATCTAAAAAGGTCAAGGTTTCACATCTTCAATATCTAGTAGATGGTTTACCGTTACTGCTACTTTTTGTACAGATATTCATTCATACTTCTTCTCTGTCAAACATCAACATGTTCAGTTTTGCATACTGATGTTAGCATTTAGCTCAATTCAACGACGTGCCTGGTATGACTGTGAATCCGTCACCAGTGGTTTTAATATTTTCTTTGGACCTTCATCTTTATTTAAAATGGTGGCAGCAATGGGTAAAACCATTTTTGCATCCTGTGCATCCTCCAGAAAATCATTTGTACAAAGTTTTTATAGGCTCTTGCACCAATCAGGACACAGATGCATAAAGAGACAAACATTATAAGTTAATATAATTATTAACACCTGTACATTTTGTTCTGCCTCTTTCACTTCTTTTGCCCTTCTGTTTCTTTAAATTTTAGAGACGTTCCCTCGTTCCCTAAAATAAATATAACCTTCAATCTTATCCTAATATAATATATAATTAAAAAAGAAAGTGTGTTTATTCTAATAAGCTACAGACCGAAGAACAGGCACACGTAGCACTCATCATATTTTTAAGTCAATATGAAGCAGATAATCGTAAGAATTTCATTAAATTATGAGTAGAATAACTGGAAACCTGCATTCATTTCTTCGTCCACCAAAGGCCTCAACTCTGCACCAAGACGCCCCCACAAATGTCATTTCTGACACACCTATTTGATCTCTCGCCCTCCGTCCCCAGCCTCCCTTTCTCCCTCTCCCTCTCCCTCTCCTCCTCCTCGGCTGGGTCACTCCTCCCCCCTCGTGCCTTGAGTGATGCTGTGAAACCAGGTCAGGCTGGTGGAGACAGTAAGCCAGCGAGGGAGGGGAGGAACAGAGGGAGGCGGGGGAGGAGAAGATGGGAGGAGGAGTGAGAAGATGGTGGGGGGGCTGGCTTCTCTACAGACTGAGCCGATGGCGACTGTATCTGTTGAGCTTCGGCGGTGTTCGCAGCCCACACCTAATGGGTGATTAAGGCGCCTGGGGAGCTGCAGATATCACACCAGTAAATGAGCGTGGGGGGTTTCCTCTGTTTGGAGATCTGACTCGAGAAATCCCAGCTGGGAGGACGCCAATTGACCCAGTGTACACAAGGAACAACAAAGGGGAGAGAAGCCGTTAGCGCTTCAGTATTTTTCAGTGACGTTCGCGGCCGAGCCGGGTGCTGAAGATCTTCTGTGTTTTTTCTTCTGGTGTTTCTGTTTTATTTTTTTTAAAGCGGCCAACAGGCAGGTTCAGGTGGACTAAACAGCTGCAGGTATGACCCCTCTGAATGTGAGCGTGTTAGCCCTCCACTCAAGCAGAGACTATTAGAAAGATGTAGGTGAAGTAAATGGGTGAAGCTGCCTCCGCTGTCTCTCACCTGTGCAGGGCTGAGACTCCCAGGCCTGGTCGGGACAGAGCTGCAGGTTTTCGGGCTCCTGGGCCAACACGGCTCTGGAGCGAACCTGAACCGAGCCGAAGTCCACGCCGGCCCCTTTGACGCAGATGCTCACGCACGAGCTCCAGTCCGACCACTCCATCAGGTAGCACTCACCTGCAGGGGCAAAGAGGCAAAACACGTCGTTAGTGCAGAAGGTAAAGTGTTTTTATGGGCGGTCATGAAAACACTGCGTCATTTTTAAATCAACATCCTTCAGTTTCAGGATGTTTTATATCATTATAACTGAACATCTTATGTTTTTGGACGGTTAGTCAGGCAAAAATGAAGACGTCACCTTAGACTGCAGGAGGTTGTGGATATTAAAAATAATTATTAGATACATCCCTATTTAACAACACTCCCAATTTGAAGAAGTAAAATTATTCTGCTCACATTTTGTTGTCACCAAACTCTCACCAAACATAAAAAACTTTTTTTTTTTTATTCTGACATAACATATAATCCTTCTACATTAATTAATCTTAAATGGATAAATAACTAAATAAGACTTGTTTAAACTAATGAAGATGCAAAAATATGACAATCTGAAGCCATCTCGTCCTCAACACGTATTTTTCAATTAGTCATACACAACCGATCCTTTACATCCAGCTCGGTCTAAATGCAGCAGGTAGACATTAAATCCTCGCAGCACCTCTTCACTGTTACCTGCTCAGGAAAGAACTTTTGAAATAACCACCTGATGACCCGTAAAAAATTGTTCGGTCTGGCCTTGAGCCGTATCACAAATCTTTTAATTTCCTGTAAGCCAGAGAGCAGCTTCAGATCTTCAGGCAGCCTCTTCAGGTTGGAGTTTAACGCTGAAGGGTGACCTGGTTTCGCCATCAGGACTTCGCTGCTTTGGAGAGACCTGCCTGAGGAGTCGGCATTATCTCAAAACTCACGTCGAGATTTACAAGATTAGATGTATTTTATTTAATTTTGTCTTTGTTCTCTCGCTTTTGCTAATTTCACATCGACGCAGGAGAATCTGCATCGCAGCTGCAGCGTGGGAGTCCTGGTGGAAATCAGATCTTCAACTCTGGCAGAACGAAAGCGATGTTTTGCGTATTTATCCACGGATGAGGAGGGTTTAATCTGGAGGAGATGTTCAGGTACGCGGCAGATACAGAATACGTATTTACATATCGCATCAGGGCGGCGGAGGTGCTTTGAAGAGTTTCTGGAGGAAGGAAGGTGTAGGTTCGAGGCGCAGGTCGGTTTTGATCACAGCTGACAACTGCGGCTCATCAGACAGTGGGGGAAGTAGCACATGGGTCAAGGGTGGCAGTGCATGAAAGTGTGTGTGTGTGTGTGTGTGTGTGTGTGTGTGTGTGTGGGGATGCAACCTGCCAGAATTCCCAAGCTGTCCCCGGTCCTGCACAAACAGCCCTTGAATTTCCTCCCAAATCACACTACAGCACCTCCCTGCACAGAAAACAGTCTGTGCTTTTGATTGCCGTTTGATACTTCGGCGCTCCTGCAGTTTGGCAAAAGGGGTTGGACTGACTTGTTATCTAGGGCAGCGTTTCTCAGTGTTTTCCATCTCGGGGACCAGCAGACATCTGATGAGTTTTTCTCTCTCTCCAAAATGAGAAACACATGCTCTTAAAATATAAAATGAATTCAAACTGTGGTACTTTTTTAAAAACGAGTCGTGGGTTGAAAAAGAGGGTAACATTTCCCCCCCACACTCCTCTGTATTTTACAGAGATTGAACGATGAACGATCAACAGTGAACTAAAATAGACACCCGGCACTTTGGAAATGAACTCCACGTTTGTGTTTTGTCTTTTGGCAGAAGCAAGTAACAATAATTCTCCCTTCAGGGACCGCTGACACTGAAAATAACAGATTTAGATTTAAGCCGTGTGAAAATACACCCCTCTTATCAGGCTGAATCATAAAGTAGGGGTTCAGTTCCCTTTTTTTTTATTCCTTATTGAAATGTTGTAGATTTGCCCTATTTACACGAAGGAAATGCTGATGTTCACTGTGGCGGCTGCAGTGTGAGAATTTAAAGCTCACCTGTCCATCTGTCCGTCACCAAACCCAGAAAACTGACAAACCTCCGTCACAAAACCTTACAACAACTCATCAGACCCAATAATAATCCCATCTTCTTCCATTACAGACATCACCTGCTAATCAAACTCTCTGTCTTTATCTCCTGTTCTGTATCGATTAAGGCCTCACTGCTTTATTTTTAACCCACCATGTTTAATCTGCTCCTCTAGGACTGAACATTACTGAGTCATTTGAGTTCAGTTAAACTGTCCATTAAAAAAACAACATTCAAATTTTATTTCTTCACAGTCAGAGTTTCTTGTCCGACATGAACAAATAAAAGTCACCTGCAGACAAACGCTGTGTAAATCGGCTCTGTAACAGCTCACATGGTAAAATAAGAATAAACTACATTTCCACAGCTCTTTCAAACATATTGTCGCCAATCTACTGTTCAAAGTTTCTCTTTTTAAAACTGTTCTTGTGTACTCGTTTATTCCAGTCACTTCTACTCCATTTTTTTGTTTGCTGTTAAGCTACTGTGAATGAAACTGGATACAACCTGAAGATATTTCACAATAAAAGCCTACCAACAAACGACCCTTTGAGTTCACTGCACTTTATCATTAGCAAGTATAAAGATTATAGAGTATATAATTAAGTAAGCTGCAGGTATATTGTTGTGGAAATGTAATGTATTTTCTCTTGAATCAGTCAACATGTAAAATCTGAGCTTGTATTAACACCAAACAGCATCAACAGATCAGATTAAAAGGGAGACGTCTGACTAAAATATACTTCTAAACCAGCAGGGAAAGTTTTGAATTACATCTCGATTATCTCTGCGGTGGTCATGAATTCAATTTTGCTGCTTTGTGTAACACACTGCATAAGAAAAAATAAATAAAAAAGTCAGTTATTTGTGACTTTAACACCATGAAGTTGTCCACAAAGAAGCGGCGCTCTGAGTGACGCTTTTGATGGTGGATCTGGTGTGTGAAGGCGACCGTGAAGGATGGAGAGAGACGACGCCTGGCTGTCATCTGAAAGGAAAGTTCGATACGCTTCTGATTTTAAGATTTTTTTACTTAAAATAGAAGTTACAATAGAGTCAAACCCCGCCCGCTGGTCACTTTGCTAACCAGACGCTGACTTGCGGTGATTAAATGAAACTTTGCATGTTCGCGCTGTGTGATATTTCACAGGTTTTGCTTCGCGTGGCCGTGCACCACGTGAATCACAAACAGACGTCCAGCTCAGTGTAAAGAGAGCGAATCGGTCACCGAAATAAAAAACAGTCATCCTGGCAGGTCGACGGCGCTGCCAGGTTTGAGGGTTTGTTACCTGCTGGGGCTACCCATGCTGAAAATGTGTGCACACATGGCGCACCGACAAGCCTCGTGGGTGGACGCATCAACCAAATGGCACATGGCAGCCGTCGTGTTTTTGTTCCACACTTCGCCGACAATGCATGTATGGCATGTATGAAACACAAGGCTTTAAAGTAAAGTCCAACCTCTCTGCACACACTGAACAACACGAGGCGACGCTTCGTATCTAACAACGTCCCAACCAAACACGCAGCAACAGCGATGTCAGGAAAGGTTTAAACTGTGTGTTTATCTGCTGTAACATGAGCTGCAAATTTGCAGCAAACTAGCAGCTCATTCTGGCTCTTAATTGGATTTGGGAATGTTTGCACAGCAGCCACCAAGATAACACATTGATTAGTCCTCGAAAGTCGAAAGTGTAAAACAACAATATGAACAAACTATGCAGCCAAACACAAAGAAGTAAGAGGCTGATTTTACATTTTCCTTCTGTCAAAGTAAAAGTAAACTTATTCACACATAACTTTTAGTCACATTTGCTTAAATTCTCACTAGGTAGTACATAAGACTGAAAATAATTATCAGGCTCCACCTGCTGCCTTTAAGGCCATTCAGCAAGAATCCGCCACGCCCGAATCAAAACAACCAATCAGAAGAGAGATAAGGAAACCGAAGATGAATAATAACATAAAATGAAGCAGCGCCATCGGTAGGAGGAGAACCGGAAGCTGGAAGCTGGAAGCTTTAAAAAACAGGCTAACTATCTCTACGATTCATCTTCTTTCTTTTCCTCATCAGCTGAAGAGGTCGCTGTCGTTTCGGCCCGGAGTAAATGTTAATCAGCTCACTGGTTACGGCTGATAAACTCAATCATGTTTGTCGTTGTTTCAGCAGTAAGAGCAATGCTTTTGTCTATAGGCCAGAGACTTATTGTTTCAAAAAAAGCTGCGAATTTGAAGCGATAATTCAGCCGCTGTTAACGAAGAGGCCGACAGGTGCGGCGTGGCTTTGAGTCACCTTTGTGTTGGAAATGAACCTTTTTTCTTATAGCGAGTGTGGAGCGACACCTCGTTCTACATGAGTCACTCCTATAATCACCGTCAAAAACGCTTCGTCAATCTGCCCTCCTCTTAATCAGCGTCTCCCTTCATATGCGAGGTGAATAAATGCATAAAATCTACATTTTATTGTCATTTACAGCGCAGCAGATTGTTATTCAGTGTGGTTGTAGCTCAGCGCGGCCTCTTTTTTTTTTGTAAGCCCTGAGGGTTTTTGTTATCTCGCCCACACAGATTATTGATTGCACCCCTTTTTTTTCTGAGTTATTTTATCTCTGTCAGCGTGTGTGTGTGTGTGTTTTAATCACTCTGCTTCTATGTTTCTTCACTGTACAAATGGAATAGATTGAATTGAAGGGGGTCACAGCTCTCCTTTGGATTCGCCTCTCAGTCTATTTCACTGAAAAAGCAGGTGGTCTAAATAGTTTGCGCCTTCCACATAAAACTGAAAATAGTTCCTGACAGCAGCGCCTCTGGCTTGGTCAGGCGCTTCAACAACAAACACAGCAAACAGCCTTCGTGGGTGGGAGGCCTGTGAGGGATCATCTTTTGACCGCCGTGCTGGTGTCTTACACTCTCGATGTGAGACTTCTCACTGCGAGGTGAGAAAAAGTGGCCGTCGACTTCTGTTTCAACTCTTTCGTGGTGAGAAATGGGAGTCAACACGAAGGGAACTTGGAGAAAACGGGGAAAACTAAAAGTAAACGTGAAACCAAAAAATCTGCATGTAGGATGCAGCGGCGACGCGCTGCACTGGCAGAGGAGAGTAAAAGGTCTCTGAGATGCTACAGGCAACGAAATCCAGCACCTACCAGTGAATTTAACTCGCATAAAGAGCCACGGTTACACAAAGCATCTGCCATAATGTGGTCCATTTATTCTGCCTGCAGGTAAGCTCCTACCTCTGATTTTAGAGGTCACAAGCAGACACTGAGTGCTATTGGTTAGATATAAAAAAATCTACCCTGTAACAAAAGTATTTTTAGTGGCGTTGCTTTGCGATATAAATCAAACTGCTGACAAGTGTTGATGGTGTTATGCATTGCAGAGTTACTGCAGGTTGAACCTGGAGAGCGGCTCTGCAATACAAATAGAGCCGTAATGGATTAAATCACTTTTATCCCGAGCACCAAACTACTCCTTTAATAGTTTTTAAAAATCTGTCTGGCGCTCAGAAGTTCATGGCTCCAGTGAAGTCTGCGTGTCGACCGTCTCTACATTAATGATGGCGTGTACAAAGTTACGTTAACCGGAGGAATCGATGCATTTGGGGAAACCGGTGCAGGAGTCCGATTCATCGAGATCGAACCAAAAAAGCCAGAGTTAGCAACTAACAGGTTCCTATTTCATAGAAATATAATATTTACTTTATTACTGTTATACATCTGTTGATTTCTCTGCACTTTACTGCTCTGATGTCTCAACTTCATTTCTATGTCTCACTAATCAGTGCGGGGACAATAAAGTTGAATCTAATCTAATAGGCTCCTCAGGTTACTGAAGCCACATGCTGGTTTATTCATTGTGCCCGCACAGCGATCAGGAGGATGACACCTACCCAGGAACTCAGGTAAACAATATCCAATTTCAGCAGCAGTGAAAAGTGGAAAATTCCTGGAGTGAAAAGCTCCTTTTGGACGAATCACTGAAAAACATGTTTCTTTTTGCCGACATTTCTGAGATGGTATTTGAAAGGAAAACTGAAGGAAATAATTGATTTATTTTAGTATTTATGTATTAGATTGTGGAGTGTGTATCTGGATTTAAACTGTATCATCTGAGGAGGAGATGCTGCTACCTGACAATAACACACAGGTTATGAACATCCTCTTCGCTTCTCCTCCATCCTACACGCCTTTGCATGGCTGCTCATGCAGCTCGGGGAAGCTGGAAATGACCGTATTTTGAGCGGCGTCATTACCTGGGCAGGGGAGAGTGCAGGCCTCTTTCAGTCTGATCTGCTTGTCTCCGTCGACGGCCAGCTCCAGGCTGCCGCACAGCTCCTCGTCCACCAAGCCGCCCTCGCCGTCGCTGGAGCCGTCCGACACGAAGCAGGACAGGTTTCTGTAGCGAGTGCCGTGTCCACACACCACACTCTGACACCACCACAGAAGAAGAAGAAAGAGGAGGGTGATGATGAGTTACAGAAAGTGAGAGAGAGGTGAGTCATGTGGACTCACAGCCACTTAATAAAAGCTGGAAGTTTTTTTCATGAGTCATTTTAATTGATAACTTAAAGTTTTATTAAGGCTTCAAAACTGAAGATGTTATAGTGAACTCTAATAAAATATACTTTTATGTCCAAATCACAGTAAAACAGTGTATGATGTTAAATGATGGACTTTTAAAGCCACATATCATGTTATTAATGTGTGCTGCCTTTTACCAGTGCCAGTTCGACTGCATAAAATATTAATGTCACTTTAAAACTCTTTACAGCCTCAATCTGCGACTGATGTACATGTGCATGTCCGTTCTGAAGTTTAATTAAGTTGAAAGGAATGAAGTTAAAAGCCACTATCCGTTATTGATTTTAATAATTAAATCAATACCAATCTCTGTGGATGAGATGTAGATAAAGAGAGCGTTTTAACCTTAATCAGTTGTGGCAACATCCACTTTACTTTTTTTATTAATTGACAGATGAGCAGGGAGCTTTCTGAATAAAAAGGAGTTTTAAGTTTAGATTCAGAAATCAAAAGGAAAATTTAAAAAAAACATTTGCATATATGTAATTAAAATCTGCACAAAGACAGTCTCCAAACAGGATATTTGGCACCGCTTCATTCAGTTCATCAACAAAAAAGTCAACTCGTCCATGTTTTTGGTAGAAATAAATCACTGCTGAGATTCATAAATGGTTTGTGTTCTGATGCTTAAAAAAGGCTGTCTTTGTCACCCAACTAATTTAAGTTAGTTAAGTTAGAGTTAGTCGTGTTCAGACTTTTTCCCCTTTAAACATAAATCAGATTAATAAGTACATTATTACTTCAGTTGTTTAGAAGATTATGTAAGCCCTGTTCCTAAAAGTTTACATCATTAACCACATTTATCTTTTTGGTTTTCCCCCAAAAATGAAAAAAATTTTAGCTGCTTTTTCATCTTTGCTAGTTAAACGTTAGCCAGCTGTATTTCCTAGTTATGCACACATTAATTTAACATTACTGTTTTTCATTTATTTTAATCAGTTCATATTCATATTTTAATTTAGTCTCATTGACTCACTGTCGCACTAAATCCAACATTTCCAACTGTGGCTCCTTCACATTAAAAGCATTCAACTGGTGAAATATTTAGTGGCTTTTATTGTGAAACAGTCACCTGTTGACTTTAAATTTTTTGAAAGGGATGAGAACAGGATTAGACACAGCACATCTTCAGCTCCTTCACCAACAAACCTACTTTATTCACCGACTTTTTCTTTTAACAAAAGCAAAGTGAGTTTGTTTGGCTGCTCTGTGAACAAACACCAGCGGCTCCTCTGCCGTGTTTCTGACCAAGTGGCTGCTCAGCGAGTGTCGCCAAATCAAACAGGACAGAAATCTTTAGGATTACAGCTATAAAGACCTGCAGATGTCCTGCATTTAACTCAATAACAAGAGAAGAAACGAGGAAGAAAAGACTCAGCCGGTGCATCGTGGGTAACTGCTGACAGTAAATGTTGTCTCGCCTCTTCTCTGGGTCGCACCTTTAAGTAAGGCTGACATTATTATTGGACACTTGACAGTTAACTGAGAGGAACAAAGCGAATGGTACGAGCTGTCCCTGCCTTCCTATAAAACTGCATCCACGCCTGCAAAGTTTTGTTTTATGTCATAAAGTGATGCAGCAGTCCTTTAATAATCTGACCTGGTGGCGCTCGACGCAAAATGAGGCGTAAAAGCTGCCAAATTTCTTGGCAAAGGTGTTGGTTTACAGTAATGTATCAGCATTAAAAGTGCATTAGATTGATTTTTACTGTCCATCTCGCAAAATAACTGCATGAGCAGGGATTTGATGGGGCTCTTCATCAATACTAAAGACTCCATTACTTTTTGCAGGGTGCTGAGATTTCTGTCTCCCTGAATCCACTTTCTGGCACAAACTCTTGCGTATATTGATCTCGGCCGAGCGAGGCACCTGTCAGAGCTGCATTTCTTGTAGCGGACATCGGTCGATGTGATCGTTCATAATTAATGAGGCTGGATTATGATATGATGTCATGATTTATTGACGTACCTCCACCCGGCACTCGGACCAGGAGCTGTACTGCCAGCGGTAGCAGGGTCGGACGGGGCAGGCCTTCCACTGCTCCATCTGAGAGGGGCAAGGCCGGCCGTCGCCCTGAGAGGCCTGAACCACCGACCGCCGCCGCCACATCTTACCTGGAGGAGAAGACACAGGAAGTGACATCATCAGTGCATCATCATTATTATCACTATTTATTTATTTTCCCGTTCATATTTTTGTATTTTCTTTATCTCAGTTTGAAGGTTTGTGTCCTTCTCGAAAAATACACCATGATCGAACCGCTAAAGTGTTTGTAAATTGCATCGTTCAATAAAAACTTTATCGCTCAGATAAACAAGCAGGAAAAACAACAACAACAGGATCTTCTCAGGCTAATTTTCTGCCTGAGTACTGAAACCAGAGCTTTATATTTTACCAGCATGATAGAAGACAAATGTTTGGTGATTTCTTTTCTCCCTGCGAGGCCTTTAGAGGTTTTGATTCCCCTCTAAAATAATACAATTACAGAGTGTAAAGTGCTTGTGTTTTCTGCACGATAAACTAAATGCAAACAGATTTGGCACATGCAGTGACCATTGTGGTTTACCACACAGCAGTCGCTCCGCTCGCTCTGTAAACAGCTCATTTTAAATGCATGCGTACGTGTTGGTTTTGAATGCATTAAATTAATGTTGCCGTGCACAACAGCACTTCACTTAGCGGAGCAGGGCTTTCTAAATAGCCTGAAATGCTGCACTTTTTCTCAGCCGTCTTAATTGGTCCTTGGTCCACTTGAGTAAAATGTCTTTTCTTCCACATCAATCAACACCCTTTAAATAAATCCAACACGTTGCAGCGGCTAACACCTTGGAGGCTGCTTGATCTAAGAGCAGAATTGATGCTATGAATTAGTTAGCAAACCCCAAAAAACCCTGCACACATTTTAACATGCAAGCTTCCCGTCTACCTGTTTTAAACCACACACTCTCCCATCGCAGCAGCTTTCATTTGTTGCACATCCTACTTTCATTTTCACACTACATAGCCAGCAATCTGCTCACCTCAGAATACACCTTTGCCAACCTACGACACCTTTAAACGCACAAAACACAAATCAGCCTTCCCACACACTCACAAACTGTACAACCTCACATCCTTTTCCAACAGAACATCCCACACACACACACACACACACAGAAACACGTCAAATAAGGTCCCCTCTTGCTCCTTTAGCCTTTCTTAAACTTTTATCTTATTCCTTGTGATTTAGCAACTATCGCTGCAGCGCCTCTTCTTCAAAGCGCTCCCCGAAGCCCCGAGGAGCAGGAAGATGTAATGGGACAGAATCAATTGTGGGAACCGCCGGAACAACAACCGAGGCAACAGGGGGACAAATTTTCGCCGGTCATTTGGGGGAAGACTGTAACGTCTCTTGAATAAACACTTCCTCTCTTCTGCTTTTGTGAGTTTTTTCCTGGCTAAATGCCTCCGGAGGGAGCAGGAAGTGTCTGATGTGGGACTTTTATGGTTATCCAAGTTTGCTGAGCATGCACGTTTTTACCCACCTTTAGTTCTTTGGTGCACACATGCACAGACCTGGGAAAAAATGCTTTTTAATGCTTTCTGAATCAGGCTCCTCCAGATATGTAGGTTTTTTAACCTGCATCTTCCTGCATCACATTCATTTCATTCTTTCATTTTACGAGCAGCCCAGGGACTGTTGACAGAAAGTCGCAGCTGTTTCTCAGCTGCACTCTAACGTAGAGGGGAAAAAACGACTTTCAGAAACCTATTTCTATATTTAAAGATGGAGTCAGGGATCAGAAGTGTTCAGGGCTTTCCGAGCGCCATCATAATTAGATGAGAGTATCAGCGGCATCATAATGAGGATCACGATAGCAAACCTCAGGTCTGCCCGTTCACATTATCACCCCACATTCACAATGTTATCATCATCGACTTGATGACACTGAGAGTTTATCTCCCTCGCTGCTGGACATTTTCACTGATTCCTTTCTTTCTTCTTTGTGTGTGTTCAGCGACGGTTGTACCAACCAAATTGCATTTTGTTGTAAAACCTTTCAAGCCCCAAACACACAGTTTTCTCCTCATGTAGCTTTGAGGTAACCTGTGTTTGACCTCTATTAACACTACAGAGCTGTATATTTATGGGGATGTCTTCACTTTGTTTGATACCTGCCGTCACTTTCACACTATTTTGCTGATGTACAGGCGGTGATAAGATGACAAGAAACGCAGCAATGTGCCAACAAAGACTGAGAGGAGGAAGCTCATATAAATATACATA
>JBAJHX010000036.1:3727912-3739226 GCA_037176925.1 Amniataba percoides | reverse complement strand
GGCGGTGATAAGATGACAAGAAACGCAGCAATGTGCCAACAAAGACTGAGAGGAGGAAGCTCATATAAATATACATAATATCTGCAAACAGTATAGGATATAAATTGAAGATGTTTCACATGGAAGGAAATCCTTGCATCGTCTATAAACACAACTTTTGTTTGTGTTCAAGAAAACTCCACACTACACATTTAAGTTGGTTAAAATCATCTTATTCTGCTCTCTCCGACAGACAGTACCATTTTCAGTCTGTACCAGCTTGTTGGAACTCCTCTTTGAAGCTACATGATTTTTTTTTTTCAGTAAAATATTCAAACCCAATTCAGACTTTTTTTTCCCATTTTAATGGCTGCACATTCCACAAATTGGAAAATACTCTTAATGACTTGCGCATTATTCCGAACACATTCCTCAACAATTAATTTTTGAGGGATGTGACTCACGCTGTGCGATGTTTTGGTGCACAGCGTGAGTTTGTAATGACTGAACAGGCTGCAGATCAGCGAGGTTTAAGAGGCTAAACCCGTCTGGGCCCCGGAGAACTCGTCGTGTTTGACCGAGACTGCCAAGCTCAGTGTGGCTAATTCTGCACCATCATTTATTTCACCATCTTCAAAAGCATTTACAGACTCACTTCAACGTGAAGAACTTTGATTGTTCGTATTTATCTGCACTTTTTTTTGTCTCTTACTTTGCATGCTGTGGTTTTTGCCATGAAAAGTGTCATATAACTACACATCAGCGCTGTGATCATTGTCAGATTATGCCTAATTGCTGATGGACAGGCCGCCTTGCGTTTGGAGGACACGTCTTAGTAAAAGGTCACAGATTTGTATTCTTGCTGCCGGTGAGTCCTGTCAGTTCTCTGATCACTACTGGGAGCTGCTGAAAAAATAAAAATGTCAGCTAAATGTCAACAGCGGTTCGGACGTTTTGACTTGATCACAGTTTTGCATTCGACATGCTGCGAATGTCTTTACCTTCGAGGCCGCACGTCTGCGAGCACTCCGACCAGGCCGACCACTCCGACAGCTGACAGTTGACGGGACACTCGACCACGCAGGAGACGTTCATCTGCCACTTCTTCTCCAAATTCATCTGCAGCACGTGAGGGGAGACGAAAGAGGGGAGGGTGTAACTGATGACACATTACTGAAATCATTCACAACACAGGCCAACCGGATCAATCTGTCAGAGCCAGACAGCAGCCTGACCTCTCCGCACTACAATTCCCAGAAGCCTTTGTTCTGGCAGCAGGGGCAGCATCAGTCCGGCAGAGCTGGAGCATCGAGGCTGCTGTGAGAGCCGCTCTGACACAATGTGTTTTTGTGAATGAGCCAGATGATGAAGTGGGCCAAGGGTTAAATAGCTGTGGGGACGGCCACGCCACAGCCCGCCGGCTACAATTACAGGGAGCCGAGACACATAATGAATGAATAAAAACGCTCAGCCCCGAGCGACGACGACAATCTCTGCATGGGAATACTTGTGAATATTTCATGTTGCTGTGGGCCTCATAGTACTGGAAGGGCGTGATGATAATACGTATACTGTCACGAGCAATGTGATTAAGTCATTCAGAAAAATGAGAGTGTCAAAGAGAGAAAGTTAAAAAAAAAAAAGGAAAAAAAAAGAGCCTCACCTCCTCGCAGAACTTTATATCCACTGATTTGCCGTCGCTGCGAACACAGTCGAGCATCCGGGTCTTGATGCCGCTCCCACAGACGGCGTTGGGACTCAGCTGACACGTACTCCAATCTGAGGAGGAGCACGGCACATTCGCACTTTAATGTTAATATTCAGAAAAATGACAAAATAAAGGAGGCACTGGGTGCTCAAATACCAAACTCTCAAAGACTGGACAGATCTTAATCATAATTGGTAATTGCAGGACTTCACTTCAGTTTCAAGTTTCACCTTTTCACAACTCTGAGAAAAAAAACACTGCCGCATCACACCGAGGTGAGCTGAAGAGCGAGTCTGTTGTGTTAAAAGTTTCTCTGAATGGAAATCTTGGCATCTATATCATTAATACCACAGTAATGTTTATACAGTCTTTACCAGGTCAAAACTAGTCCTAACTTTTGTGACTTAAACCTTCATAATCTGTTTTTCTGGCAACTTGGTAAACTACTCATTCACTTATTTACACATCCAGCATTCACAGAGCAACATTAGCATTCATTTAAAATTGAGTTTGTGTCCCCCTGATGAACGTAAGTTTTATATTTACACTCTTTTCTTTTTTTAGCTCTTGAACATGTTTGAGCTCAAATAACGCTCGATTAAGTTCACCAGGTCGTCTCAAAGGTTGTCTAAGTGCAACCAAAACAGTAAAGTTATGTGTTGGAAAAAAAAAAAATTGCGCTGAAAGATGTTGAAATAATTAGAGGAGCATACATCAGTACAGGTGACCCCTTTTCACACACACATCCATTAGAGTCATTGTTATTATAAAAATATTGATCACAGCAGCTGCAAAATAAACCGTGTGAAATAAGCACTCTTCTTATTTCTATATTCATACCTAAGAGAGAAACATTTTCACCTACAACCTGTCATGAGAAGCAGAATATGATGTTCACATGATGACGGCCCGTGGAGCAAACAACTTTATCACACAGGGAAAATATTTACCCGCGTTCAGCAGGTTGCTGCTGTTGATTTTACCACCCTGAGAGCAGGCAGGTTTGGAAAGGAGGTGAGAGGGAGTCATGGTTTAGACGGGATCAGGAAGGAGGAAGTAGAGTACGGATAAATGTATTCGAGTCACAAGAATCCAGCGTTTCACTTTAGCGCTCCGCCTGTGTAGCTGGATGTGTTTCGAGTTGAAGCGGGGTGATGTGGCGGGACGAAACACAAGGAGACGCTGTTCAAAAGCATTGAAATGCGTCAGCTGTCATAAATCCTTTAACACTTCAGAATGCATAAACGCCAGACAGTGAGAAACAACCGTGGTGTGTCTTCGCTTTTTAAGGGTGAACACGCAGAAAACGCACTGTCGCGTCACGTCGCCTCATGTTACTTTGAAAGTTGTGCAGCCGGAGGTTTTACATGCAGATTTATTTTTCACGCCAATATACAGCATGTTCCAGGAAGTAGAAATACTTCCGATATGTTGTATTGACACAGTGCAAGACTTTTAAATTAATTACCAGCAACGTTGCTGACAAACTAAAACCCTCTTCCCTTCACTGCACTGGATCTGATAGATCTTTTTGGACGGACGCACCACGCATACAAATGAACCCTACGAGCACCCAGATGACTCAGCAGAACAACAAGCATGCCTTGTTCGTGGCGTACTGTTAGTCTGACTCATTACCTTTGTTTAACACACTTCTTTAACACTCAGTTCACACTGAAATGCCTCAAAATAATCAGAGTGTGTTTTTTGTTGTGCGTTTGGAGTCCGACTTTAAACAGCCTCAGCCTGGAAAAAGATCACTGTCGATAGCAGATGATTATTTTGTCAGCAAAGAGGCCACTGAAGGTTTATAACAGCTCGCTTAAATCCAATAAATCTGGCTGCCATCAGCATCCTTTCATGCCAGCATCATAAGCGAGATGTGTGGTCAGGCGGTCAGATTTGACTTAAATAACCAGAATTTAAAAGCAACATCAGTTCAGTTTTTCCCGCAATAAACCTCACCAGAAAAATCCGGAGCGGTAAGAGGCTAAACTTCGGCCCTCCCCTCAAAAAATGATTCCTGTGAAGCGGAAAGACAACATTTTATTCCAAAATTAGGGTGTCGGTGCCTTTCAAACCACAGCATTCGTGCTGTTGTTAAAAAAAAAGCCTCTGCAACAGCAGACGAGGCTGAGGTATCACTCATGAAGTGTGCCATCCGCTGACAAAGATGAGTGGCTGTTTTTAGCTGCAGCGAGCTCGTTTGCAAGCTCAACTCAGGGAATTGTGTCTCCTTCTGCCGAGGAGCTTTGTGGCACTCTGGGGACTGAAAACAGGGAGACTGCAACAAGAAAGAGCGACAGGCGAGAAAAGGAGTAAAACTGTGAAGGAAGGAGCAGTTTGGATGGTCTCAGCATCAACAAAGAAAGAAAAAAAAGGAAAAAAGAGAGCGCTTTACCCAATAATAATCTCTGCTCGTATATTATGTACATACACTCTGGGACGCCTGCGTGAACCCAGCAGTGAGGATTATATGTCACGTCTCCCGGTGTAACGACGCAGAGGAGGAGGGTGAGCTGGCAGGAAATGTGGGGCAGCAGCGACGCAGGCAGCAACACAACAAATCCAAACGTAACGTGGGAACGCCGGCGATCTCTCTTCTTTCATTTACACCAAAATAGTTTTCAGAATGAGATGTGAAAGAGTCGCTTCTGTGACATGTGATATGGAGGTGTGATATCCTGCAGATCGGACAGAAGAACCGGCCAACTCAAAAATCTGAATAGTTCTTCATGTTAATTTCTTTCATAGAATATATATATATTTATACATATATATATAATATCAATCTCTATCACCATAACTTCACTGTTTCACTCTCGCTGGCTCTTGTGGTGTTTTCGTTTGCAAAAGGCAGCTGTTTTCAGAGAAAAAGCTTCAAACACCCGCCATATATTACCTGCTCAACACCAAACAGCAGACAGACACAATTAAAGAGCAGCTGGTGAAGTTAATGGAGCATTTAAAAGCTAAAGAGACAAATATATCACTCAGGAGCTGGTGGAGACCAAACACGAAGCTTAAAGAGAGAAAATATTGTACCTCCATTCATCAGGAGGACACGAACACAACTCAAAATGATGAAATGTTAGTTTCAAAATATTAAAGTGAGAGGTATGTTGAGGTTTTATTCCCGACTTCTTTCCTCCCAAAGTGACCAAAGACGGTTTTTCTTCTGTTTTTTCCCCGAAAATTGGAGCTAAAGTGAAGCAAGAATCTGCCACTGATCAGTGATCAGCTCTGAAAGCAGTTCTGTTACATCATCATAAAAGCCTTACAAAGCTTATCCAAAGAAAATAAAGAGATGAGGCTGCTGAATATAAAAAATGAAATGAATCAGTTATTGATCGCTTTGTGCTGTTAAAACAGAACGAGCAGCTCATTCTGAAATGGACACTGTGTTTGCACCGATGTTCTCTGAGTTTTAAAGCCCCGACTTCAAGAGCCGTTTCCATATTGTCGATTTAGTTAAAGTTGACAATGATTCATCCTGACGCCTCCGTGGCAGCGGCCCCGAAATCATCTGCTCCATCAGAAACACGAGGCGCGTACTGTGCTGTCATTCTGAGGAGACACATCTGCCACCAACAAACTGTTTCCACAACCTCGCAGGCAGAAAGCAACCAGACCAAAAAAATAAATGAGCATCGTTTCGCATCCATCCACATTTCCTCCACCTGTGATGTTGTAGAAGTAGTTGAAGCAGTTGAGGTTCAGGCTGCAGGGCTCCTTGTCGGTCGTGTCTGGACACTCTCGGCCCACACTGGGCGGCCGCAGCGTGTACGCCGTCCGAATGCGACTGTTGGTTCTGGTGCACGGCTGAAAGAAAAAAAAAAACAAGTAAAATCACCAAGCAGCTCGTTTTGAAGACAGTGAGAAAAGCTGAATACCGACACATCCCTGAACTGAGTCGTACAGCTCGGCACACGCCGATGTATCTGATCTATATATCTACTGAACATTAAAGGCAGAGACTGTGTGAGTTTTCCCACTTTGGGATTATTTTTCATCTTATTAGGCCACAGTTCATTAAGACTTCTTGTGTGGAGACATTATCCCGGAGCCTGCACGGGCCTGGTCCCTGTAGGGATGTTTTATCGCTGCACTTCCTCCCTCTCCTCTCTCTCCTGGCATTCCCAGAATGATTTTTTTTCCAGCAGGAAATGAGAGGACAGGCTGAAATGGATATTCTGCTGGAATGGTAAACCAGCAGATTCTACACGGTCATTGCTTGCGAGGAAGAGAGTTGGGGGAGAAAATGACAGCCTTTTGAATAACTCCATCGCTGGCACGATGAATAAAACATGTGAGAGGCCCCGCTGGTGCCACTGCAGACTCCAATTCGAGACTGGAATTGTGGGAAGTTGGTGTGTCAGGCACTTTGGGAGAGAATGGGGTGTGATTAACAATGGCTGGGGTGCTGCTGTGAGAACAGCAGGTGTAACCAGGGCAGTTAAAAAGGCTTTTTACCCTGAATCAGAGGTGTCGGGGCGGAGAAGCTGAACAGGACAGTTTTTTTGCGTGCGTGCTGGAGCTCGCAGGCGTTTGCTTTGCTGCTGAGATGAATTCAGGAGTTGGTGCCTCTTTACAAAACAAAAATTTGCAATGTCATATTTTACACTGCGCTGGACTCTCAGGTCATACATTTTCATGCTCTTCTCATTTTTCCATCAACCTTGAGGCTGAAATGAATGTTTATGGGCTAAATTCCTGGTCTCTCTCCATCCAATCTTATAAATCAATATTTTTTCTGAAAATCTAACTACAATTTTTCACTGCTGTCGTCGTCTCTCAAATGATGACCACAAACTTGGTGTGATATTTTTAGCCAGCTTATTTGACTCTATATTAGTGCTGATGTCGAGACGGCCGAGCGTGTCAGAAAATGTAAATTTGGAAACCTGCTCAGGAGTTCTGAGTCTTTATCATAAATCATCTTCCCTCCCAGCTGAATGCACAGTGAGTACAGTGTAATATAGGTGATATATAAGCCACTTTTCTCCTGCTTCCCAGTTCATACATCTTCTTTTATTCCTCCTCGGTGTACGAGAAATAACCTGTTGACAAAGATTCACACACTGCTCACAATAATACGGCGCAGCTACGCTTTGAATTCCTTGAGCCTCAGAGGAAATATTTCTGACAAGAAAAAGATATCGTGATAAATCTCAGTGGGCTGCACAGAAATCTGACGTTCTCATATCTACTCTGAGCCAGACAGCCGAGCCGCTGCCTTCTGATTCGGGTTCAGCGCTCACCAGGCTGCAGCGGCTCCAGGGACCCCAGTCATTGAGCACGCAGTCCTCGGGGCAGGGCAGCCGGCTCTCCCTGGCCCCCAGGGGCATCTCCTCGGGGTCACACAGATAGTCCTCCACAGACTCCGACGGCCCGTCTATCGTGTTGAGCATGCACCTGCAGGATTGGTCGAGAAACGCTGAGTTTGACCTTGTTTATTTATTATTTATGAGCGTGTTTTAAGCGGACGTAGAGTTGGCAGGTACATTAAGTACTTGATGACCTGTGTGTTTCTCGAGCTGCGGGGTTTGTTCCTTCAGGGGGGAAAGAGTCAACTTTTCAAACGCTGTGTGCAATACAGTGAAATGAATATCTGTACTGTTCACTGCTGAGGTCTAAATATCTGTCTGACAAGATGTCGATTTGTAAATTATAGTTGTCTTTTATATTTGCTTTTGCAATATATAACAGCTTGCTTTTTCTTAGCTTTGTCTCTTGTTATTGCACGATGCCCTTTGCTGTTGAAACACTGCAAATCTTCCCCCAGGCCAATTAATAAAGGATTATCTATCTAGAAGAGGAAATAACACATCTATATAATATATACAGCAACACAAAGCCCGCTGTCTGAGCAGGATCAGTGTAAACAAACATGGACTGAATGATCGGATCATATCACAACACACAAATGGAAAGAAAAGTGATTATTCTGATGCATCTTTCCTCAGCTGCTGCAGCAACATTTTGAGCATTTTCTCCTCCAAATTGCAGCTTTTTATGCTGCAGCAGACGAGGTAAAGAGGAGGAGAGACTGCCACTGTTTTCACTGATCATTTTTACTCTCTGTAATTGTACATCAGCCATCTAAACACTGTAACACCAATGATCATGAAAAGGAATTAGACCTGATCATTACCAGGGCTGTGGGAGTTGATATCTTGTCTACCAGTCATGTCCCTGAAACTTATTATTTTGTGTGTGTATGTGTGTTTTTAATCCTATGCTTTTACTCCACTCGGATGTTTGTTTCTGTACGCCTCACAAACCATCTAATTACAATCTTATGAGTCTAATATAATCTAATTACAGTGTATGTTTTGGCATGTGGAGAACATAAATTCAAAAGTTTGTGTTCCACTTAAAAGGTTTTGGCAGCGTGACGGTTGTTGACTGTCAGCTAAACCATTTTAGGCAGGTTAGCCCAGATTTCTTTCCAGAAACACGCAGAACTGTACCCAAGGTAGTGATATCTGAATACAAATGAGCCTGTGTCAGCTTTATTAGAGGTCTGACAGCCCACAATAGCTGAAGATTAATCTGCAAACTACTTTTTTTCTGATGAACTAATGAATCATAATAAAGAAACTTAAAAGTGCACATCACATATTCAGCCTGAGGTGAGGAAAAGCCCATTTACAATAATAAAAGATAAGAAAACAAAGACAAGCAGCACATGGTCACATGTCCAAAGTTATGCTGATAAGAGTTTTGTTATCTGATAATAATTTCCACACTAATACGCACTGATAAGCTGTGCATTTATGAATCTTTAGAGACAACAGGCGTGTAAACGGACTGATAGTTACCTGACTTTCCTGGTCTGGACGCCTTCGCCGCAGTTTTCTTTTAAGTCCACGTTGCTGACTTTCCACACGCTCCACGGCTCGGCCACCCACACGTACTGATTGCAGTCGCTCTGACACGGCACCACCTCGTACACCTGAGGACAGAACAACCTCGTATATGAACCCAACATGAGCAGCGAGTCAGAGCTAGCATCGCTTCAGGGCCGGGCCAACTAATGATCCTAATGCTCACGATGGTCTTGAAGAAAAAGAAAAAAAGTGGCCTCTGCAGTCCACATTTTTTAAAGTACTTCGTCTGAGCCATGAAAGTTTGTCAGTTAAGTTTCGCCTAATACACATTGATTCTTTGGCTCAGCTCTTAGAGGTTTAACTCAGCCAACGAGATTATTTCTGCCCCCAGAGCGGCTCTGCCTCTGAGAAATGTCTGTAGAAATAAAACTCCAATCTGATAGTAGCTTGTTTACTTACAGCGGGGATATTGTGACTGTGTACACCTATCTGTCACTGACCCACTGACACCGGTGACACTTAACATCTGCGACAACATTACACATAGCCGAGGAGAGCGGCTCTTACCTGGGCCTGTGGCGGTGAGTCATATCCAGCGAGCATTGAGGTGGATTAAAAGGAGACAGATGGATTAATGAGCACATGCCAACTGTTCATATAGTGCAGAACCTATGATTAATGCAACATTCGAGAGGACATAATCAGAAAAGCCCCTGGCATAAATACCTGTGTGAACTTAGCACACACAAACACACACTGCCAGGCGTAGATCAACACAACCTTAATCTGCATCGGCTGATACTCACGGGCCTGGAAAGCATTTCATTTCTGCAAATCATGGAAACCTTAAAGGAATCAACTGGCACATGTTGGGGCATTAATATGGCGGATACGATCCATTTATAGCACACGTTGCTTTTTTTGCGCCGCCGCTGCTCAGCAAAAAAATGAGTGCAGCAATAATGAGGGGAAGGTAAAGGAAAGCTCTGCAGACTGGAGCTGATTATTCATTAATTATGAATTTCTTTCTCTCTCCACAGTGTTGGATACGTACAATGTGTATTACACTTGTAAAACGTATAAATATGTTGTAGCATAAATATTCTGTCGCTGAGCAGGAGAACAGCTTTGGCTTTTATCTCCTGCTCAGACGCAGATTCAGACGGTTTGTACCTGGTTGATGTGGTCCAGCTTGGGACACGGCCGGCCCCCGTTGTAAGGTTTCTCTCGGAGCCATTTGGAGCGAACTTTGACCCCGCTGCCGCAGGACTTGCTGCAGCGCGACCAGTTGGACCATTCGCTGAGTTTACAGTCGGAGGGGCAGGGGATGATGCACGCCTCCTCGATATAACCTGAAGAGAGATGGAGAAAAAAAAGGAGATCTTTGAGGTTTGTGACTTGCAAAGTGAAAGGGGACACATACACACACACACACACACATACACACACACACACCAGAAGAGAAAGTATGATGATTTGGTACTTTTCAGGCCGTTCCAGTGAATTACTCGACAGCGTACTGTTGCCTGTTGTTAATTATTTAAAAAAGGAAAAGGCATTCACCAGAAAATTGATTCTGAAGAATTTTGCTTTGAAATAAAACTTGGGCTCTCTCACCTCAGACTGACTGCTCCGGAGAAAAAAAATGGCCTTGGTTGGTTCTTGAATCCCTCAGAAGAATCTTGTTTTCTTTATCTGGTATGAAACTACATTTGTCCTAATTCCCAAAGGCTCGTTTTTCTTTTTCGATCTAACAAACAAGCATTCAAGTTCAAGAACTCTTTAAATGCTAGATGTGGAAAAAGGCACTGCGAGCTATTAACCGATAGTTCACAAACTAATCTAAATGCACCTATTGATTTTCAGACCAGTGGAATGAAAACAGGGTCCACATTCAAAGGCCCAATTTTGTGGTCTGTTATATAAAAGTCTAAAAATCTACCAGAGCGGCGGACGGGCCTGGCAGCAAGCTTCATTATTTCAATCTATTTTTCCTCAGCTCACAGGGTCATGACACAGTTAACAGGGCTGGTTTTAAGAGTCTCTCTCTGCTTGTTATCCGAGTTTTTTCTGCATCTTTCACCATCTCTGGGCTGTGATTTCCTCTGTTTTCTCCCCTACACGCAGGCCAAAGTTCAATCAAATGTGTTGAAAGAGATTATTCTTCTGAACTTTTGGCTTTATGCATTACAACGTATTTTTTATTTTTTAAAGATTATTTTCCACTTGGTCAGAGATGGTTCGTTTAGTCAGACAGAATACATTTTTTGGCTTATGTAACAGCGCTGGCCTGTAAATCTATTTAGCCTTTGATTAAGGAAATCGATGAGGTGAATGAGCCGGCACAGTGGAGCATCTCACCGGGTGCTTAACCACTTCCTCTTTCTGAGGCGGACTGAAGGGTTCACTGGAAACACACCTCCTACAATTTCAGACAACATGAGGACACCAACAGGAGGAAACCTGCAGAGGCTCCATAAAAAAAGAAACCCTTTGTTAACATATATGTGAGTGTTTTTCTTGCTATTTTAACCTAAACAAAGCTCCGCCGAGCGCTTCTGTTCTTCTGTTCACTATCATGGCAACATCCCTTTTTCAAAGCCTCGCTGCGTCACACCATGTTCAAAACAAAAATAGCGCTGCCTTAAAATAAACTTATCAAACACAGAGCCACTGCACAACAGAGTGCAAAGTAAACAGTAAAATTAATCCATTTATATAGCAAAGTAATTTATCTGGAATTTGCACTTTGCATCAATGAGCCTGATTTTTAGATTAGATTGTTTTTTGGTAC
>JBAJHX010000036.1:3694310-3724310 GCA_037176925.1 Amniataba percoides | reverse complement strand
AACGCTGATGTATTCATTTGAACATCTCCCGCATTCTATTTCACAGCAATTTCACAACGAGTTTCTGAGCCCGGATTCTTTGCTTGAAGTATTTTGGATCTAAGATAAGACCTTACGACGAGGAGACAAATGATTCTGACAGGAGTGTGCCAGAAAAAGGCCTCCTTGTGTGCGAGTCAGTATTCAAATTGAGTCGCCGGCCTCTATGGGAGGGGCGTTCGTACGTGCACAGACAAAAATCCTTCGCCTCAGATGAATATTTAACAGAACAAAAAGTTATTCTTGCATCTACAGCGATTCGATGTGCTACAGTACATTTCTCACCTGAAACCGAGGAGTCAAGGCCGAAGAGGGGAAAATATTGGGTTTGCTTCATAATGTACTACACCGCAAGACATCCATGTACCTCTGCGGTTTAATGGAGATTTCTATCAGAACTGCTGCCGTCATCTGGAGTCTCAGGCCAAACATAAAGCTCGAGTCCAGGACTTTAATATATAAACGTCTCTTACAGTCAAGCTCTTACAAAATGAGTTTTAACAGTGCTGATAAAGCCCATAAAAAACAGGTAAATCTTTTAAATCTTCTGTTTAAAGGGAGTGTGGCAGAAAAACCTACAAAGCATCCAAGAAAACCGTCTGATCCTCCAGATAACAAAGAAAAACTGCATTCAGCTGAAGAATTACAATCAAAACAGGAAATTGATCAACGATGAGGAATGTGGGATAACTATTGCTGAAGGAAGAGAAAGGACTGAGGGCAGACAGATGTCATCTTGTTGCTCTTTGACTGTTTGGGATTTGTGTATTTTGAGCAGGCTATGTAGTTATTACAGTTACTCTACCTAAATAATGCATTGGTGTGGTGGCTCAGAGGGAGTCATGTTGAAACCTGAACAAATAAAAACAAATCTATCCGCATGTCGAGATATTTTCAGAGACATAAAGTTGTGATATTTGTGTGAGACGACCCTTTAATGACGCAGCAGACTCTGATTAAACCGACGTTCGCGTGAACTCACCGTGACTGTTGCAGCGTGACGTCTCCACCAGCCTGTTGTCCTGGTCGTAGCACACCATGGCCTGGTAGCGGTATCCCTGCCCGCACTCCTTGATGTCTCCCTGGACCTTCATCCCCAGGATGCTCTCCGCCCGGCCGCCCTCGGGCAGGATGCAGTCGGACCAGTTCCCCACCGGCTGGGCGTTGTACTTGTCGCAGGGGCAGTACTGAGTCTCACTCAGCGGGTACATTTGCGTGTTCTTGCACTTGTCTTTCTTCTTGCTCCTCCCTGAGGACAGCAGAGGGGCAGAGATGACTCCACATGTCTGTTGATACTGGTGGATTATTTTTATGCAGGCTGCAGTGGCATCATACTGGAGGCTACTTTAAAGGCCGTGTTTGGGATAGCGTAGTCACGGAAAAGAAGCCGGATGACACAGGAGTGGCTGTCCCTCATGTGGGATTCATGCATGGGGGGACAGCAACTCCTGATGATAGATTACACTGACAAAAAAAGTTTCAAGCAGAGTGCTCTTTTACTGAAACAGCTTGATGTTTTTTTTTTATCCTGAGACATGTCAGGCATCGTTAATCATAGATCACTGTGCAAACTTTCTTTCTTGTGGCAGTCTGTCATTAGTTCTTTCCTGTGCAGATAAGGAGATATGGCTTTGATGACTTTCTCCCTTACTGCCCATTGCATCTTTATCTGCAGGTGTTAGCGTCTCCATCAAGCTGGTTTGACTATAATTGTTGGTGTTTTTTTGCATCCTAATATCTTTGTCATTGTTCATTCGGCATCAGGAACACAGCTGGTTGTTGCTAATTGCATCTAAGCGACAAACTGCTGAGCATCGTTGTATTATGTGTCTGTAAAGGTCACAGTGACCAGCGAGCAGTAGAAAAACATATTGCTCAACATAATTATCCACCTTTACTACCCTCTTTAAAGAAACTGTTTGTTTTTTTTTGCCATTTCTGGATCGAACAAAGGTTGCTATGAAAAAGATCTGATAACTATTCCGAAATGTAGCTGGATTTTGAAAGATTTTGATAAAAGTACAAACCTGTGCCTCCTCCTTCCTGTTTTAAAGCTGAGAACGATTAAACCGCCCTCTTCAAAGAGCGTTCCTGTGCACCACCTGACCTCTCTGCTCTTTTACACTTCGGTGAAAGGGTCAAAAGATTTCACAGCATGAAAAAAAAAGCTTTTCAAATCCACTTTCTTTTCTTTGACCTTTTCCTCTCAGTAACCTCTTGCTGAGGTGCCTTAATGCATCGCAGCACTCTTGTCATTTTGCTTTTGTGACTGTGATGCACGGGGCGACTCTCCTGGGGGCGCTCTGATGGATAACAAAGGCAGAGGAGTTCATTCAGATTTGCTGCTTTAATCCCACTGGAGCATTTAGTGTGTGAGAACAATCCTTATAGATTTACAACCTTTTGTTTCACTTAACTGGTTGTCTGTCGCCTGCCAACGTTACCCCCTAAATTGTCTGCTACCTCACCAACACTTTAACTACAGTAATAAGCTTGTCAGAAAAAAGGGTTTTGCATCAACAGGCCGTTGTTTGTGCTGCGCCGCTCTCTGTTCCCACCTATCAATGCTCTCTTTCTGGTGCGGACCCCCACACAGTCAGCTGTGCAGGACGAGAACTTGGACCAGTTGGTCAGCTGGCAGTCGTCCTGGCAGGGGAGCTGACAGCGCTGAGTGATGGCGGGCATGGTCTTGGCAAATTTCAGACACTCGCCGATGTCGGCCTGCGTCCCGTCCAGCTGGCGACAGGACACAGCTGGAAGAAACAGAGGAAGACGGGTCAGAGAGGCCATAAAGTGTTTCACTGCTTATTGTTTGAGTTGAGTGATTGGTTGTCAGAGCAGGTATTGAACAGTCTGAGACAACATGGCATGGTAATGAAAGAGGAAATGAGTGACCTACAGCGGTGGAAAACACTTTTATTCAACTGCTGGACATACTGTAGGTAATGAACTTGTAATATACAGTCAGGTTTCTATTTTGTGCTTCTTCCACTTTTGCTCCAACACAAGTCAGAGGATGACATTGTTCTGTTAAACCCACAATAAGTATTTTGCATAAAGAGCATAATTTAAAGTTTTATTTATAGCAGAGCTCAAAAGCATCTTTGACATAAATACTGTTTAAATGTCAGTGAATCTGTGTGTACAAATAATCCAATAATGTTAGTTATTCTGCACAAATTGTAACTTCTGACTGTTTTTGACAGTTTAAAACATTTTGCTTTTGAATTTTGAGTTATATAAAATGATTAAATTTTACATTTTGGGAAACCTGCTTTGTTACTGAGAGTACCACTGATATGTTTCCTGCAAAATACTGTATGAAGCTACAGCCAGCAGCCAATTAACCAACTAATTTAATACTCCACCACAAAACCCTCCATTACACCACAAAGCCAATATCATATATTATAACATAATAATATTCATCTTATATGTGATGTAACACATTAAATAGTGAGCTTTACGGGTTCTGAGTGAAAAGGTGGGTTTTTTTCTTTGGACAGAGCCAAGTTAGCTGTTTCCAGTCTTTATGCTAAGCTAAGGTAACCAAATACACTTTTCTTCACAGGTGATAACATTAGTAAGTATTTTCTGCCGACAAAGTTAAACTACGGCTGTCGGGTATGACCAAGATATCAAGATAATGATATATATATCCCAATTTGTCACATTTTCTGCAGAGGAGCCATTTGTTCAAGTACGACAGTGCACCAATGACTTTGTGGTTTGTTATGAAGGTGAAGCTACAAAAGCAACTATGAAAAATGTTTAAGGCACAGTGTTGTCTTTCATTTTATTCAATGTGTTTTTCTATTTTCACACAATATATATAACTTGATATCGCACAGTCCTCAAACTCATTTCTTTTTACTTACTATTTCTAAAGGAGCAACCCAGTGATTTATTGTTGCATGCCCATAAACTGACGTGATGGCACACAGCACATCATACTTGTATTAACACAGTGATGAGTCACTGAGCCAGGCTACCAAAATGACTTAGATATTGAAAACCACTGAAGTGCCCCTTCATGTATGAGAGCACAATACTTCCTCTCTTACCGGTGAGCAACAAAACATGAAATACAGATTTAAAGAGGGCAACTAAAGAGTTAATGAAAAATAGATCAGAGCTCTATAATACCGATTAGATCACAAGGGTGGGGTAAAAAACAATTATAAGCAGCGGCGACACAAACGCACGTCTACTTCAGTTGGTTTGAAGCCCACAAGTCAATTTATGTTGGCTTGCATCATCCTGGTCTTTGTTCTTCCAATAAAGGGTATTACTTGCGTTGCTGCAATATTTCATTTTCTTGTGATGCAGCCGTTCTGCAGGGCTGTACCTTCACAGAGAAATCAATCTCTAAGCACATTTTTGCTGAACCCCCGTGGGCGCTGCTATTGGTTTGGAAAGCCTCCGTCTGGTGGTGTGTGAGGTCAGGTTTTATCTTGTGTGTGTGTCTCAGCTGTTCTGTGTCTTTTATGGCACTACAACAGTGTTTTTTCCCTCTAAAGAAAAGCCTCTGTCCAGGTAAACACCGCGACACACTGTCATAAAACCCACACAGAGCAGAAAAGACAGTGTGTCTCATTTGGTTTCAGTCAATGACAAAATGCTTCCTGCCATTTAGAAGTGTCAGAGGGGTGAAAACGGGTGCAGGGGGGTGTGGACATCTGGTGTCATCTGGTATCATATCAGCGAGAAGCTGCACAGAATCAGGAACAGCGCGGTGAGTAAATTTGAAGTGGACCTTAAAGCATTTTCAAGAGTGAATTGATTCCTCTGTCCATTAATGTACACCAGTGAGGAAGAAACAGAAATATAAGCACTAATAATGGCCCTCCATAGGAGCTGGAACATAATGAAATTGATCATTCTGCGTGACCCCCAGAAATTGGATTTTTATGAAAGCCTCCCAGGACTACATGGTACATCCATCCTCTATAAAAAGGCGAGAGGAAATATGCTTTAGCCACAACTCCTTTAAAGCACTTGTCACTTAAGCGTGAAGCCCATATGAGCAGCGGGTCGTGCTGCGGTGCGCTATAGGCAAGGTGCAGCATCTCCGTCTAAATTTCAAGAAAAGACATTCGATTAAAATTGCATGACACGAGCCTGAGGTGGAGGGGAAGAAAAAGAGCCAACAGAGGAACAACCCAAACTGTCAAACAAGTCTCATGAGGCACATGATGAGTTGTGAACACATTTCCTTCCCAAACTCAGGAGGATTACAAAATAATAAAATAAACACACACACCTAAAGAAAGAAGAGAAAAAGTCTTTTGTTGGTGATTTTGGGAGCGTCAGCCTCGGTTTGTGCTGCGTCTTGTAAGTAGGAGGATTTGATGTGTGCTCTAAGTAAATTGGCCTTTTCTCCAAGCCCTGGCACATCCATCTGCCGCCTCGTGGCCGTGCTCCAGATGCACCGCGCCGAGCGAAAATTTAATTTGCGGTGATTAGGAATGGTTCAGCGAGGATGCAGAGGGAAATGGGAGATGAAGAGATTGGTTTCTACTTATACCTCTTGTCTGGAGTCCTGGTCCGCAGGTCTCCTGTGCACCGGGACGGTCCTGTCGCATAAACCACGGCACCAGTTGGCACTTCCTCCATTTGTGGGTTTTCCACCTGGAATAAACAGTATCACCATCTGAGTGTGTTAACTTTCACAGCAGCAATGCACTAAAATATATAAGAAAGCTCCGGATTATCTGAGAAAATATCCAATTATTATTTCTCAGTATGATTTATATTGCAATTATTAGGTTTAAATTGAACTACTTGCCTGTATTTTGTCATGCGCGTGGTAGCAAAATAACATTTCTGCCAATTTAACTCACATTTATTCAGATATTCTGTTAGTGGTGCACTTGACATTACCCAGGAACATTCAAATACAATGGTAAAATGAATATTGGTTATAATATTTGATATTGGCTTTGTGATGTAATGGAGGGTTTTGTGGTGGAGTATTAAATTAGTTGGTTAATTGGCTGCTGGCCACTTATTGTGGATTTAACAGAACAATGTCATCCTCTGACTTATATTGGAGCAAAAGTACAATACTGACATTCAAAAGTGGCGTTACAGCATATCTCATGATGATGGCTGTTTAGCAGTTATTCTATGTATAAATGGATTTATGGATATTGTACGAAGAAATGGTGCTGTTGACAGCTATCCACCAGCTTTACAGCTACAGCTAAGCTAACATTAGCTTTATATGAGTTTGACAGACTGACAGCTACTTAAAGCCACAAACCCTGCAGGCCTAAATCTACAGTTTAAGTTCATAGAGTACAAGAAGACCAACAGCTCTTTTTCTCCTCCACAAAATCACCTTAGGTCAAATTGCACACACTTTATTATGATGTCCTTTATTATCATAATCACTGTAATAGCCATAAGCAGAAGCACAAGGCTATATTGCATTTAAAACTGAATTACCAATATCATTATGTAGTCTTGGTGTCGCAGAGATAAAAAGTCTGAAAATAAGAAAATGGCCTGATGTGACTTTGTGGAAATGATACCTGAGTCCTTGAAATAGCCCTTTTCCAAATATTGAAACCATGAAACTTATAAACGTATTAAATAAAACTCCATCAAATGCTTCACCGCTTTATCGCAGTAACTCTAAGATGCAGTCCATCAGAGCCAATGAGTTAAATGAAGCAGTAACTCAAAGCACTCAAAAGTTTTTTAAACCAACTTTAAGTTCATCATGATGCTCTATAAAGACTAAATAAGAAATATATTGAATCTATAATTACAGCACTAACAGAAGGTACTCGATAGAGGAGTGATATGTGATATGATGGTATGCAAGTGTGTCTTCACAGAACATCACAGAGTGTGGGGACATTATTTTACCCCCCCAAAAAGTCCCTGCTCGGAGGTGAGTACTTTTTGAAATGACAGGAACTTTTTGGGGTGGGCCTTGCAGAAATTAACACCTCTGATTGGTCAAATATTCCCGGTGTTTCATTCCAGCCTCCACAAGCAAACTATTTTCGTTTTTGCTGGACACCAACACAAAGCAGAAGAAGGTCAACGACAGATGGAAAGATGATGAAGTTCAGGCCTTACTGAGTATTTATGCTGAAATCCAGCATAACAAATGACGTGTAAAAACAGGTGTCGCTTTCTAATAAGCAGACTAATTTGGCTAATCTTTGCATGTTTTGCTGGAAAAGCAGGAACCACTTTAGTTCCTTGAAAATGATTCCTGGGACTAAAAGTTTTGTACTTTGAGTCGAAACTCAGCTATAATAAAATATGAATATATAAATACATGAAAAGAAGGAATAATAGGGTCTATAATAAAAACAGCTATGCTACTAACTCCTTAAAATCAGTCTTACTTTGTCAATTCAGGCCGTAGAAAACACGAAGCCTCATTGGATCAGTGCTCTCACCTGAATCCTGGGCAGATTTTGGGGACCTCGCAGTCCCTCTCCTCCTCCAGCAGCTCCGGACACTCCTGCCCTCCGTTAGACGGCGGCTGGATGATGAGACGCTTCCTCGATTGCTTCCTCTTCACGGCGTTACCGGCTGAACAGACACGGACAATTATTGACTGAAAATAAGAAATGTCTGTGCGGGGAAAGTGATGAGAAACACGTCAAAATGATAAGCTAGGCTGCTCCTTTAATAGTCCTTGAAAAATGGACTTGGAGACTAGTACTGCCAAATCTAATTGGACAGCTATCGTAGACAACACGCACGTCTGATTACTTTGGATATCAAGCCAACAACGATGATGTAGAAAAATCCCATTAGACCCTGGAATTGACTCAGATTAAATTTATGGTATTTACATGTGTGGAGATGCCCTCAAGTAGTTCATTAAGATGAAATGAGCCTCTGGATAGTCCTGAACCCCGTTTTAAACCTTTGTATGTGGGAGGTGTGTAATTCTCTGCACAAGGTGAAGATATCAACAGCATCAAATTAAAATGCTCAGCCATCGGTGCAGGACGCTCAGACTGATGAGATTTACGCCGCCATGTCACACGAGGAGGTCATCAAAATATGGACGGTAATGATCCTCACTCGTAAATCAATTTAATGCACTCGCCGCCGCTTAACAGCTCGGGCAATGGCTGCGTGACAAAGGTGACCTCATCCAAGCAGTGTTTTCTTTCACAGCATGGGAACAACAACGACGCGACGCTCGCTGACACTTGTAGCCACGAGCGAGTCGGCGCACTAAAAGAGGTCGGCCCAAAGGTTGTCTTACATGCCAATCTGTCAAATTAATTATGTGAAACGAGACATGCCTGCATGTGTTTATGTGGTGGTTAATGTGTGCAGAGGGGCCCAGCGCAGCAGGTTTTCCACACAGACGATTTAAAGTCACTCCTGTGTAGTTTTCACCAGAACAGTGATTGCAAAACATGTTTAATTGATTATTACTGTTTATCATCATATATTGGAGCCATAAACATAATTTTCAAAGTAATACTACCAAAGGCAGCATGAAAACTACCTCAAATTAAGCTAAACTGAAATAAATATAATAAACTAAACTCAAAAAAGGGAAGTTAAAAACCTAAAAGCATGATTTATTTGCAGTGATCTACATGAGGCAGTGTTGCTTCACATCAGCAGGCTCGTCTCTCATCACAGAGGATTCGTTTTGTTTCTGGTCGTACCTGCGTCACAGGTAACAGGACACGGCGTCCAGTCGCTGAAAGGGGTCATGATGCAGTCTTTCTTGCAGGGCAGCTGACACGGTCGCACCGTGCTGGGCCGAGGGCCGTCTGGACACCTGGGCGACGAAAAAACACACACAGCGGGGTTGGAGATTAACGCTGCTGGGAGCTCTTTACACATTCACCAAAACCCACAGCAGCGAGTGGAGTGAAAAAAGACACTCATCTCATCTCTCAGACAGCACAGTTATTATGTCTGAACCTAACCAATGTTAAAGCCTGTTTAGGTGAGAATCAGTCTTTCAAAAACATCTTTTTTTAAATCACAGGGTGCAGAATCAAAATACTGCTTCCAAATCTGAACACATGGTTTGAATTACTAGTTATTTTAAAGCGATTTCTTTTTTTTTTCCTGGTTTCGTCATCCAAAATCACAATTTAGTATAGCAGGGGATCATGTAAGGTTGCCTTGTAGGCCCAAATTAAATTCTGGTGTTGGTTAAAGGCATTTCACCACCTACAGGTAGCTGCAGTTTAAGTACAAAATGTACCAGGCGAGATCAGGATGTAATCAGAAGAAGTAACACAAGCGTTTGAGGTAGATTAGAAAACTTTAATTTATTGGACGTCCCCACAGTGTTACATGACAGAGGCACCGTATATGCCTTTAAATACTTTTTTAAAATTAGTTTTCTAGTCCAGAGAACCGTCTGTAAGCAACACGCTTGTTAATTCCAGCTTATTGGAGGCATTATTGTACTGTTCCTGCTTAAATCTGCACAGATTTTGACACCAAGCATCAATTTTATTTCACTAATGATTGGTGATTTCCCATATTCTTATTTAGGTGTGGATCAGTATGTTGATCTCTTCATTGTACATTGTTTTCAAGATTTCAGTATCAGGCAATTCCAGACTTTTTAATGGTAATATACATTTAGAAATATATATTTATTATGTCTTATAGTCTTACTTTCAGCAGCTCAAATCAACTTTTCATTCCATGTTGATTTTGGCGGTCCCTGTGGACAGAGGTGGTATTGTTTCACTTAATGTCTGCTTACATGTTCCCTCCACTTCAGGTGGACCTTCAGTCAGTGGCTGAAACAACTCAACCAAAGCAAACCTCAACAACTTTTTATCTGATTTCGACCCGGTGGCAGGCATTAGAAGAACTATTACAAATGAAAAGAAAGAGACAATTTCCTCACTGTTGTTGTTGTAGGTCGTATAAAGACATCGGTATGAAATTGAGACAGTTTCATAACCGGGTAAAAGCTCGTGTGAGTGCTTTTTAACTGTTGCTCAGAGCGATCTTTGTCTCTTTCTGCCCTTTCAGTTGTCAGTCTGCTTGAACCATTGTACAGCTTTGTTCTCCACGAACAAACCCTTCATACAAAATAACATCTATTTATAATAAAAACCCTCTGAAATCCATTCAAAAACGCAGAGCAGTCCTCTCAGGCATCTGACAGTCTTAAGCTGCAATGATTGCAAACCTCTGAATGGTGATGCTGCAACACACTAAAAATAAATGATTAAACCTGTTTAAGTCAACACATACTGATACCTTTTCAAAATAAAACATCATATCAAGTATCAATACAAACACTGAATTCGAGCAAAATCTGAACTGTCCGTAAGTGAAAAGTGTGATACAGTATGTGCTCTTAAAGTACAAATATTATACTGTCTGCTTTCTGGTTACTGAACTATAAAAACAACCAACCAACCAAATGACTTTCATATATGTGCCAACAGTCAAGATTCAGCTGACATTAAAAATAGTGACTGCTAGCAATATAAACCGTGATTTAAAGCTTTGCTAAACGTCACCGTGGAGCTTTGGCACACCAACCATCTGGGTATCGCTTGAATACAGAATGTAATTACTCTCAACACAATCTAGGGCAATAAAAACTGATGAAAACCTTCGGAGTCACATCCACTTTATGACTGACGGATGCCATCTGGCCGACGGCGCTCGAAAGAAATGGAGGAGGAGAGGTGGTCACATCCTCCCGACGGGCATCAGACGAAACGTGCAGCACGTCTACATGAGGATGATTTTTTTTTAAACTTTTACTTTTACTTCTTTGTGCTGAGAAACCTGCAACACAGAGGTCTTTAAAGCTAAATCCAGCAGACTAGCAGAGCAGCCTCGGGACAGAAACTCCCTTGTTTTAACTGGATTCTGCTATCAGTGAGTGATAATCCTTATGATGACACAGAATACGGGGTCAAGCCGAGGTTTTTCGAACAGGGGTTGTGGTTAATCTTCAGTCATTTAAGCACCTAAGGTCCCCTTGTGCATAGTAGTAGGAAATAGGTCGAGATAGCCCCCCCTCCTCACCGGAAGACATATTGCAATCTGATCTCTGCAACCCTGCCTCTCCGGTCTCGCAGCTCGATGTTGCCGCTCTGTTTCCTCATCCTACGGCTGACACACCGATCATCTGGGTCAGGTTTAACGTCGCTAAGAACGAGCGCTCTCCTCTGGGCGCCCCGTACTCGTTAGCGCGGCGTTATCAGGGAGGCGATAGGGAGCCTCACAGGCAAAATGTAATAATGTAACAGCGACACAAGGAGAGATTTATTTTTAATACCAATAGACAGAGCTAAATCCCTCTCGAGCGGAACAAATCCTCTGGTGTCTTCATACAAGTGAATGGTCCCCGGGAAAAAAAAAAAAAAAAAGAAGAAGAAAAAAAAAACAGCTGCCGGATGTGGTGGGAGGGGGGAAGATGCATTTACATTTACATTTTCAGCATTCAGCTGATGTTCACGTCCGTAAAGATGTGAATGAACAGGTGTCTAGCTCGAGGACACTTCAACAGGACGCGAGATCCAACCCATGAACCCGAGACGGCAGAATAATCTCTGCTCCACACCCCGGTGCTAACCAGGATTTTATCTATTTATATATGAAGCTATTTTAACTCTGTAATATCTAACGGAGATCAAGACGCTCTTCATCAAGGCAAACCTGGCGGAGAATGCGGGCGCAGAGACAAAAATAAACAGTGTACAGAGATCTAAATGTAATCAAAGAGTATACAGAGCAGGGAGAAAAGCAATTTATTATATAAGCAATCCGATAAGCAGGAGGCCAATATCAATCCTGCAGGTTCATGAACCAAATTACTTGAGTCTCAGCAAAACAAAATGAACACAACTCCTCATTTTGGCTTGTCACAAGTTCACTCTTCGGCAGATTGAATTCATATTTATCACTGAAACAGCTTTGCTTTGACTTCCACAAAGACAGAGCGGAGTGTCATTACGCGACTTTATCAGAATATTAAGGAATTTGAGATATTTTTGAAGTATTTTTGGCTGGTAGTGAGACTAAATCCCTCCTAAATTCAGATGCAAAAAGGAGAAGCCGAGCAGACGTCGCAAAAATTGCAGCTGAAGGTGCATTAAAATTTCATATTAAACAAATGTAGTGCAGGATTTCTCGAGATTGTTTTCTATGATCCCTAAACTCTCAGGCATAAAATCATTAACACTTCTTCAAAGTTTTTTGTTTGTTTTTATGTTTTTAAACACAGCATGACTTATTCATGTTTCTAAAAAGAGTACAGATGTTGTGTTTCTTTTCTTCATTGATTCCCCGCCTCGTGCAAACATTTCTGCATCATGAGGGATCACAGAGGCAGCGCTGAAAGATTTTTTTGTCTCTAAGAGCTCTTTAACAAACAGAGGATTAAACCTTTGACCTTGTTATACTCCTTCTGTTACTCAAAAATGGTAAATGTCTGAGGATAAGCTGCGATTTAGCACTTGCGTAAAATGATGAAAGGACACGGATGATGGAACAATGTTTCCTATTTAGACATAAAACACAACACATGAAACATGGGCTGACTTTTTGCCTTTGATTCAGACAAAACATGGTCTGAATATCAAACTAAACCTAAAAAGATCCATTTCTGAAGCTCAGATTGCCTTTTTAGATTTCAGCACTCCAACGTTTCCTCACACAAATACAATCCAATGTGCCGGTGAGACAAAAAAAACACATTGACTATCACTTCAAATGTCCAAAACAACCTGCGCATCTGAATCCTTTCTTTTTTTGTAATGGTACTTTGGCTCACTGAAAAATCATCCTGTTGATAAGTGGTCAAATAACAATTACAAACAACTTATTTGGGCATTTTATTTTGAAAATTCTGTTTTTTTGAGACTGTAGTTGGCAGCACGAGAGAGCAATTTGAAAGAAACACTTGCATGTAACATATTTTATTTTCGTTTCAATTAACAACAAACGAACTACATTTAAGTGCTTGTCTTAGACACTTAAAAATGTAATATCCACACCAGTTTCCAGGCGTCTAACTCAAAGCTGGGTTGCAGAAAGCAATCTTTTTTTTTTATTTCCAGCTGAACTTATCAGTTATTCAGTCCTGTTATTGGTGTGGATATTGTTGCTATCTTTCCAACAGCTACGACACTTTTGTCTCCTCGGGTCTTAAATAATGTAAAGCAATATATTCTTGTTTAAGCCACAGAGCTGCAGCACATCTACGTTCAGTTTTTAACTCTGCTGCATTTCACTTAAATGCTGGCTTTGTTTACACTGGCCTTTGTTACCTTTAGGATTTAAGATCTCTCTAATTACTGTATTTATTTATTTACACAGTTTGGGTCCAGTGATTTTTTTTTATCTCTTATAGATCCGCTTGGTTCCCAAACGGCTCCCAAAGTTCATGTGACCTGTGATGAAACCTCTCTTAAGTTTGAGGGTCAGTAAACCTTTTTTTTATTGGTTTTATTGATGCCTCTTTACCCCATATTGTTTTTCTTTTAAAACGCTTTTCTCATCTTCTTCACATGTGAAGCTGAAGTGCTTATTTATATATGAAAATGATGCCAATAGCTGCAGTTTTGTGATCATTTGATATTATCGATGCTCAGTTTTTATGCAGAGATACGACTGGGCTGTGCATGCTCTCTTTTCTCTCTCTTTGGGTGTTTGTTTCTGTCTCATTTGAGCTCTTTGGTTTCCTCCCACAGTCTAAAGACACGCAGGTCATGTAAACTGGAGACTCTAAATTAACCATAGGTGTAAATATGAAGTGTGACTGTGTTAGGCTGCTCGCAGGCTGCATGCTGGGATTGGCTCGAGGCCCGGGAGAGTCTAAATACGATCAGCTGGTGCACGGTCACTTCATGCAGCCGGTTACATCTCCATATCTGAAAATCTTTCTTAGCCTCTGCTGTTGATTTTCTTTTCTATAATCCCCATTATAACCCACCTGTGTTTTACATACAGGCCAATGAGTTGACTCATCACAGGTTTCCCTCGATGAGAGAGAGAGAGAACCATCCCTTTTGTTACCCTTTTAGTATAATTATATTGTAGCCCACTAATGATGGGTATTATCCAAATTTAGATGATTAAAATTCAATTACGTTCCAGTTTTCTTAAAAAAAAAAAAAAAACAGGCCACGTTTGTTGGTGGAGCACAATAGCATCCAGAACAGCACAATGCTTGGCTGGAAGCCTCCGTCCACGGGGGTGTGAAAGCTAGCTGTGTTATTGTCATTTATGCATTTTTTATTATGTATACATTTTGCTGTTGCACTGTGTTGTTTTTTTCCTCCTTTATTTATCCTGTTCTCGCTCCGTCTTTAATATCGCCTTCGCTCGTCACATTGATTTTGTTGTTTGTTTGACAAAAAAGTGCTTATTCACCAGCCGCTCGGGATGTTTTATCCCAACCACACTGCTTTTATATGATGCAGTTTCTTCTTTTTAGATGTCTTAACAGCTGATTTGTGTGTTTATCACTGCACCGCGCTGAAATGAATGAAGCCATCCAATAATGGCAGCTGGTTTTAAGTGACTCGCTGGTTCCAGTCAGCCTCTCGATCTCATAACGATCTTTAAATGTCATGAATTGTGGCGAGGCGAGGGCAAACACAACGTGGCACCGGGAGCTCGTCCCAGAGCGCCACATTAAAACGAGCAGCCGGGCTAATGCTCGTGTTTTTTGCTCGCCGCTATTAGCGCGTCGAGTAATCTGTTCAACGAGAGGCTGTTTTTTGAAAAAATGAGCAGATGGTTGAGCAGGATGAAGAGCGGAGATTCAAAGCGAAGAACTGTCAGTAGTTTTAAGAGAGTGTACGCTCACACGCATACAAAAAAAACAAGGTCTGGTGGGAAAAGATAAGGCCTAATTAATTTCATTATCAAAATTACGGACTACAAAACAAGAACATCATTTGTTTAATTTAGCATAAAACAGTTGCTGTTCTTCAAGGACCCTTTCAGTGGTGTCTTTGGCCTCTTTCTTGAGGGCTTTCAGCTATCTATCACAGTCAAAAACAGGGAGTAAACATGGCCTCTATTAGAAAACATGGCGGGGAGATGATTGACTGGGCTTAATACAGCTCCTGTCGAACATCATAACCATGAATCATTCAGTTTCCTTTTTCACAAATTCCACAGCATCAATGTGATTATACAAACACACATTTGGTAGCAGTCAGCACACAGACTGTCAGAATCAATAAGCAGACGTTGTTGTTTTTTCCCCTCACACCACAACAGCTTTCTCGATAGGATGATAGCAGCCCAAGCCTGAGGCACTGACATATTCGTCTCTGTTGTGTCTCTCGTTTCTATTGGGCTTTGACAGTCAGTGTTTATGTGTGTGTGTGTGTGTGTGTGTGACATGCACTCTGTGAGGTTCGCTGCCTCAGGCTTCGGGAGGAAGACAGCTCAGATCCATCTATGAATGAGACAGGGCACATCTGCATATGCAGGTTGCAGGCGGCCATGTTTGTTTGTTCTGCTGGGATCCCATGGGTGCACTGATCAAGAGTACCTGCCAGTTGGATTGTGCCAGATGAAGACATGTGGTGCAGGGAAAAAAAGAGAGAAAGAAAAAAAAAAACAACCGTGTCAAGTCACTCCTGAGCGCGGGCTAAAAAACCCTGCCTCTGAGCAACAGATGGCCGGGAAACCAGAGGCGAGACGTTCTTATTCTCTCGCTTTGGTCAAGAAAAGTACAAACAAAAGGCTTCAAAAAACAAGCAAATTTTTACAAATCATGGAGCCCGAGACAGCTACCATTGTGTTAAATCCAAAGGGGTAATATAAAGTAACAAAGGCTTTGATGAAAGACGAACAGGTGACAAATTAAAGGCACAAACATGAATAATTGAGCAAGGAGACGTAATGAATGCAGATCTTTTGAAAGAACGGCGTTTAATCCCTCCAGCAGAGATCCTCAGAGAATCCATGACAGGAATCAATGAGGCTGTTCTGCAGTCTCAGGTGGTGTAAATCTGATAGTTTGTGTCTTATCAAACTTTGTCAACTAACCTGCTGCTTATTCCACTGGTTAACTGATTTGTTATATTATAAAAGACACCATAAAGTACTGGAAAATACCAGAACAGTTTCTCAAGCAGGCGATATCAAGGTGTTTGTTTTGTCTGTCCATCAGTCGAGGACCAGAAGTTATTCAGTTCTTACATTTATGGAGCTAAAAAAAATTTTCTTTCTTTATTGACAGACTCACAGAAGAGTGAAGGAATTGATTTTCTTTCGCTTTCAACAAATCCAATTTTCGGACACCCTTTTAATCTTTGCTTCATTTTGTTTCTCTCGTCCCCGTTTTCTTTTTTAAATTTCAGCGTTTGTCAATTCATTTACAGGACCTCGATGTTTTGATATAAAAATGGGTCACTTTTATATTTTGTTCCATTCCAAAGGAGATTCATTTTGAAGGGAGAAAAGTGAGTGAAAGTGGATATTTTGTGTGTTTTTGCATCTATTTTCACACATATTGCTGCTATACATAAAAGCTGTAAACCAAGGGTTAATAAATAACCCTTTCCATAATTATTTCCAACTTCAAACCACTGTTAATCTTCACTGCTGCTGTTTGTTTGTGTTTGTTTTGTTCTGTGACTGTTTTCCTCGACATACTGTACCTTTCCAGCATATTTATGCTCTTAGAAGTCAAGCGCAGATGATTTGGGCCTTTTGGGTTTCTGTTAATTGCAGCATTGAACGGCTGTTTATCAAAGCGCTGATTGCAAGATGCAAACCAGGTAAACATCTGCTTCATTTTTTTTTTTTTTTATCCTGCAGCCTGAGACACAAGTCGTTCCGGTGTTTCTTTTAATTTCAGCTCAGGCAAAGTAAACACTGCAGTTTTTACGACATTACAGCCACAGACACTGCTAATAAAATGTGCATCATTAAACTAACAAATACTGCAGATTAACCAACGAATGCCCTCGACACAGTAAAGTGCTTTCTGATCTGCAGGATGTCATCATTTGTGGTGAAAAATAGATGTTTTGTAATGTGAAGATTGGTGAGGTTAAGGCACAAACTGACTAACTAGATTAGACCAACTATTTATCTAGTTAGTTTTATGGGAAAATAACATGAGAACATATGCTGTTGTACACATATACAGCTTCTAAGTTTTCATTTTTCATTCTTGATTCTTCTTAATCTCTGCAGTTTGTTGTCATTATATTTTCACGACTCCTCTTCTCAACATATTAAAGAAGTTTTATTTGTTTTCATTTTGTTTTTCTTCGGCCGGCGCTCGTGCACGTTGAACGCTGATGATTTGGCCTCTTCCAGCTCTGTTAATTGTCTCATGCTGCTTTGAAAACTTGCTTATCAAAGTGCTGATTGCCAGACCTCTTTCATAGCTGACAAATGCAGCTAATTGGCAATCAACCTAATAGGAACCCATCTTGGTGGCAGTGTTTGTCATTGCGGGTTGAAGAGTCAAAGTAATTTCCTCATGAGGTGTTCAAATTATTTTATGTCCTGTGTATATATGTGTGTGTGTGTGTGTGTGTGTGTGGGTGGTTGTGATAGTTCTAGGAAACAAATACAACTTTTAGATGCTCATGGTTAAGATAAAAGGCCAATGTTCTGCAACCCGAGAGCTTTTTTTTTTCATTGTAGTTGCAGTGAAAGTGTACATGCTGACTTTCAGCCTGTTACTGGACCCCTGCCAGTGACAGCGGCCTGAGGTAAATCCACCTACAGAGTCTGAACAACATCTCTGAATGGTTACAACAGTCAGAGTGCCCACAAAAGGACATAATAATGGACTGGGGTTGTGCACAGGCAGAGACGGGACGTTTCTTTAGCACCATGGACAGCACCACGAAGGCAGGTGAAGAAAAGCCTTGTTGTCCACGGAGAGGCCGAGTCTGACAGCACTCACGGTACCTGTCGTTCTGCACTTTTGCCTTCAGGCACAAGACTGTTTCTCTGGGCTCCAAACAAGAGTGGACAATTTCACTTTGTTTGATTTATGTAGGTTAAAAAATCCTCAGTTGCAAGCAAATCAGCGCCTGCAAAAAAAAGGCACAAAGGCTCATATGTGTTTCCTTTTTTTTTATGGGGGTTTGGGATTTGAATGCGGGAAATGCTGGAAAGACCTTTGGGCAAATGCTGGGAATTGAGTTCCTGTTATTTCCTGGAAATTATCTGCAAAATCTAATCTTGTTTCCTGAGAAAAATACCTGTGGGACCCAGGATCTTTAGCATGTGTGTGCTTCGGTGAGTTCGCATGTTGGAGAGTATTGTGTGCAATGAAACACAGACCCTTTCTCGACCTCATTAATGCTGCACATCAACTATAATCCGACCTTGAAATGCCAATAATTATGGTAGTATAACTGTGGCTGCAGGATTCCTCCAAGTACTTTTTAGGCTAAAATGAATGCTTATGGATCAGGTGTTAAATATTGTGTAATAAATGGAAACTATACAAGAGGTTAAACAAGTCTTTAAATTATACAAGCAGAGTACAGACTGAGGTTAATCAAGTGGACACTGAGCGAATAAAATGACAAATGTTACAACTAAACATCCAGGAACAATCCTCTCATTCCTAAAAACACTGAAACGACACGGCGGTAAAGTGAAATGGATGCATTTCCTTTCCCGGACTCTCACCCCGGGTCAGCGCTAACGCGGTCATACATTCTCATTTATTCAATCATAAAATTAAGGATGGTAATGCTGAAACAAAATGCCAAAAAAGGATGGTTGGTTTCTACCTCAAAGACAGGAGAGTGTGCCTTTGAGAGGAATTGTTATTGTGCTATTTAAAATGACAGGAAACCTCTCAACCTTTGCTGGATTTAGGGAGGAAGATGAATCATTAATTTCCTAACAAACATCTGCAAAACACTAAAATGTCCCAGTTGTCAATTTTCACTACCAAATTTTCCCAACTTTCTCTGCAATTACAATGATAATTCTAAAATAATTCAAATATAAATATATTATAATTGTTTTCAGTACGTACATAGATGTTGTCATGTCTCATTATTACAAAACCCAAAATAAAAACATGACAGTACACCACAAATCTAAATTTAACACTGATTAGTCTGTTAGTCAATCAAGGTGACGTCATCAAAGCTGTTTTTAGCCTGCGAGTCACAGATAAGCATCATAAGCTCTTAATGGCAGGAACTGTCAGTATGCTAACAGTTGGCCTTTTGCAAAGAGCTCCAGGAGGCTTACTCCTTCCTTTGTAAAGTGCCCGACAACTACAAAGCTGCCTTCACGGCGTCCATGATGTTGAAAGAACACTTGGTAGGTGTGCTAAGTCGACATAATTATACCCCTTTCTAATTAAAACGCTTATAGTGTGTGTATAACTTCATATTCGTGTGTGCAAGAACACGTAGTTCAATTAAAGAGCCCAGCGTGGGCGTTTGAAAAAATACTGTCACACTACATTGGTGTCAAAATAAAGTTTTGAGAACAAATCAAATCATCAGCTTTGGCATATTTTCTTAAGCTGACACTTATTGTAATTACTCAAGTACGGTGGTAGCGCTTCAGCATGTTTACACACAATTTTTTTAACAAAATCACGCTTCTAATTAGATAAAATCAATCAATTAATCACAAATAGATCCCTTTTAATTAGGTTTCAGCGTTAGTAAGACAAAATCTACAGCTCTATTTGTAGTTAAGCTGAAGATGATATGCAATGTTTTATATTAATAAGACAGTTACTAAAGAAAATGTGAATAAATACAGCAACCACTGACCCTTTCAATGTACATATGATCATGCACGTCATTTTAAGATACAACTGTGCCTGATGAAGCTTTTAATGCCGCAGTTTTCACTTCAAATGAGGATGTTTGCAGCCTACCTGATAGTCTGACTAGCAAACAACACCAACAAACAGTAACAACAACATAAAAGTGTGTCAGATAAAAACCTAAAAGACCAGTTCCCATTTAAACGTTGCACTGGTAGAAAATGTCAAACAGCTCCTGGCATATTTTAAGTCAAGTGTGTGACCTTCGTTACTCAAAACCTCGGACCGGCTGGGCTGAGGTCGATAACAATAACCACCTACTGGGCGGGAGAGTAGGCGCTTCATGGGAGTCCACTTTGGTAAAATATCTTCTTTTCACTCCTCAACGCTGTTATATGTTGTTCTGTTGCCCTTATTACCAATCATACTTGATTACATAAAGTTATTGACCAGCGAAAAACAAAAGATAATGGAGGCAAATCGACTGAAACCTCTTTTTGTCTGTCACTCGATGCCATTACATTACCCTCGACGTGTCTGCCCCTCCTGCTCTCTCAACCCGCTGGGCTTGCATTTGTCTCTTGCTCGGGCACGGATTTAAAAATAAAATGCACAAGATAAAACACGTCCGGGACTTCGACCTCTCCTCTGCAGCCCCCGACAAGTGAGGCTTGCAGAGTCAAACAGCTACGACCGAACCGGACATTAATCTTCATTTTATCACGCGGCGCTCTCTATGAATCACATTTACCTTGTACACAACAGACTCCGACCCTTTAAATAATTTATGTACCCTCTCCTCACTCGGGAGGTAAAAGACAGGAGGAGGAAGAATTTACTACTCTTGAATCAGAGCGAGGAACTCGAGGAACAGATTCAACAGACGAGATGAGTTAAGGGACTTTTTTTTTTTTCTTATCTTATCCCCCACATTTGGACGCGAGCAGATCCACTTCTTTATCTTCTGTTGTCGAGTGAATCAGTCGAGCGTAACTGACACCAGGCTTGAGCCCAACTTCCTGGCAGACGTTAAAGTAAATTCGACAGCGCATTTCCAATCCGTCTCATGCAGCGCGGTCTTCGGAGCTAAACGCAAACATCTTGTCTCTCATCTGCCTCGTGATTAAATTGCCTTAAAGTATCAATCCCATTTAATTACTGTCATTATCATCAATGAGAAATTACCAGCGCCCAAAACGGCAGGGTTAATTAGGCTTTCAGGGACGGAGAGATTATTTATTTATCTGTAGTCGCCTGCGAAGGGAAGATATGAATTGGGAGTTAACTTCACGTAGAGTCTGCCCCGCTTACTTAACCAGCTCCTTGTTGTTTTCTCTGACTCACTTTACTCTCCTGCTGTCACTTTGCCTCCCGTCACCGCCGCCTCTCACCTCCTGACTCTCCTTTTGTTTTTTAATCTGGTTTGTTTTCAGTGTCACACAGATATCTGCGTGCACCGTTCGATCTTACCCGCGGAAAGTTTGACGCCCGTGTCCTTTCAGATAAACAAAAATGACTTAATGTCTTGTCCATTTGCTTGCTCGACAGACGCTCACAGATCTCTGACGCGATGATGTGAGAGCCCTTTTTTTTTTAAAGTTTTGCTTGAAGAGTGACTCGAACCTTTTTTCTGTGTTCATCTAGCAGCAATCCAAAACAAAAGAGGTCCTTTAACAGATGATTTCACACATCAAAGGACAAACCAAAGCTCTCCTTCTTCGAAAGCACAGCTCTTTTTTTAACTGATTCGTCTCCTCTTTTTGGATAAATGTGTTCAAATCTGCAAAATCGGCTGTTGTGGAGATTTGTTTGAAATCGAAACGTGCTCACTCCTCTGATCTTGATGGGACATGATTGAGAACTGCTGCTCAAAGCCGGTGGATTTTAGTTCAGAGAAGTGAGCAATTTACATTTCAACACAATACTCTGATTTCACACTTCTAAACACTTAGAAATCAGCGAGGCAAGAAATAACCACTAAGTCCGTGTGAGACGGCTGCAGCGGCGTCTCATTGGAAACGTAAACAAGTGTTTGAGAGAAGCAGGAAAATAATGACAACAAAAAAAACTCACTTCTTTGGCGGCACCTGTCCCACGTTGACTCGGACGCAGATGACCTTGCGAGTCTGCATTCCCATGGAGCAGGGACCCCGGCCGGCACGGACACCCACGGAGGTGTTGAGGGACGAGGCGGAGGGGTCCTCGGTACAGGGCCCCCAGGGGCCCGTCTGCCAGTGGTAAACGGTGCAGGCGTGTTCGTTACAGTTGCGTACCTCCTGAAGGGCGCTGCTGTTCGGACACAGCGCGCCGCCTGAGAAAACCAAAACACACTGAATTTCAAACTGAGCAGAGGGGGGAGATTTATTGGAAAGCTTGAACCACCTATTTCTATTTATTTAGTGATTTTTTTATACAGATTAAATGAAGACGTGTAAAGTGAGAGGAGCTGCTGCTGCTGCTGACAGACTCACTGAGAATTATCACTAAACCCTGCGGAGCATTTTAGACTCTTTCAGCTCGTTGTCTCGCTTCGTTAACTTCATCGTTGTGATTCAATCTCGCTGCTCTCATCGGCCTCGTCTCCGGCAGCAGCAGGTGGCTGTTTCACTTCACTAAACTACCTGCCCAGCACCAGCAGACAGACGGAGAAAATTAGGGACTAGCTGGTGAACATGGTAGAACATTTAGATGCTAAAGAACCATATTTTACTTTCAGGAGTCGGTGGAGACCAAAACAGAGCTATTTGAACATTTAAGTGGCCCGATAAATGAGTGAAAGTAAATGTTAATGCTGCTCCACAGACATATAAATGTGTAAGTGTGTTTATAACTTTATGAGGAGGTAATATTTCAACTCTGTGTTCACTGCTGTCTCAAGCAGAACAATCTGTTAATACTGCTTTAATACAAAATAAGGGCACATTCATAATCAGACCTGAAATAATCTTTAATCATGATTCAAGACCAGAGGCGTGTCTACATTTTCTGCTATTCACACTCTGAGTTTAAGTGCATTTACCCCACTTGACGCTCACTCCAGGAAGGAGCTCTATCAAATCCAGCACAACTGTCTGACAATTGCTTTTAGCTTATTTTTCTGCCTGAAAGTCCCCTGAATGAATCCTACACGCTTAAAAAAAGCTTCCACCGTTTTCAGTTTCCTGCCGTTCTTTTCTTTAAGAAATGCTTTCAACAGCATTTAGGTTTTATAGGTAATCACTGACAGCACAGAACAAAAATGATAAGAGCTATAGCATTTTATCTAAGCAAGCACAAAACTGGCCTCATATAGCGTCAAAACGTGGTCGCTCATATTCAACGTCAGCGTTTAGTGTTTAATGCTCTGCAACAGCCTCATAATTATACTGAATTTATCCTTAGAAAAGTATTCCCACAAAGCGAGAGATGTGTAAAAACTTTGAAAGGAAAGTGTAAACGATTCGGTTTCAAGTTTCAAGGTTTAAAATCTTGAGATGTGATAATTTGCTTCCTCAAGGTTGCAAACTGAAGCTCTGGATTTTTATCTGAGGCTGCTAAATGTTATTTAACTATGATAAAAGCTCAAGACAATCAAACACTCATTGTATTATCTTCTGTTTTATCAGTGGCGTGTGATTGCTTGATACTTCAAATCCCTGAATGTTGAATTGAGGTTTCACTTCATTAATCATATTTTATTGCCCAGTTTCTTTGGGAATACGTGCAAATGTTGGGGCAAGAGATGGGCAGCACTAAAGAGAATTTTTTTTCAATATTCTGAAGATGTTTTTATTTTATTATTAACATAATGCTTTTAATTTTAAGTCAGCCTGGCTTCCACACAGATTATTTAACAATGTGTGCCACTGAGTTGTCTTCAAGGGGAAACCTGGACAGAGTGATGAACAGCGATAATGTCCAGTTTTAAAAAATCAAAGCATAATAAGAAATGTGCAGAGATTATGTGTATTTACATTTGACTCTTGGTTTTCCTGATGACTATTTATGCTTTATGAGAGGACACGTCAGACTTTCACTGCACCGCTTTGGTTTTTACAAGCTGCTTCACCGGCGGACAGGGTTGTTCGAAAAGGCTGAGGCAGGAAAGATCTCCTCGGATGTCCCCTGTGGGAGATAAAACATAATAAAGTGCGCTCTACCGCAGGTCATTGTGCAGGAACATGGGATGAAGCGTCCTCCAGGGCGTCCTTTCAGAGGAGAAAACGGGATGCAGTGTAATACACGCCTCACGTGCTATAAAATGAGTTGGCCTCTAAATGGTTAAATCGTTCCCAGAGTGTTTTTAGTGCAGATCTGTGGCAGGGTTTCTCTGCACTTGATCTCCAGTTTTCTTCCATTTCCATCCTCGTCTTTGCGCTTCTCGTCCTTCAGCTGTCAGGTCGATGCACCAAAAGAGAGCCGCCTGCGATTTTAGAGTAACTGCCGACACTTAGAGCTTTCAGCAAAGATTGAGAGGCGTTTGCGGGGCTGAGTGAGTCCTCCACACCTGTATTTTGCCGCCGTAGTTGACGGAGAGCCAGCTCGGTAATGAGCGGCGCGTACTCGCAGCTGGGCCTGAATCACAGACTGCCCGCTCAGACAAATCTCGGCCTGATGGTTACCGAGAACGACTACCTTTCTGCTGACTGCGCCGCGGCAGATTATCTGACTAACAACACCATGATGCTCCATCCCACCACCAGCATGACACGGAGCCTCAAATGAGCTGTTGCTGAGCGGTGACCTAGAAAAGCTTTGTTTTGGACAGTGGGGGGAAATATGTGGGAGCTCACAGGAAACATGAACCACCCGACACGTTGGCAAACACATGCCAGCGTTATGAGAGTTACTTTAATGCGTTCATGTTTGCAGGATGAATTACAGTTGCACAAAGAGCTGGAGCGAGAGCCACTTAGCATGCATCTTAAATATCATTCAACTGATGGGTGTCACATAGTAAGAGGCACTTGGGTGATTATTGGCCCCACAATAATCACCATGGAATTAAATATGAGCTGCTATGTTAAGAAGGTCATTAATTAGGCTTATTAAACCATTAATTAGCACATAATGCGGTGCCAACATATTGGTGGTTGCCGTTTAATATGAACCCTGTATCTTTACAGCTTTGAGTTGCTCCTCTCGTTTCAGCATCCTTTTTTGTTTTTGTCTTCATTAATATGCAACACAGGAGCTACAAACTCTGCCAAGGAGCTCAAAATCTAATCAGATAATCTACTCTGCAGGGGGAAACCTGTGGTGGAGATACAAAGCCTCTTTCAGGTATTGTTCTTGAGTATTTGTCTCTCAACAGACAGAAGTGTATAGTTTGATATGATTTCCTTTGTATTTCCACCGACACTCGGATGCTACTACAAGCACAGACACTACAGCATATTTCTAGTCTACAGTCAAAGATTTACCAAAAAGTTCTGGAAACTTTGGCACCTGGGAAAGACCTTTAATAAATACAGATATAAAACATGTTAATGTGACAGGTGAGTTTTTGCAGCGCATAAACTAATACGATTGTACAACAACAGAACACAGCACAACACAATCAAGCTATTTCACACATGGCCAGACTGTATTACACACTATATACCAGCTGAATAAATCTGAAATTAATTCTAAGTTACCCCAAAGCTGTTATGTTAATGTAGTTTTAAGGAGCCAAAAACAAGCTAACAATCTTCACTCTGCGACGTGTAGACACATAGCTAGAGGTTCAACACAGCTACCAGCAAACTCTAATTACAAACGTTTACCCTCCATCACCGTGATCCACGCCACGACCATCGCGGTGACTGTGAGGAGAACACACACTCAGATAAGACGGAGGGGGAAATGTTTGGAGACGTGACAGAGAGAAAAGACAGGCGGACGTGAGGCGAGGCGAGGCGACGCGCGGCAGAGATTTAAACCGGAGAGAACAAGCACATGCAGGGAAATGATCTTAGCGACAGATAAAAAGTGAGTGTCAGGCGAGGAGACAGACCAACAGAAATAATCAGCGGGACAGATAAGCAGACCGTTTGAGATAAGCACAAATGCACATGCAGACGAGTGTGAAATCCAGACATTCAGTGAGTGACAGCGAAGGACGACTTGAAAGGCCATGACTAAGCCAATATCCAGGCCTCATCTGCATATGTTTCCATACACGCTGGTGCGGGAGGCTGTCAGGTGGGCGGAGACTCACCTTCGCCGGCGTTGTAGGCCAGAATGGAGCGAGTCCTCATCTGCTTCCCCTCGATGGTCTTGCTGGAGCAGGTCTGGGAGCAGGTGGACCAGGGAGTCCAGTCGCTGAGCACGCAGTCCCTCGAGCAGGGCACCTCGCAGGGCACCGGCTCCGGGGGCGGAGAAGACGAGCAGAGATCTCTCTCCACCTCCTCTCCTGGAGAGAAAACAGTGAAAGAAAGTGACACGATCAAATGTGGAGGATGGAGAGAAAGATGTTGAAGCAAAAAACTGCACAACATGCTAACAATGGGTGATCATTTTTGAAACTTTAAACGTGGAAAAATAATAGGACAACAATACTTTTGCTCACATTATTAGATATATATATGTCAGAGTACTGATAGTAAGAGAGTGCAAATAATAATAAGGTATACTCTTGCTATAAGATATGCAAAAAATATTCAGACAATCAACATCAGAAATGACCAAAAAATGATGCAGAAGGAGAGAGGAAATATATTTTCCATCATACAGAAACCACCATCTGTCTTTTCAGGTAATGACTCTTTGCCTTCAAGCTTATTTCAGAGCAATATAGTCAAAAATATAAAAGTTTTATGTTGAAATCCAGAACAGGTGGTTTTGGAGTTGATTTGCTGTTCATTACTTTCAAAATTTCCATATGCGTTTCCTGGGAAACATCGTTATTTTAGAAACTACCCTCTGTGTGAATCACAGTATCGTCAGAAGAACGACGGCGGTATATATAACGTATAGAGGGAAAATTTAGCAAATAAGGGAGAAGGATTTTAGCGTCGGTCATATCAGGGAATTCTCTTGAGATATTAAAAGCACTGCAGTTACATTAGCCCCTTAAATTACCCCAGGATGTGAGAAATGAGCCTTTTTAATTAAAAATCAAAACGCAAATATCTCCGACATATCCTCATTAGTACAACCTCTGTAATTACAACTGCATTTCCCCATTATAACTGTGTTTGTGTCGCAATGCTGCAGAGTAAAAGCAGCCGTTTCAAAGCAAAAAGCCACATTTCATTGTCATTTCTTTGTGTGTTTGTATTACTTTGGTTGCCCAAAGAAGGAAAAATATAAAGGTGTTACATGTTTAAAAAAGAGAAATTAGCCTGTGGAGCCTGGTGCTGTTATTTGCCAAATGAAGATAGACTGGGTGGTGACTTTGGTAATGAAAATAAACTTGAAGGCTCAAAGATTCATCGCAGGAATTAGATTATCACCCTCAAACTACACTTCAGCGCAGAGACTGTTGGAGCAGCTGGGAAAAACGAACAGCTGCGCGTCTTAATTGATGGCACAGTGTCGAGCGTGCGAGCCCAATTCAAAACGCAGAGACGTGCTTGTTTTCTTAAGACGTCCGCCGTCCCCGAGACAACTGGCACGATCAGTTGGCATTGTCTGAACGACTCATTGTGGCTGCTGCGGAAACTGAAAAGAAATCTGCCCGACATGAAGAGAAGATTCGGAAAAGAGTGTAAAAGCAGGATACGACAGCAGCAAGAGAGTCGTCTATCCAGGAAAAAAAAAAGAGATTTATTTAAGTATCTTTGTGACTTTCTGCTCTTTTAACTTTATTTGATGTAAAGCAGTCTTGATCCAGGCCAGGTTTGCAAACATGAGGGTGAACTTCCTGAGGACAGAGGTGAGGCGTACTGACATCTCACTGAAAGATTTATGGGCAAAATTAATACAATTTCATGAATTATGAAGTCAGGCTGTAATTTCCTGCTGTCCGCTGGAATCTCCAGCCTTTAAATCCAAACCCTAATCTTTATGTGCAAGCAATGTTTCATCACAGACTGCATTAATAAAGCGTCAAACCTCCAACCTAACCTCCAGAAATATCCAACAGCACCATAACGGGTGACACGTCTGATGTTTCTGGGTTTCACTTTACCGCAGAAATAATTTAAAACCTTTCACTTGTGTTTTCCCATTTTGACATGACGGTTGATTATGACCCTTTTTATGGCTTACTGTAGAATAGTCACATTAATGCACTCCTTCCTCCATCTCCACACTAAAGTGGCGCCAAACATGGAGAGCAAATTCACATGGGATTGCCACATTTTTACACCATCCTCCATGTTTTATTAATGAGCCCCCCCCCCTCCTGCATCAGCCATAAGTGGATTATATTAACCCACATATTCGTCTGTGTTGCTGCATGTTTTGCCATGAAGCGAGCGGGGGAATATTTTCCTCCTGTAAGCGGGAAAATGTAAACCTTTCGATGGCTGAATTGAAATTTCAAGCAGGAGGAGACTTGCTTGAGCTTCAAAAAAAACAAAAAAAAAAAAGTCAGACTGGGCCTGACTTTGCATTAAGATGTCACTTTGACAGATACGCAGTGAACCAATCATGACCGAACTGAGAGGAGGCATGAAAATAAGACGTGACAAGGGACCCCGGCAGTTTTCAGGCTCACACGGAGAAAACATGAATGAGCAGAACACCCACTATGAGAGGAAAAAAAGCCTCCATGCTCGGTGTGCAGAGGAGACACAGCTCTCTGCCTAAGTGGGCAGGCAGTCAGCATGGGGAATATCAATAGCCAGTTTCAATAACATTTGTATCGACCTTCGCCTGTTGTCTGGGGCCCGGCTGTGTGGCCTTTTCTTTTATGACTGGGACACACTCGGAGAAAAAAAATATACAGCTGACATTGCAGTGAAAAATCTCTGAGGCGAAAAAAAAGCGGAGTGAAAATCCAAACAGAACAGATCAATTTTCATCAGATGAGGGAGTGAAGGTGTGTGGAGGGAGGGGAGGGGTGGGGATCAATCAACCGAAGTCAGGAGAGAGAGAGAGAGAGCGGTGCAGAGTTACTCCTGCAGCTCAGACGAAGCGTCCACCGGACCGACTTCAGAAAGCACCTGCAGCCGACTTGATTTGTGGCAGACATTAGAAGGACAAATCAAGTCCTCTCGCGGTGGAAAACATGAACAAAGTCACCGCGCGGGGTCATAAAATGGAGATTTACAGAGTCACATTTGGAAGCGAATGTGATTCAGAGCTGCAGAACTTTCTAACTTTTACATGCCGAATAAATAAAACGGTATCCAATCAGTGCCTCGCCAGAAAAAAAAAAATCTACTGAAATAAAAATCAATACTGTGCTGTAGCTTATTCTGTCTAACATTTGTCCACAACCTGGAGGCGATAGCAAGTATGGAAAACCTGTCTGCTCCATCGCCCCTTATATTAAAGATTTACAGTAATAAAGAGTAGAGGTAAAAATCAGGAGCAGCAAAGGGCACAAGATACTCCAAGACCTCGGGATTGATTTGATTTAACGCGAGTAAGGTTTAATTGTGCGTGCAGAGAGGAAAGCTGTAATGAGAGCGAGAGAAGGTGGCAAAGCCGAATCAAGCAAGCGTTAAAGTGGGAGCGAGAGGAGGAGAGAGGAAGGAGGACTCCGGGGAGACGACTCTGGAGAGGAGGCCGACGAAAATGGCAACCGGGAGTCCAGTGGTGGAAATCTTCTCACGTACGGAGTTGGAGGGTCAGCGGAGAGGTGACTTTGAAGAATATAGGATTTTTCACACAAGGTCAGACCTGCGCTTCTCCACTGCAAATGGAGGTGGGTCGAAAGCGAGCAGCAGGTAGGAATTTGCTCGATATCGTCAACCAGCAACAACAACAAAAAAAAAACCATCTCTGCAGGAAGAATTTGTTTCACTTAATCAAATGATTAGCTCAGTTTTTTGAATCATTAAAGCTGATTCAGTAAACTCTTGTGATGTGCTCGGACAGGCTGAACGCTCACCGTTGCTGTTGACACACCGGACCTGCGCGATCTGAGCGCCGGAGCCGCACGGCCTCTCGTCGTCAGGAACACACGGATCCAGGCTGACCAGCTGCCACTCGTAACAACTGGGCTCGTCGCACGGCACCGCCTCCACCAGGTGGGGGCAGTTTCCGGGCCCTCCGGTCGGCTCGTTTGTGATCTGTCGTTTCCTCAGTTTGAACCCTGCAGAGGAGCAAAGAGCGTGAAGACGATCATCGCAAGTGACAAACAAACTGCTCCACATTTGGAC
>JBAJHX010000036.1:3682159-3694210 GCA_037176925.1 Amniataba percoides | reverse complement strand
GTGTTTCAAACCCTGTGTGAAGCACTTTTTATATTTTATTTCAGTGACACTTTAGAGGGAAATATTTATTTGACAGGCTTTGCTACTAGTGACTTTTCAGATGGGAATTTAAAAATTAAGCTTTTAAGCAACATAATATTACTTCATAATTCTTTGTTGGAGAAAAAAATCAGTGTTTTTCTTTCGTGGCTCAATGTCACAGACATCAACTACAGCACAACTTTCTTCTGTCCTCCTCTGTTAATCATCACATGACCCTTTTTATTTTGTGACCCTTTGGAGTGACATGAACCCTATGTTGGGAACCCCTAACTGTGTATAAGATAGTTAAAACTCCATCTTTCATGATGTGCTGCTTACAAATTGATTGACCAGTATTCATGATTTAATCATACTTGAGTACTTTTACTTGAGTGGATTCTGATTATTTTACTTCTATTGGAGTATTTTGATTCTGTGGTTCAGTTTCAGTAGTTTTTTACAAAGGATCCAAGTTCTTCCTCCACCCGCGCTGATGGATGTTCTCGATTAGCTCGGTTTGCTTTGACGGCTGACTTGTTGAGACAGCTCGCTCATACTAATGGGAATATGAGGAAAAACCTTCATAATCTCCCGACACGGACGAGCTTGAGGCTGCCAGAAATCTCACTCTGCCCATCTTGTTCTGGCATGAAGTGAGTTTTTACCTCTTACAGTCGTGTCACAGATGAACAGTCATAAGGTACATGTGGCCAATGAACCAAGTCACACTTTTCACAAGCTTCAGCGAACACCACGTTGAACACTTAATTGCTCCTTTATATATATCCCATTAGATTTATGCATCGTTTTGCATGAACATTTCACTTTACTCTATCACAGAGTCCATTGAGCAACTGCTACATACTGACATGACCAAGATACATCTTATTCTGAAAAATAAAATTATAATCTGGCTGCAGCACAACACACAGCAATGTTATGTTTCCTGTGTATTTTTAATAAGATGTCCTTCTGCCACTGGAGACAGACAGACATTAACTATTCAGTGTTAGTTTAGCTAGTATTAAATGATAATGCTATGAAGTCAAACTATAGTGCTGATTGCTGATTTATGAATATTTTTAGACTCAATAACAGGATATTAATCTGACTATTCTCTTAAAAAAAGTTCACAACGCCTTAAAAAGAAAGATATTTTGCAAACGTTTCTGTTTGCTACAGAGGAGAGCATCAGTGTTAAGTTAATAAAACTGCCTGTGCTTGATAATATATTGTTTTCATTTTAAGATGTTGTTTTAATTACTAGAAATAAGGATTAAAAAAAAATAAATCATTGCTGTTTTATCGCAGAGTAAAACTGTCAGTGTTTATCTAAGGACACGCGAGTGACTGATGACGGGCAAATTATTTTTAACACGATTATAATCTTTAATAGAGACAAAAAGAATAAACTCACACAAACAATTTAACTTTCCTGTGATAGCGCCCATTAATTGTCTTAACACAATAACACTGATAGATGATAATATTGCTGAAATTGTGGACATCCCCATTAAACCCTGATGTTACCCAGCGTGTCCTGGTACCTTTCTTTCCGGCCTGGTCGTCACAGTTCTCGAAGGTGCACGGCCCCCAGGCGCCCCACGGAGACACCTCGCAGTCGATGGGACACGGGATTTGGCACAGCTGGGACCTGTTGGGGATCGGACCCTCGCACAGTTTGTTCTCCACCGGGCGGGAGGCTGCGCACGGGAGCAAAACAACACAAAACAGGAGAAACAGCAGATGAAATGAACCTGCTTCACTTTGATCCTATTCTGGTTTGTCTTCATGTGTTACCAGCATCATAATCAACAGGAACAAGGGACACCATGATGCTTATTTACTTTTATTCCTGGCAGCAGAGTCCCTATAGGGAGCAGATGAGAACCACAGTAAAAAAAAAAAAAACACAAGCCTGTGAAGTAGACACTATTATCCCTTTGTTTTGTTTATCGCCTCCCTGTTAGCATGTCAGAATGATAAATTAGCAATGATTATCTCGTGCAGCGCCTTGCTCGAAACATAAAACATGGTGGAGCCCTGCCCACCGACTCTCATCTGAGACAAGGGAGAGGACCAACGATGCAACGCTGAAGTTGACAATGTCTTGGCTCACGTTTATTCTGCGAGGTGTAATTTGGCACCTTCTTTCATTCCTCACTCGTGCCACGTTGGATTTAGAAAGGCCTTTCCATGATGCAACGGGTAAGCACACACGCCTGTCTGAGCTCCAGCTGAGGAACTTTGCCGAAATATAAAAGAGAGAGAGACGCCATCGCCATGCAGGGCACAGCTCTGCGACAACTGTGCTGAATACATTTCTACGCGCCCGCTGAACCGTGATGCCATAAATGAATTTGATGTGGAGAGTTTCTTGACATGCAGGGTTTCTGCATTTATGCATGCACATACCGTATGTATGTCGGTGTCGTTTCAAGGAAGATCCTTCAGAGTTCATGTCATGTTTTTTTCCCCCATTTTTGAGTCTATATTTGACAGAAGAAGGTTGAGACTGACAGGAAATATGAGAAGAAATTGGACTTTTGACAAGGTCAGACTAAATCCCAGAAAGTGGCAGTCTTGTGGTTTGGTGCCTTACAGGAATAATGCCACATTTTGGGAAATGTGCTTATTAGTTTTCTTGCAGAGAGTTAGATGAGAATATCGTCTCACATCTCTGCGGTAAAAATGGAGCTACCTGCCAGCAGCCGGAACCGGAGACTGGAAACAGACTCAGTCCTAAGGTAAGAAAATCTGCCTACCAGCACATTTAAAGCTCACCAGGCAGCTCATATTTGTTTGAGCTGCACAAAAACCAAAGTGTTACACCAACATTTGGGGGTTTTTATGAGGGGTCGTGGTCCAGGCTGTTTCTAATTGACCTAAAAGGTGACTGGAGCCAAGAAATAAGCTGGTACATAACCCCGTCTAAAACCATGTTTTTCATTTCATTAGTGAGCTTTCACTGTGCTCGCAGTCATATTTTCTTGACTTTTGGACTGAACCAAGCTAGCTGCACCCCCCACTTCCACTCTATCTGCTTTATATTCAGCAGAGAGATGCAAAAACTGCTGCCAATCATCTCATCTGACTCTCATTAAGAAAGTGAGCGATCGTAATTCCCCGAATGTCGAAACATTGCTTTAAACAGGCCAACAGGACAGCAGCTCTGTTTCCAGCTTGTCCTTGGTGAAAAGGAAATCAGACTCATATGAAGAGCTGCTCATATGAGTCTGATTTCCTTCTGAAATGCACATTCAGTTCTAATAAATATCACAGAACCGCAGAAAAACACAGAAACACTTTATTTTAACAGCATGTGCAAAAGCTTGACTAAAACTAAAAATGTAGTTTTAATTTTTAAAAGTTGTGGGTGCTTTTTTGCTAAATATTGTGACTGGTGATATAATATCAGGTATTTTTTTCAGTGATCTCTACAGTGTTTGTCTAGTGTTGTTTTCATCTTCAGCTCGTGACGAAGCAGAGCTCCATTGAGTCGACTTTGTTTTATTTAACAGCGAAAAGCTAACTTGTTAAGATTGTGGTATCTGTTTGGAGTATTACATTACATTAAGTTTTATCACCCCCAAAAGGAAATCCACCTTTTGTGAAAACGACAGTTTTAAGACATAAGTAGTAGCATAAAAGTTTAATATTAAAAAAACAAAACAGATGCATATAAGACTTTTCTCTACAAAGTCAAAGGCTGGCTTGATCTCCACTTCTCAAGTACTGAGAGATACATTTCAAATGTGTTCTTATATGGCATATATTTAGTGATTCACTCTTGAAAAATCTCTTCACATGTACAACCTGAGGCACTTTATTTCCTGTTCCTACAAGACATCTGAGAGCTTAAAGTCTCACATAGTCAGGAGAGCTGGATCATAATTCCCTTAGAACTGTACAGGGGAAGGCAAGTGGGGCTTTTGAAATGCAAAATGGCTAATTCCTCTTACAAATACACCGAAAGTCAAATACTGAGTTTGCTGAGCCACCGTTAATCCACGTCTTATAGGGGAACTACACTGACTTCAATCTTTTAACATCAACTCATTTGGGAGTACAACGCTGAGGACCAACACAGTGTTGGTCTCTGAGTGATAAAGAGAGGGAGAGGAAAAAAAAATAACTTTCTCCATATCCTGCTCCTCTATTAGTCCATTTTACACAGCGCTCTCCAGTGAGTTCATTTTTCTATTGTGCTGAACTGACAACGGAGGGGAAAAAAATCCCTCATGCGAGTGTGGCTTACTGTCTGCAGCTGTGGAAAACGTCTCACATCTCACGATCCATATTCTGTTTGTGAGTGCGAACAAAGTTTTTCTTACAGTTTCTTCAAAGCTCCAGCTCTTCTGCCTGGCTTTTTATGGGGGAATACAGAACTTTGTTGTAATAATACTCGTCCCTTTGTTGGATTTGGCAGAAACACTGAAGACTGTGGATGAAGAGACTCATGACTCTCTTAAAATGTGAATGTTGTGTACACTCGAATATAAAAGCATCACAGCGCTGCAAGTACAAATATTTGGATTTGTTGTATTTTGTGTTTTCTTTCACCTTCGTGATATTTGGTTCTGTTCAAGAGAAGACGGGAGAGAAAAGAGGAGGGAGGATACAAGAAAAGGAGAGAAAGAAGGAACAAAGATGGAAGAAAAGAGAGAGAGGAAAAAAAAGAGGTGACAAGGAGAGATGAAGATTAAATGAGGAGAGAAAGAGAAGGTGAGGGAGAGGAAAGGACAAAAAACAAAGATAGAAGAAAGGAGAGGAATCAAGGAGAGAAGAAGAGAAAGGGAGAAGAGAAGAGAAAAGAAGAAAAGAGATATGAGAAAAAGAGAACAACGAAGACAAAGATGGAGGAGAGGAAAGAAACAAAGGAGGAGATGAGGAGAGATGTGAAGAGGAAGAGAGGAGATGAGGAAAGGATAGGAAAGGAAACAAGTAGAGAGCAAGAGAAAAGGATAAGAGAAGAAAAGAGAGAAGATGTGAGAAAAGGAGAAGAGGAAAGATAGAGGAGAGAAAAGGATGAGAAATGAAGCTAGAAGAAAGGTGAAGAAATGAGAAGAGCAGAGGAAGAGGAAGAAGAAGAGAGGCGTAAAGGATAGAAAACGGAACAAGGAGAGAGGAAGATAAATGAAGAAAGGAGAAAAAAAGACAAAAACAAAGATAGAAGAAAGGAGAAGAAATGAGAGAGGAGGATAGGCAGTTAGAAGGGGAGATGAGAGAAGAGGAAAGAACAGGTAATAAGAAAGAAAGAGGAAACAAGAGGGGAGGATAGGACAGAGGAGACAAGGAGAGGAGACCGTCAACGAGAAGGAGCCGGGATGAAGCGGAGGGAGAGACCGGGGCTTCGTTATCGGGGTGACTAAAAGCACCTACCTGTAATCTGGAAGGTGATGGAGAGGAGAGGGGGGACGCTAGGCTTCTGCTGTCTTTGGGTCTGACCTGCTGCAATTACAGGGGAGATAGCGCTATTAGCTACGCACACAGCGGGGAGGCACTATCAAACAAACACAGAGCGACGGGAGGCGGCAGAGACTGACGCAGCAGCAGGAGGAGGAAAACCAGGCCTCGGATCCTGGATTTGTTTACAGCGAAATGCTTTAAAAAACATGATTGTATCTGTTATTATTATTCTTGTTGTCATCTTTGGTCTGAGCGATGTGGTTGATGACCAAAAGACACGTAGCAACGTCGTCTCATAGGGTCAGAGATCCTGGTTTAGAAGGGGATCAAAACACATCTGATTCTTTTCAACTTCCTGTATTTTAACTTGTTCCTGGTTTTCATGGCTAATTAACTGAGTTTAAGTGTCAGTGCAGCCTTTTTTTAGGCTTTCCAGCTCAGCGTTTTCTACTTTACGTTCCAAAATTGAGATGAGAAGGAGGATATCACTCCCCTTTTTTTGTGTTTGTGAGTGCAGAGCTGGAGTCAGGAGGTACGACAGCCCAGTATTGTGACTGCATGCAGAGTCTTATTACGGGTTGCCAGGTTTGGTACCACCGTGTGCAGAAAACAGAGGCCTAAATCTGCTTGGCAACACACAGTGAAGCTTTAGACTTTACACTGAGACACCGAGAGGATAAATAAACTTTTGTTGGTGAAGTAAACCCCTCTAATATCACATATTTATCATTAGTATTCTTACACTTCTCTTCTACTTAAAGCAGCTTTGTGTAAGTTTTCATTTTGTGTTGATTTTGGCAGGTCCTGTGGACAAAGGTGGAGGTATTTCCACCTATAGACGATAAAAGAAATAGCAATACTCTTGTTTTTGGTCTTGTTAGCTTATTTAGGTCATATGTAGGCATTAAACAGACTGTTTCTAGTTAAAGAATTCACAGAATATGAAGAAAGGCAGCTTGAAAGGTGTTGGCAGGCTAACGCTTTCCCTTTGCTTCCAGTATTTATGCCAAGCTAGCCTGACTCAAGCTCTTCATATATGAGACTGATCTCTGATTTCTTGTCTAACTCTGTGATTTTGTTCTAACCTTGAACAACAGTATAAACTTGAGAAGTTGAACAACTCGGCGCCAAATGTCAAGTGCTGGGAAAGGTGATCAAAATGTCAACTCCCTGAAGGTTTGGTGGAAGTGCTTTAAGGATCCACATGCTCCAGCGGCTGAGATCCAAACCCAAAGTCGCACAGAGGATGAGGAAGTGCTGCATGACGATACTTAGGCTGCGATACTGATCTGGGGTCAGATCTGAGCTACTCCCCTATACCGCTATAAAGATTAAGGTTAAGATTTAGGAGGTCCTAAGCTGATTCTGGATCTTGGCCTGAGGGTATCCTCCGCCCTTTTGCATGGTGATATTTATGCATGAGAGCGCGGAGAAAGAGAGCGCCGGCTGCAGCAAACTTCCCTCAACCGCTGTCTGCCTCTCTGTCTCAGTGGTATGCTGGGAGATTACCCCCCAATGGAGGGGAAAGAAATCCTGCTCAAAGAAGATAAGAACTTTGTGCTTGTGTGTGTGTGATCATGAAAACACTCATGCACTCAAGTCACGCAGGTTTCTGCACAGCCGTCCCTGGCAGCAGCACTCTCTACATGCTTGTATATATGAATCTTTAACTGTATCTTAACAGAGGTTATAGGCGCCTCGACGTGTTACCGTGCACTTTCACAGGCCTTAAAGCTCTGCAGCCTGACGGACAAAGGAAGGACACACAGTCTCATAAGATATAGATTATATTTGACATTATGCTTTGTCTGTACAGTGTCTGTCAATGCCGATTCAATTTTGCTTTCCAGACTCATTATTCTTTAATTAGGGATGATATAAGGAACCAAAGGAGCGCAGATCAATTAAAACTCTGAGAAACAATGCCGCGGCTTAGCAGACGCACTGCCAGCTTTTCCCTCAATTCATTTATCATGAATTTATGCAACATCACACAAGACAGTGGTAGGTTAATATTAGAACCCTTCAAGACATATTAAAAGGCATAAAATGTAATAACGTGCAACATATTAATGTGAATAAATGTCCATTTTGATGCTGTGTATCACTGATTAATGTAACACAATAATGGATTAGCTCATAGGCAGGTCAATAAAGCTCTTTCCTGAGGTCACAGTAACTAATAATTACTTCAAAACTCATGATTGAATTGAACTGAATCCAGCTGCACTCAAATCTAAATGGATCAGTTGCCAGGAAACATCTGTAGCATCGTCTAATTAGACAGTTTTTGGGGGGCAAACAACACAGTGAGCTTACTTAATACTTAATTCATGGTATTTATTCAGTTTAAAATGGGATATTATCCTAGCTGACATTATTTTCTATTTCAGGCGACCAAATTAAAAGTTTTATCAGCAATTTAAATAGTTCTGGTGCTCACTGATGACTGTTTCCCCGGTTGGAAAAATGAATTCAGTCACAGCTTTGTAAGTGAGATTAAGAATCGTGACGGAAATACCAACAGAAAAACGTGGATGTCATCGAAATATGGATTTGACCGCCACCGCTATACGAGCTGCTATAAGTCGACATACAGAAGTGTTAAACCTACAGATTTAATGACGAGACCATTTTAAGTTTACTGCACCGAGCAACCGCTGACTCGTCTTCTGTGTCAGCTTTAAATGACATCAACTGGACAGGTACTTCAGCCACCTGTCAAAAAAAAGTCAGTGTCCTCCATACTTAGATTTAATTGTCATTTTATGTCATTTTAAAGTATACTTAAGGGATTTTATTTACCTTTTCATTTATTTAATGTAAAGAAGGTTGTATTTGAACGTTTCAATTTAAATATTTTTATTAGTAAATGACAAATATTCTTCCTCCTTAACTGAAAAAGGGCGCATATGAACACGGTGTCAGACTGAGTGGTGAAGTGGAAACGACTCGACAGCTCAGTCACCTGCAGCCGGTGTCTCCGTACGTCCACAGATTACACTGAGCGTGGACGGACTCCACTCTGGGCAGTTTTCGTGAGAGGACAATCTCTCCACATTTGGCACAAGGGGACCACATTTCACCTCCTCTTAGACTTTGTCACTCTCTCTCACGCGATCAGCACGGTTGGTCTCCATAAGCTTAGCCTCAACTAATGTCTTTAACACCCTCTTTAAGAGGGCAGCTTTGACTCTAAGCTGGCTTGACAAGTGTCAGAAATGGAGGCCTTTGCACTTGTGACCACTGACAAGTCACAGCAGGACACACGAGCAGACAAATCCCTGTTCTAAATGACTCCAGATTTGGTTTAGAAGAAGAAAATGACAGTGGGTAAAAGGACGTTTAAAAGTTCAAACTGAGAGCTTGAAGCTGACAATGTGGCCACAGAGGAATATTTGAAGAAAGAAGATAAATAAAAGACACTACAGTGACTATTAGTGCAAATTCAGCTTGTATGTCGTTGTATATTTGGACATGAATTGAGTCAACATGTTGGTTTATATCTGTTGCAAGCATTTGATATGCAATTATTTACAACAAGCTCACCGAGGGACGGCAGTTCTTATACGCCGTGTGGGGGCCTGGAGGATGTAAGATGTCATGTAACGGTGCTTGATCAAATTTATTTGAGTTACACTTGGGAGTTCAGCTGATTTGTTTCAGGCCGCGCTGTGCGGTTGATGTGTGCAGCAGTGGTGTTGACTTCGGTTACAGCGTTGAAGGAAGATGGCTGACAGCCCCTTGAGGTCAATACAACTTAAATGCAGCTGACTCTTATTATTAATAATAATAATGTAAAATCACAGAGGACAGTGATGCTACAGGAAAGAAAAGCAGACAAGAACAAGAGGCTGAAAGAAAAATGCCTGTTAAAAAAAGTGGCAGACAGGGAGTAGATTAAGACGTTTTCATTGGTTGACAAGCTGAAGAGCAGCGTTTTTGATGCACTGCTTTAAGAATCTGAACTTCAGACCTTCCATACATACGTTGATTTTTAAGAGCCCTTAAGGCCCATTCAAAACCTTTTGCAAAATCTTGATTATGAACCCTGCAGCAACCAGCAGCTTCTGCATCATAATGCCCCCCTTAAACATAAATAATACATACGTGTTAAAATATATTCAGTGAGGCCCAGAAAACGTGCTTCTTAGCATGAGCGAGAAATACTTAAGAACTGAAGCCAAGTTTTCAGGGGCTTCAGCACTGCGCTGAGAGTCCATATGGCACAGACTAACGCTGCCAGGCACTTTCCATAGGAGACGTGATTGCATATTAAGTCAATGCAAAGAAGCGAGTGGGCGCGAAAAGGAGCACATTTGCTCTGACTGGAGTTGAGATGCCCTCACAATTTGAACGTTTCATCTCAAAGAAAAGAAATGGAAGTTCATATTAATGAATGCACATTCTGGAGGAACAAAAGGAGTATGGGATCAAGAGGAAAAAAGACTGGAGAGACTTGTTTATGAAGTTGTAGCACAGTTGCAGGCTGCCAACTAACCAAAGCTAATATACAGTATGTATGTAGGGCTGGTACGCTCCCTGCTTCAGGAAAGTGAACACTGTAATCAATTTTTGAGAAATGTGGAATGAACATTCACTTTAAATTACGGCAAGTATTAAGAATAACCGTTGGCATCAGGGAATAAACTGTACATCCCAGGGATTAAGGCAAACTTTTATAAGGAAATGTTCTATTTAAGGATCATATTTTCTCTCCTGACACTGAACATAATGCTTAACAGAGGTTATTTTTTCAAATTTTAAATCTGTTTACAATTCATTGGGATTATTTATGTGAGATAATGGAGTTGACAGCCCATGAATAAATGTAACTAAGAAACCATATTTAATGCACACATCAGGGCAAAGAAAAAATCATTTTCAATGTTGGCGCTTGCTGTTTCACTAGTTTTATAGCAAGATAAATCTTTGAGGGTCCATTTTCACCATCTATGTACTGGTGTCATGTTCGGACTCAAGACGAGAGTAAATACAGGAACATCCTCAGTGACTAATGTTACAGAACAATGAATTACTTCGCTTTTTACCTTTGTCTTTTTCTTTGAGGTCGTTGAGGTATTTGAGGAGCTCAGCGTTGGCCTGGACGCAGTACACTTCCCTGGTCTGCAGGCCTCCCCCACAAAGTCCTGTCAGGTTGCTACGTCGACGGTCCTGTTGGCTTAGCAACGAGTCCACCCGGCAGTCGCTCCACTCTGTGGTTCTCCAGGTGAAACTACAGAGAAGATGGGAGAGCAGCGGTGGATGTACGAGAGAGAGTTTTGCGTGGGTGTGATACAGTGTCAAAACACAACACATCCACAAGTCTGCAGACCCAACTTCAGCACGTAAGGACGTGTTGCATAGTTACAAACAATTTAGTCTTCAGATTTTCTGAAAACATGATGAATTATATTTTCATTTCACTGAAGCACAATACGCACAGTCCTTTCAGAGATGTGAACTATTCAAACAAACCTACTTTACTGTCTTCACTAAATATCATAAAACCACCAGTTTAACCACATTAAACCAACAGAAGAACAGTCGTGTCTGTCGCCTGGTTCAGACATTAACACAGACATCTCAGGTGTAAACGCACCAAAGAAACACTGAAAAGTCACAGACATCCCATCACTCACATCACTTTCAGATGTGGCCTGGGCTTCATGTGGCCTCCTAGTAAGCTGTCAGATTTACATTTGAGTTGAAGGGTCAGATGAATCACTAAAATCATTTATCATGTAAGAGAGCCTATAAAAACAAATTAAATAGTTAACAGTGGTCAAATCAACATTTAGTGTGTTGATTGATTCAACTCATACACTGAGTAACATACAAGCCTTTGAGCAGCACAGTGAATTAAATGATTTTTTTCCTGCGGTCTCCAGTGTGGTCACTTGCAGCTGACTAATGTGTGTAAGCGCGGCACTGTAGGTTACGTAACCTTCGAAACAAGCCACAACTCAACCATGCATCATAGCACTGGTAGGTAGAGCCCCTACCAGTAAAAAACAACAACACATTTGGTCTTTGCAAACAGAAATGACATACATTTTTATCTGCACACACAGCGGGGAAGGGAGATCTGATCATAAGCAGCCACCTGAGACTCATATGAGCAGTATTGTTTTTGTCATTTTAGATTTTGTCTTAGTTTTAGTCTTTTGGATGAAAAATGCTTAGAAGTTTTAGTCACATTTCAGTCATTTCTATATGTGATAGTTTTAGTCCAGTTTTAGTCAATGAAAACTCAAAGAGGTTTTAGTCTAGTTTTAGTCAGAGAAAGCAGTAGTCTTTTAACAAATTAAATTAGGTCAATAAGTATAAGAAATTTAATCAGGTTGTATCAAGTGTTGCAATTCATAAAACAGTTGCCACATTTACTGCGTCTCCCTCTACAAAGAACTCAGTTTTTCTTTCTGCTGGATTATATTGAAAGTACGTCCACAGATCATCACAGTCCCAATACACCACACCATCATCACACCGCTGTTGGTCAATGGCTGAATAACCAGTTCAGCTAAGCAGGTGTGTCTGTACAGTTCAACAGACCAACAATGTCAACATGTACCTGTCTGCAAGACAACACACATCATGCAGGGCAGTGTGTGACTCCAG
>JBAJHX010000036.1:3642913-3669977 GCA_037176925.1 Amniataba percoides | reverse complement strand
TCTGTCTTGTTTTCTCTCTCTGCTTGTGTTTGTTTATTATTTCTCAAAAATCCACAGCGTCTCGCTCTCAAATGATGGGACCTTTCTCTCGGCCGGGTCAGGGTTCACTGCAGGATCATCTCGGCTGGCACTTCGCCTCGATCCCACCGCCGGCAGCTGCGTCTTGACTATAAAACAGTCTGGTGGCCATTTTTAACTATATGAAAAAGGTCGAATGAAAAACAAGCCGGTTCGCCTCAATCAGTGAAATTAAGTTTTTTTTTTTTTTTTTGCACAGCCCTGCAGGATCGGAGCAGCATTAAGAGAAGTATAAATCCTCTCCACCCTTCGCCGGAGCTCGGCTGCGGCTGAACACTGTCCAAACTCAGACAGCATCATTGTCAGAGTGCATCTCAGTGCTGCGGAGTAACAAGAAGCAGCAGTCTGAAGGGGAAAAGTGAGTTAATGTATATATTGTGTAAGCTGGGGCTCTCTGAGGATCTGCTCTCCCACACAGTTCCAGTAAATGAGAATGAGTTCAGTCAACTTGTCAGATTAAATCAAAGCTTAGAAAGATGATTTTACACAGGTCTGATTTTACGGATGGCTATATTTATTTTATGGATACGGCTCACAAGCAAACCTTCTTTTAGTGTTTTGATGGTATTTAAAGGTTGGTAAAAGCCTGAACGAATCATCCGAACGCTCTAGTGAAGCTTGTTTCACGATTAAGAGGAACGTGAATGGTGTTTTAAATCTCATGCAAACGAGCTTCGGAAAATTGATCCATCAGTTCCACGGCAACAATGCAAGACGTCGGAGAGATTACGCAACCTTTCTTGGATTTTAAAGCCCCGCCGGTGTTTTTTAGACTCCTCCTTCCTGTGATTTTGGGTCGCTTCAGAAAGAAACTTCACGTCGAGGTGCTCAGTGTGCAGCGCTCTGTGCGGCTTCACAGTTTGGACAGAATTAATCATATGAGCTACGATGCGATAATTGCATGTTTTGCGTAGCCTTTGGGAGAACTAAGTATTACCACATTGAACTTGCCATGTTGAGTCACATTAAGCTCAGCAGAGCATTCGTTTGCCAAAAGCTGCAAAACAAATCTGGTGTGCACGAGGCAAGGCCCAACTGTGCGTCGTTATTGTGTTTAAAGAGCACAGCCAGCTATAAATACTGATCCCAGACTGAAAAATGCTGCCATCCACGCCACGCTATTCCTGATGGGGCACGGTCAGAAGATCACTATTTAGCAGCAGATGGACATTAGCCTTTTGGTCTTATTGGGCTACAGTATGCATCAGGGGTTAGCGCAGAAAAGAGCAAAAGTTAAAGCAGAAAGGAAAAAGACCAGAGGCTAATACTTAACATCTGAAGGAATACTTTGAGCAGCTTAGCATTCATGGATGATTGTTAACCCCGGCCTGCATTCAGTGTGATCGCTGCCCTGGGCTGCGCGGCACTAAGCCACACTGACTCAGGCTCTCCGCTCACACTTGATCTAAATTACATTAGCTGTAATACCGTGATTGTGCTCGCGTGGCTCCAAGGAGCTTCTTTGATGACTCTTTATTCATCACGTCCGGCATGTAACTGCGAGGCAGACGTTTCAACAAGTCATACAATGTTAAATAGTCTCCTCCAATTTTATCTGCGCCCCTCACTGCATAAAGAATATTCCATACTACAACTTAATAACAGCGAACGTGTGCATTTAATTACTGAATAAAGCAATTTGGAGCGTATTAGTGGATGAATCGTTTGAATTAAATATAGACTATTACACATCTGAAGCTAATTTAAGAGGCTCAGAGTATTCACATTCAACCATCATTCAGACATTATGCATTGATCGTGATATGACGTACGAGGAAAATGGTTAAAAGATACACTTTTGTTCAAAAGTTTGGACTCACTTAATGAATATTTTGCATGAAGGGTTTTTATATAAAGAGGAAAACGCTGAACAATGGTTCAACTGGAGTGAAAACTGAAAGGGCAGAAAGAGACAAAGATCCCTCTAACATTTAATAAGAACATAAGAAGTCACCAGTCACTGGTAAAAGAAACTGGAAGCTTGATATTAAGTCAGATTTAAACAGATTCAGCTCACTAATGATCTCCAATCACTGACTGTGGGTGCCAATAGTTTTCTGCCCCATCAGGCAACACTTTGAAGACGTGTTAATCATTTAATTCCTCTTCTTTTTGTCCCAAAACTATTTAAATATAAATAATATATTAAGAGTGTGAATTCTACTGTCTTTATTTGTTAAAAAAAACATTATTGTGAGAATAATGGGATGAAGGAAGGAAGAAAAAACATCACCATAATACATCTTCAATTCATTTGTCAGCAGTCACAATTTACTTTCATATGCACATTATTATATATGTTGAAAGCAGAGTTGTTGTTTGCTGTAATAATTCCTCCATTAGGCAGATAAATTAGCAGGGTATCTTCAGCAGTCGGCCTTTTTTGTACAAAATTCACGTTCAGCTAAGCAGCATCAGCATGTTTTTCTAGGCACTCAGAGTTGAAGCTGAACCAGAAAGACACGACAAGCAGTGGAAGAAGCCAAAAGTGAGCGACAGAAACTGGAAGACTCGCTTGTTGTTCTGTTGTTTACAGATAGGTTGTGTTTTTCTGGTGGCTCATAAACACCCCCAGAGGATGGAGGAGTGACAAGATAAATTAGAAGGAACTTGCTCCAATCCTAACAACACCCACATGCTCGGCAGTGACGATATCGCTGTTGGCAACATCAAAGAAATTCTCCAAATTCTTTGAGTTGAGGGTCACGACCGGGCAGCGAGCCAGAGTGAAATACCTGCAGCTTCCCCTGTTTGTCGCCGACGCACCGCCACGTTCAGCAAGAAAGCGTCTGACTTCAAATGAGCCATTCTTACTTCACAATTTAAACTGTCTGATGCACAAAGCGTGAAAAAGGTGAAAAAATGACCATCAGATGCTGTGAAATCTTCAATTCGCATTTCTTATCAAAACACCTGACGTGACTGTTAAATCTGCAGGCAAACAAGCATCGAGTGCGAACGTTAGAAGAGCCTCGTTTGCATCGTTTGCACACGCGCGCTCCAGTAAGGATGTTTGCTTCTAATACAAACCAGACGGCTTTGATATTTCTGAGAACAAACAACAGAAACAACATTATCTTATCTAAAAACATATGGATGCATCCTCTCGTCTTTACTAAAAGATTCAGAGGACAAACACAAACTGTACGTCAGTGGTTTCTTATCTGGCCGGGGGGCACTTTTATACTACGACTGTACATCCGCCAACCACAGTATTTTCTCTTTTAGATTCTATTTTGCAGCATTACTCGCCTGATTTTTCTTCTTATACACACCGTATGATCATTGTTGGAGGGAGCCTGGGTATGAAGGGTTTAATTGCTAAAGACTGTTTGACTGTAGCTGCTGTGCACATGACAAATAAAAGACTGGAAACCTTGAAAGAGAACAAGACGTGGCTCCTTGCAGGCTAAAAGTCCAGCTGCAGATGATCAAACCTTCATCCTGGTGTTTGGACCACACACCCGTCAGCACTCCTGTTTTTCTTCATCCCTGATTATGACTGATTGAACCATCTGTATTTACTTTTCCTACTTTGTAAAAATTTGAAGTTTTGCTTCTTTTTTTTCCCCTTCACAACACAGAGCGGAGCTGTTTTGGTTGATTACAGTAAAACTGTGATAATGATCGATGATCAGTCAATCCATCGATCATTATCACCCGCTGAGCTCAATCAGCCGCATCTCATCCTGTGATTAAAGTCACAAAATGACAGCATTAAACACACGGCCGTCACTCTGAGTAAAAAATAACTTTATCTGCAGAAAACTACTGGTACAGCTTCACACATTTCTCAGGTAAATATTGCTCAGTTATTCTAGACACCAACGTTGTAAAAGTCACAGTCTGACTTTATCCAAGCATTAACCAGTGCTCATATTTTTATGAAAATAAATAAAGATGCATTTCAAGTTCAGTGATATGACCAATGATGTTTAGTTTTTCTAAATATTAGTATAAAGATATCATTATCATAAAATGGCAAATGTTTGAAAAACTGGAAACTTAAAATAATTAAACTGATTAACTCAGCAAAGTCTTTTTCACTGCAATGCTTCACATCTGAAACATTTCAAACCTCCAGATGTACAAATGTAAAAAAAATCATTGGAACTATCTTAAAATGAATCTGTCATTCCCACCATATTCAAGGAAAAAGTTCATTTAATTATTTTTCTGGCTCTGGACCGCTGGTAGAAAACAGGATGTTCGATAATGTCACTTTGTACTCTTGGACATTTTGATGGGAAATGTTTAGTTTTCTGACATTTTACAAGCCAAATAATGAATCAATTGAACAAGAAAATAATTTGCAAGTTAACTGACAATAAAAATACCTGTTGAAATATTTGGACAGCAGAACTTTGTAAAATAAAATCAGAATATCATCACAGTGACGGTGCAGATGTTTTAAACACGTCACTTTCAACAATGTGTGCTCATGACCACTAAAGTCAGGGCAGTGATGGTTAATGAAAAGGCACCGTTAAATTCAAAAGTCTGTGACAGGATGTGGAGTCAAGCGTCGAGCATCAGATGTGCTGCACGCTCGTCCGCCACATCGACCTCCACACCTCCACTTTCCACCTCGCTGCTTTAAGGACACACCATCTCCTGCTCAGTATTGGCATCAGCTCGCGAGGTGTGTAATCAGCCAATATGGCCGCTCTTCTGAGGACACCGGGCTGATACGATGACTTTTCACATCATTAAACAAAACTGCATCACTGCCCAGTTTCAACTGCACCCATTGCTCAATTTATTCTCATTTATGTGGCGCTAATTGACGGTTGTGCATCATTCGTTAAGTTAGCTGGTTGTTAATAATCGTTACATGTCACTGCTGCATTTATATTGAAGTTTGGATTTTGACTCCACGTATTTTGTTGAGGTCTCATAAGTGAATGTGGGGATGAAATTATTCACTACGCAGCCTCCGAGAAGATTAGCAGGCGCTAATGTGGAGACTAATAAGGATGCAAATAAACGTAACGCTGGTCTTTAGCAAATAAACAGGGCTTCCCATGCTGTGCTGCCGAGTTTGTTTAAAGAAAACGATGTCTCGCCACCTTCAGCTGGAGTTTGTCACCATGTACAGTATAGCCAGTCTCACTAATGAGGCAGTATTTCTTCTTCTAAAAAAGCCTGCTGGCGCACAGAAATTACTGACGGCATTATGACAGGGAGCATGACTGGCAAGAGTTTTCCTGTTGTCTTTGGAGCAAACGTCTGTTTGACAACAAATTGGACCACAGTTAATACCTCTGATGTTTAAACATGCATAAAATTCACAGAGCTGAATCTTGATTAGCCACATTAGTGGTACAACGTTTTCCATCATCATCATTTTAATGTGAAAAACAAAGCTAGAAGAAGAACAATGAGGACACGAGCGTAATAACAAAGGCCCCAAAATACTCTTAAAGGCTCTGGCAGGGAAAAATACCTTCTGCATTTTAAGTAGAGACACAAAAGAGAAAACAGAACAAATAACAGTGGCCGAGCTCATCACTGTCAAGGTAAAAATAAATATGCGTGTGCACTGAAGTTTTATCTTTATTTACCAAGAACTGAACGCTCTTGTTCCTGCAGCGAGGTGATACAAACATTGTACCCGAGAGCTGCCCGGCCGAGTCGTCCAGCGCCGGCCTCTGAGCGGCTTCACATGTCTGCTTTTTGATGATTCGATGACTCGAATGTGAGCTGACAGGCCGGCGGACGGTCCCTAAAGGGGAGCGATAGTTTGGCAAAGGGTACGGGGGCAGGGGGAAGGAGAGGGGGGAGTTTCAGTGCCACACAGGGAGCGTCAGAGGCTTAGCGAATGTGCCTCGTGGATGAAAACCCCTCCGGTCCACGAGACGCTGCACACTGGCAGGTTTTACAAGAGCAGCAGTGACACAGACTGTTCAAGGCGTTTTACTGTAAGAGAGAGAGACCACCAGAGAAAGAATGATAAGTACACACAGCGGGGACGCTTGTTTTCCCAGTGGATGATATTCCTCTCGTCAGGGTGTGGTATTTCATCTCCATCTCGCAGACACGCAGGATGTATGCGACTGGTTGCAGCTATTTGAGGACAAACATGACAACAAAGGCGTGATGACATGTTGCAGCGCCGAGCTCAAACTAGGTGTCAGACAGGAAGCCTCCCTAAACCAGACTCCTTGTTTTGCTGCAGTTTATGATATCTTGTCCACCCCTGGTGTGCGGGAGGTTGACACAACATCGCAAACACCAAATTACCTTTCTGAGCTTCGTGAGGTTTAAAAGTGATTCGAATATACAGTCATTTCTGAGGGATGTGGAACCGGATTTCCTCAACAGGAAGGTGTTAATGATATCTTTTAACCTTTGACCCCTGGCTGTAAATGGTCCTGCGTTAATTGCACAGAGCCCCCCGGTTTCTGTCCTGGTGTCGACTCGTTCATCCTCCATCAGTTCAAACTGCACTAAAAAGATGACTCAACACTTTGTAGCTGTGATGATGACTAAAGAGAAATCGCTCAGTTCAACTCGCAGTACTTTTATAATCTTTCATATCCGTCTGGTTGTGCTGCTCACTTACTGCATATTTTCCAAGCTGCATTTGACGTCTGTTAAGTTACACTGAATGCATTTTTCACAAAAAGCAGGGAAGCTTATATTGGAAGGAATCTACAGGAAATAAAAAGTATTTGTCTCTGAGTCAGCAGAACTTTGTTCGCGGTGCTACTGTAAGATAAAATAAAGGTCGACGACGTACCATCGGATGAGTTTTAAATATGGCAGGGAGGAACAGTACGAGACAAAACAGGCTCAGCGACCTACTTATAGAGGAGCTGCAGATAACTGACGGTTACTGTGAATCAGCAAACCTTCAAAATGTCATTTAGGTGAAGATGCTTTTTACCTCACCAAGGAAAACTATCAGGATACGAAAAAATGACCATTGAGTTAAACTGAACGAAATAAAAATCATATGAAGAAACTTATTGTCTTATTGCTTTCTAATGGTCTAATGACATCCAGACATACAAATAACAAATATACATGTCTGTCTCCTCGGGAATGGAGTTACAGTGGAGTTGGAGGGAGTTTCTCGAAGCTTTGAAAAACTACACTTAAAAAATTCAACAGAAACGTGCCTTTCCAGACACAAAGCTCCCGTTACTCTGGATAACGCATGAGCCTCACTGTCAACAGATTTCATCGGACTACTTTCACAGTCCCTGTGAAAACTGCTGACAGAGTAACAGGGACACTCCTTCTGGAAAGAGACACCGGTGTTGAATTTTTTAAATGAAACTGTTCAACACTGTCAAAACTCTGCGAGCCTCCATCGCCTGCAGGGGTGAAATCTGAGACGCAGATCTCCAAACGTAGTGGAATAAAACCAAATGTATCTGCATGAATGGAAACCAAGAGATGTACAGTGAGTGAGAAAATCCTTTTTTTTTTGTAATTTGGGATGAGCTGACCCTTCAACATTTAACATGGATTTCAGAGAGGCACTACAGCAGGATGCAGAGTTACTGAATTATTCTCTGCAGGTGTTAATGTTATTGTGTCAGCCTGCTGTATTTAATACTCCCTATAATGTGTATCTACATTTTCTCATCTGCTTTTACAAATCCCCCTATGACAGTAATATCCAGCAATGTGCATGTAGTAGTTGGATAATCTTTTTGTATTTTATGGATTAAGCTCATGCTGCGTGGATTTTCTTGATGGGGGGATGCAAAAGAGGCGACAATCTGTGAATGAATATACGCGAGCGGAAAGAGCAAGCAGCCTGAAACGAGGCTGCAGACTTTAATATCGCTGCTTGGTAGAAATTGTATGTTACAGGTGTGTTTTGTTTTGTCTTTTTTTGCATGCATGCCGCAGTGCATCTGCATGTGTTGCTCTGCGCAGGAGCCTCTGTTGCTCCGGGTGGTGGTGGTGGGGCAGCAGCTTGATGATGTAGCTGTCACTTTATTAAGATAAATTTTCCAATCACATGGCGAGATCTCCCACCCTCAGGAGTGCCAGCATCGGGGATTAGATTACCACCTCCCACAATGCATCACGCTTTACATCACAATCCAATAGGAAAGTAATGCTGGAGTGGGGATACTCTGCAGCCTCCTAAAACGAGAGGTTTAAAATTAGCTCTGGGGACGCGCAGTAAATCACAATGAGAGTCATCGTGAAAACACTCGTAGGTATCAGCTCAACTAAAAGTACTGACTGTAGGATCAACAATATATCACTGTGAAATTAGTGCTGTTTGTGAACTTAAACGCTAACAAACAACTGTGCAAATAAAGACATTAAAGACACTTGTTGTTTGCTTCATGCTTTGATGTAACAGATGAAAACTGCTCTGGCGGACTGAGGTGGCTTATAAAGCGAAGAGATGAGAAAATAATGAAATTTGGTAATAAGAATAAGCTCACATGGGATATGCAGTGGAACATGACACCAATGGTAATTATTACTGTGCACTCAAGACTGATATTGTTAGAGAAAAGCTTACAGAAGCTGCTTTTAAGAAAGTCTACCAGCAATTTCATTATTTCTGTGTTACGCTCAACTACAATGAGATTCAAGTATTCCCAGACAGGCAGTTCATATCGAGCCGTGGGTTTGGGCTGGAACGTTTTCATTTTTCTGCTTCAACAAAGCCTGGAATTATAAAACAATACAATTACAGTCATCACATATTCCTGTAACAATCACCTATAATAAGACTAAAGACAGTCGGAGTTAATGGGAGCGATGCAAAAGAGGCTTTCCCCAAGGACAAGAACTGACATTTAATGGACGAAAGGTCACAAAAAGTGAGAAATAAAAGGAAGCGTGGCTGAGACAACACAAACAGAACTGAAAAGTTGTGCCTTTTATCTGCAAACACTGAAATTATGCAAAAGAGCCTTAATCTGTGTGCAGTTAGTTGATGGATTGTTGTTTAAAATGTTCATCAAGTTCATCAAATATGGAAAAAAATCCAGAGTTTAAAGGGCTTTTAGCCATCTGAGGGGAACATCCTCTACAAACTGGTAAAGTAAGTGATAAAACACCACATAATAAAGCTTTGGATAAACATCATCAGCATTATATTTGTTTCTAATGTTTGTGCTAACCAGAGCAATGAGTTCATCCACAGTAAATCCACAGTTTCAATATCTGAGAGCACTTTAAGCATTCAGATGACAAACATGACAAAGTGGGGGGTTTAATCTTTATAGATGACCTCGACATAATGTAAAAGATTAAGAGTTGACAGCTACGTTAACAGTATTAAAAAGCTTTATGTAAACACAATGCTGCTTTGACCTAAATGAAGATCACCATGATGCTCACATGAGCACGATGATGTAACATGCTGATGTTCAGCAGGTTTTATGTTTCTACATCTTTGTTTAAATGAAAATACTTAATCATGGCTCTTGAAGAAACATCAGGGAATTGCCAGACTTTTTTTTTATTTATCCTTTAACAACTTTTCACATCAATAGAAGTGACGGACCGGATGACATTGCTAAAATTAAAAACACATCCGTCTTTTCAGTCTAAATCCCAAAGTTCAGCTGTTATCTAGAAAGTCATCCACTTCTTTCTAACTGAGATTTTGTAGAATGACCTAATTAAACGAATAAAAAAACCCAAAGAGCAAAAGAAAACGTGTTTCATTAGCAGCCGTGCAAAAACAGCTCAGAGAACAAAACAACCGATAAACTAACCAACTGTGACCATTATATGATCCATTTTTATTCTAAAGCATCGCAGCGCAGCCAAATTGGTAAATATGAATGCTGTTATGTGAATATCTTACACAAATTGCTTTTGTAGTCTATTGTTTTTTTTTTAATTGCGGGGGCGTAAGAGTGGGAAGGTGGCAATAGCATATTTAAGGCTCGAATTTACACTGAATTTACACAAATTTACATAGCTGTCCGCAAAAGTAAGGCTCTTAAAGTTTGTAATTTATGAAAATTCAAGATGCAAAGTCTTCTACATGCTTTTGTTTCAGTTAATTAAAGCCCTGGTGATGCAACATTGATGGAAAATTACCGCCTGTCAGGTTGTTAATTCGAGTAACAGCGGGGCTTCCTGTTTTATCAATCAGCAGTGCATAGCGGATTTAAGAAAGTAGCACTTCTAGGCCAGTTGCTGTTAAACTTATTGAGGTGCAGTCCCACTTTTCAGGGCCTACGGGGGATCCTTCTTGGACTCCGATTCAGCAGCAGTAGGGAGGTGGGAGGTGTTGGACGGAGAACATGGGTATCGGAGCCAAGCTTGATTCAAAGCACGCGCACATACGCACACACTCAAACATTAAGACACACGCACGCACGCACACACACACACACGCACATGCACACAGCAGGCCAAAGCAGACAGACTGTGATCGTACCACCACATCGACCCACCGCCTTCTGTTAGCTCTTTTCATGCTTGCCTCCGTTTCGTGTCACGCTAACGTGTATGATGAAAACAGAGAATAAGAAGGTGAAATCAGGGTGAAAGCCTTGAATCTCATAATGGTGCCTCCAAATTGCAATCAGAAGCGTTCTGTTTTGTTTCATCTCTTCTGCTTTTGATTATCTTTGTCATTTACGTTGCAAAAATGTTCCCTTTTATGAATACATTTAATTCCAGCCGGCTTGAGTAAAATAGGTCATTGGTAGCAAACAGATGCTGCTCTTGAATTAATGCACCGCTGAAATTTAAAAGATATCTTGGTAATCTTACGGCCCCTGCACATTTTTACAAACCAAACAAGGAGGCAGACGTCTTTGCGTTCAGTGAACAGTGACAAGAGTGAACCCTGCACGACCCCCCTTCACCTGTTCTTCCTGCAAAAACACACTGAGTAATTTATTCATCCTGCAGACTGAGGGCAGGTAGAGGAGGCTGCTGATCCCTCGGGTTATTCCTTTATAATGACTTTTTTTTGGGCAGGACAGTTCACACAGACTTAACTGTGCTTCGTTGCGAAGAGTTTCTGCTGCTTGTGCTCAGCAGAGTAATGAGACATTTCCAGCCATCTCAGCTACCAAATTGACAGCGTCACTGACTGGCGGTCCGCTGGGAGGTCTTGTTAGGATGTCAAGCTATAATTGCACAACATGTTGGCAGGGGGGGACATAAAGAGAAAGGGCAGAACTGATGCATTTTAGCACCAATACCAATATTTCTGGTATCCGCTGCGAATGGTAAAGCATATGACTATTTATATTTTGTCATTTCATGGACAGTTATTCTCGTTTAATCCTTTGAAGAAGCAAACACAACTCCCGCCTTTGATACCTCTCGAATAATAGGTTCCTTTTTATTTCTCTTTGTCGTCGCTCGTATCAAATTGCGAAGCAGCCGTGGGACAAATGATTGATTACTATAAAACCTGTCAGGCTCCCTCACTCACTCCCCCAGTTGTGTGAAGCCTCCCAGAGCCAAGAATAGATCTGAAAGACTGACAGCTGCCTCTCCCATAGGACACCAGCCTCTTGGTTGCGCTAATTTGTGCCAATGCCTACGCATGTGGAGGTGTGAGCGTATAATACCAGAGAGGTTTGGGCACACTTGTCAGAATCAGTCAGTCCGCCCTGATTGAGAAATAAGAATAGGTTTCTGGTGCAGCTGCTGTTCACACGGCCTCATGTTTACTATGCAGCATGTCTGCTTGTATTTCATGTTTAATATGGCGTAGGAGCCTTTGTTCTGACGCTCAGAGCTGCATACAGAAGTTGCAGGAGTAGTGTATGATGTTGCCCCTCTATCTTATGGCATACAGTAGTGGATTCTCAGTGGGGGATCCCATAGATTAAGAAAACACACACAATGTCAACTCTGCAACTAAGAAGAAACACTTTGAATAATTCATGAGGGCTGCATCCTCTGTGCCAAAGAATCGGAGCGATTCTCCCACCATGGCATCCCCGCGATAAAAGCAACGAAAGAGATGCAGCGTCGACGTTATTGTCTTCCTTTCACACAAGTGGAGAATCAGTCAAAGCGTGGCAGATGAAGGCCTTCTCGGAGATCTGGTGAACAATCCTGGCCAGATGAAGGCGACTCCAAAAAATCCTACCGCGAACATTAGCAGGAAGTCCTCACTCGGTCAATTTAATTTGGTTTGCAGGGGAAACTTCTGTTTTTGCATTCGTGCACAGCCGCCGTGACCGAAGCGGCTGAACGAAAGGCAGGTGGCCGGAGCTCAACGGCTACCTTTCGACGCCACACCGGACCGACACGTGGCGTCACATCTAATCAGATCAGGAGGCAGAAATGAACGAAGAGAGAGAGAGAGAGAGGCCACCTGGGCGCTGCTGGAAATAGCCGGGGTGTCGAATGGAAGTGATGATGCTGCGATGTCGCTCTCAAGCCTTTCCATCTGCAGAATTAAGCCAAGATCGGAGTCTCTGCTCCTCTGACCCTCCTCTCACTCCCTTCCCACTTGTTAATTGGCTGGATAGGAGAGATTATAGAGCCTCTGGGAGACGGTTGCTAGGATATTGATGGCAGTCGCAGGACGGACGTGGCTCTGGACATTTCCTCACTTTTCTTTGGTGTAAAGGTCTTCTCGTTCGATTTTTGCTGAGGGACATTGATGGTTGTTTTTTGTTTTTTTCATCTTCTGTCGGGAGAGCTGAAGGTGTCAAGACATAATTAAATATCACGTCTCTGTCAAAGAGCGATGATAACCGCTGAATAATTACTCGCATAAAAATGTACAGCTATCAGCATAAAACTGCATATTTGCTGATGTGTGGAAAATAAATTATATGGACAGACTAAACTGTGTACAACCTTTGAAAAAAAAAACCAACTTATCCAGCGACCATAAATTATCATATTCCTTTAAAGAGGAGATCTTCTAAAAAGCTCCCCAAAGACATAATTTACTCAAGGTAACAGATTGACCAGAGGGCAAATCAATAAGCGCGAGCAAGCGTTTGTACACCTCCGCAGAAGCATAAATCTCCGTCCAACAACATGAAGTGCCAACGCGCAGTCACACAGCGGCAGGTTTCAGTGTGCCTTCGGAGCCGCTCGACTGCACGAGCGGTGGGGAAGCTGCCATCGCCTCCATATGGCGACTACAGCCATGCGCTTGGACACATATGCTTACTGTAAGCCGGGGCACAGTGGATTGGCTGTGAACGTGTTCTCCTATTACCAATGTTTACTGTAAGCACGAAAAAAAAAAGAAAAAGTGAAGCGCTGCCAGTGTGTGAAAAGGTCAACCAAACAATGAAGTGATTCGAAGCACTTCAGGTTGAGATGAAACGAGCAGAGGAGGCCTGCGGTTTGTAGAGAGCGAGCGAATGTGCAGCAGATTTCAGGATTAAAGCTCCTCCTCAGGCTTTATTTTGGTCTCTCGTTAATTTATGTGTTTTGCACGGTTATGAACTTTGCATTCAAGTAAACCTGTTTTTAATCATTTTCTCTAGAAACTTAAAAGAGACATCTCTCCTGAGCTGACTTTACCGGTGCAATATTTTACCGTCTCATACTCCAAACTGACATACTGTAATATATATTTGGGCTGCTGCATGACACCTACTTCAACAGTTGCTGAGATTTCTGGCTTTCAAAAACTCCCTTCTCAGTCTGTGCTGTGTTTCAAGAACTTTTCATAAAAATTGGAGTTTCAATTCACTTTCAAGCCCTTTTCCTGCTCCCACTGTCAACAGTTGAGCGCTGGAGGACGGCGCCACGAACGAGCTTCCGGCATTACAAGACATTTCATTCTCGAGCAGGCAGATCAACAGAGAAAGAACTGGGTTATTTTTATTCCTGTATTTTGCATTGTACTATTTTGTGATTTTCTCTTTCTCCTCGATGCTGCGAAACTGTAAAAAGTTGTTTGTGCAACCATTAAAAAGGTCAGGAGATCTTTAGTTAGATCAAAGCACATCTGGGTGATACAGCATGAAACGCTGCAGTGTTTAATATTAAATAGATGTAAAAGATATTATAAAATAAATAACTGCATGAATTAAGCGTAATTTTAAAAATAAATTAATAAAATTTTTAATCATGATTGCTGAATTGTAATAGATTATAGACTAGATTATATTATAATAGATTATATTATTATAATAGATATAATACATATATAATAGATTATATTTCAAAATACCCTCAAAATTACTTCTATCTTGTTTGATTGATTTTTGCCATGTGATTACCTGAAAGATGAGAGGACAGTGAAAACACCACCGGCATGAAATGTGACATTATGACATGAAAAGTGGCTCCAAATACAAATGTTATAAGGAATTGTGAAATAAAAACAGGCTTTTCAAGGTCATTTTGAAAAAGAGAGCGTCCATTATTAAATAAACATGAAGTCTGTTATTCTGAAAATGGCAAGAATGGAATAACATTTATATAATGAGTGCAGTTTTTTTTGTTTTCCTTTATTCATGTAATTATTCAGTTAATGCCGAATGCTTTGGAGCTAGAACACTTTGAAAAACACACACACACATCTTTCTCATCTAAGAGTAAAAAAAACTGCGGCTGTGATTTCTATCTCTCAGAGGACTCTCCAAACTGTCATCTGCGCCCTTTAAAATTTCGTCTTCATCACATTAGAAAAAGGACAACTTTTCAAGCCCAAATTGGCTTTTTGTCAGGTACAGAGGAACCAAACTGACTCAGGTGCGTCTCTAAAAATAGTCTGATATTTCCAAAGGTGTGGATACAAACACAGTCACATTTCCACCACACGCTCTCGGTACAACACCCTTACCTAACCTGAACCTACGGGTGCACTCTTAAATGAAGGGAGGTCTGTTACTGGATGCTCGCAGTCGCAGATTATTTCATTTATTTAATTTTGTCAAGCAAATGAAGCCACATTCGAATCATCCAATCTGAGGAAAGGTTGCAAAAGCTCCAAACGATGCTGCATTTTCATCTTTATTGGTTAAAATTAGCTGAATAAACACACCTTAAATCTCAATAAAACAACTTTTGACCTCTCCATTTGTTTTTATTGGCTCTCTTGCGTGACTTTAATGATGATCTGACCCTCTGGAACTTGAGAAATATTTATAATATGAAATGGAAATATTCTGCGTCCTCGCTTGGTGGAAAAAAGTATGAGAGTCATTGCAGCAGTTTTACTTTTGTTCACACAAGATGCATCACGACTTTGTTGCCCAATCAGAGGACTAATTTTTTTTCTAGGTCCACCTTTAAGTCCCAAATACGTGTGTGAGGTAACTTAAGACAGAGGTAATGAAAAGAAATTTAACAAAATGGAGGGTGATTCTACTGGTACCATCCACAACCTTTGACGATAAAAATGTGCAAACAACTATTTTAATGGTGCACAACTCCAAGCTTTGTTGGAAATGTATCATAACATTGCGGGCAATCGAAACGGTGAATGTTTCGGTCACTTTGACTTTAAAACCCTTGAGGAAGTTTCAAGAAAGACTGTAGTTATGGCTCATTCACCACCCTGATGTCTCACCACATGAAGGACACGCAGCTTCATGTGTTGGCGCGAAATATCGTTGGTGCTGGATGCAATTCAGTTAGATGCACGTCGAATGTGGATGCAATGTATATCTCATTAAGATATATATCACTAAGATGCCCTCGAAAAACAACTAAAGCTGTTTATAATGAGATACATTTTGAATGCTAATGTGAGCTTAATCACGCCCAAAAAAGAAGATTATGACCGAGAATAATATGACAAAAATACAAATTGCAGATTGAGAGTTACTACAAGGGACAACTTGTATGAGCAATTAAAAAATAATCCAGGGGAGAAGATCTCAGATTGTAAATGTGCAGATTACACGTCCGCCCCAGTTGCTTCATACCTGTACTGTACATGCATTTCATCATGTGGCTCTCATCTGATCTTCCTTTCTAACAGCCCGTCTCCTCAGTCAGAGCGGAGATAACAAGAAGTGACATCACAAGGAATATCATTAGGTATAAAAGAGCCACCCACTGCCTCAGTTTCCTCCATAAATTAGCAGGCGCGAGAAAAAAATAAAAAAAAAAGAACAAAGCTTTCAAGGAACAGCAACACGATATTAAAATCCTTCCTGCTTGCTGCAACGTGAGAGCAGCTAATGGACTGCTCATAGTGAGCTGCGAGGAGGATATCACTGCTGGAAAGATCGAGTAGAGCAGGAGGTCCAAGGTGAGAGAGAAGACACACACACAAACACACTCTCGCACACACACTTTGAGTGCTATGATCGCACCGGGGGGTGTGAGCGGCAAAAACTGCCACCCTCCATCTGAAGGCGCTGAGATAAATGAGCACACAACTCTCTGTTTCTGCCCTTTGATTTCACTGCTGCGCCGCTCCAGGTAAACATGAGAGGAGATGGGGCCACTGAGCATGTGATTTCACACACACACACACTCACACACACACACAAACGAGAACAGAAAGGAGCTTCTTGTGGGATTTATACATGCATGCACATCCTTTTCTTTCCCACACACACTTCACCTGCTCGCCGTGTGTGTGAGTCTCTGATATTTCTTTTCCCAACATGGATCCAAACATGGAGGAAACAATCAAGACAAACACTTGAACTTCTTCTGTATTTGGAGCTTGACACGCTGCCATCATCAATAAACACGTAAACACCCCCCCCCCTCCCGGTTTGCCACCAATCCCCGGCTGGCGACGGCTGAGCCATCAAACAGTTTTCTTCTGCGTCCGTGTAAGTGGGGACAACACAATCGGATTAAACACAGGCGAGATAATAGCTTCTCTGTAACTCTGATTGAACGAGCCGCCGGGGGAGCCAATCAATTCTCTCGACTCGTGCCGGAAAAAGCCTGCGCCTCCGCTCGTGTACCAACAAACGCCTCTCCTTCTTCCCCGATCCAGTCGAAACATCTGGATCGTAACGCGGTGGAGGTTTAATCGGGGGCAGGCATCGGGACAGGAGGAGAGGGTGTGCTGAATCCATTAAATATGGATTAGAGTGGTAATCGCCCGAGAGTGGGACAGGAGGTCAGAGGGGGGTGCGGGAGTTCAGCCAGGTGAGCTGGTCCGACATGAACCACGACAGCGGGAGACAGCGGCAGATGAGAGTGGGCTCGGGCGGGGCGCGGCGGCGGTGCCCTTTACACGCAGTTAACGCGTACGAGGGGCTGCATGCTAACGTACGGCTCCATCTGTTCGAGAGCAAACGAGGGAGCGGAGGAGAAGGTGAAATGTGAATGACTGCGGCGTCGGAGCGATGATAGCAGCAGGAAGGAGTGGGTGTTTGGGATTTGTTTGTTTGTGTCTGTACATGTAGCCCACGGAGGGCGTTCGCTGTGACAACACTGTGCAATCTGGGAATAAATGTGGGTTAATGATGCTGCAGACCAGATGTGTCTCGCTCACATGTTGGACTCTTTGCAGATGCTGCTGGATGGTGAGCGGCCACAACGCGGCTGCATATTTTTATACTATTAAATGCCTGAAAAACTGAGAACGGGTGAGTGATTCAGCAGTTTCAGATCAGTCCAGCGGTGAAGACTGAGCATCAAACGTGCATCTTACTGAAAATGCATCAAATGGTTAAAACTGCAGCACAAAGGATGCAGACGATCTGTTCAGATTTCAGGTTTTATGCCATTACAGGGCACTCAGAAGAAAATTATCAATACATTAAAAAAAACAAACAGGCGGCTGGATGGTTAGCAGTGAGAAAATGAAACACCACAGAGGTTTGTCTGAATCAGAGCTGGACTAATTGGTTGATTGGCAGAAAATTAATCTATAAACTATTTTCATAATTGATTAATAGTGTCAGTCATTTGTCACGTTACAACATCAAAAATTCACCGGCTCTCGTGTCTCAAATTGTTCCTCTGTGTTGTGAAAGCAGATCTTTGGGTTGAAAAAAGAGAGAAAGTTGACGTTGCCACCTTGGACATCTCACATTTTAAGGACAAAATTATCTGATTAATCCAGAAAATAACTGCTAAACTCTTCGATAATGAAACTAACCTTTCACTACAGACTTTGTTTGAATCATCTCAGAGTTTATCAGACATCAAAATACTTCACAGTGAGATTTGGAAAGTTGTTGTGGTGGCAGCAGAATCTTTTCATCCTCCTTGGCGGGAATCGTGAGGACGTTTGTGCGGTAAAGCTACACACCGTGTGTTCCTGCACGTTCTGGATTAGCCACAGCTGAGCTGGATGGTGTTGCATTTCATTGCGGCAAAAGTTAAATCAGACCAAAACACGATCTCATACAACAATCATCCGTCAGCTTTAAATCTAATATAGACGGAGACTTGAGTCACAGCCGGGACGCATGTTTGTGGAGCCGAGAAGCACATTTCATTTGAAATTTGGCTTTTGGCTGTTAAATCTTTTCTGACGAAAGCCAGCTCACTTGAAACTCTTCACATCTTGGAAAGTAAAAAAAAGCTAAATTTCATATGAAAGAGAGTTCCTGTTGGACGCATCCTGGTTTGGCCACCAGTGAGCAGCGCTTCACGCAGAGTCCTCGGCAGAGTCGTATTTTGTAGACGAGCTCCTTGACAGAGCGTTCGTCACTCCAAAGAGTCACTTTCAAAGGCACCACAGTAGGTGGAGGATCAAAGCAACTCAATAGTCGCCCTGGACCATCATCTTAAACACCAAACACTGCTCTGCAATACTTCCTCCATACTCAGCAATGAGGTTGAGCAAAGAAACGAGAAGGACTCATTGGACGATGTGAGCCTGCGCTTTGATTTAGGATTAGTAGAGAACATAAAGTAAAGCCATTTTGTTGTAAAGATAAGAAGAAAAGGGCACTTTAAACTATTATTGCTCGTATTCTTCAGCTGGTGTTGCTGTATTTACCCAGCTTGATATCCACAGTGGCAACAAAATTTGAGATTTTATTTTATCCCAGACTGAATTGACAGAGGAACGATCAAACTTGACTGGTATGAAACAGCATCGCTCAAAGGCCAACACGGTGTCTTTGAAGGATGTTTGATGGCGGCGGCTTGAAAGTCAGCTGGATCTTTTGACAAGCAGACTTTGACAGACGTATCAGGGCGCACCGGCAATATCGCGGATAAATTGAAGGTGACAGATGGAAATAAATTTCAGACGAAATTGAAGAGTGCTCTTCCCTCTCATCCTTAAAGTCGCGTAGGAAAAAAACCCTGCTGCTAGCAATATATGATCAGCGTTAATAAAGAGAGGAGCTCCGACTTGATCAATCATAGCATTTGGCGGCAGACTACATACCAAGGGAAGTCTTATTATTTCTCTCCCTTGAGTGTGCTGCTCCATCCTGAGTGGATGCATTCATTTTCACAGCAGGTCTCTGTTGTCTCTGCTGCTCTCTTCCTCTTTCACACCCTTTCCATCAACTCTATTCTCTCAGGCTTTTTCTCCCTCTCCCCTCTTTCTTCCCCTCCCTTCATATTCCTTTTATAAATAATGGCGTCCCGGTGGGGTCAACCCTGACGTGAGAGGCATCGGGAATCGACTCTGACAAGAGCGCATTACAGAGTCAAGCACCACTAAAGGTTAATACTGTCAATTTCCATGCTACGGACTAAAGCCTTTAATGGCGGCCTCTCCTTTTTTTATAGAGATGCTGTGAGAGGAGCGATGTCAGTGGACTTGTCTGGTCTGAATCTTCGTCCACGTTCGCAGGTGTCTCCGCTTCAGTTTCCATCTTTCTTTGAGGAGCGATTAGCTGCGGTCTCCTGCAGCTATGAAGGGCAAAGCGGTGCAGCAGAAAACTCCTAAAATGACTAATTAAGAGGTTCATGTAGATTGAAAGAGAAGGGAGAGTGAATGAAGTTGGGAGAGGCGATAACGCTCCTCAGACATGATGTTTCCTTCTTATAACAGAACATCTCCTCGTCTTTTTTTCATATATGCATTTTTTTTAATCCAGCCAGTGGCAGCACAGAGTACGAGTTAAACCTGCACTGTGATAATTCATCCTGCACTTATTATCAGAAAACAAACAAACAAAAAAAACAGGTTTCTCTCAGTGTTGATGGAAACAAGATAATGAGGTCAAGATGTCCTGGATGATAAAACTCACCAAAGAACGAACATGCCAACGTCTCTGTCTGAGCTGAATGTTCATTAATTAAGCGATACCACTGTTTTTTTCTTTTAAACTTTCCTTTGTCTGTCAGAGCAGATGTTATGTTTGCTGTCATTATTCTCCATTTTTCAATATTTATTTAACACTCAAGCCTTTCAGGACCATGTTCGTCTGTCACGGTCGCTCTCTGAGCTTCTGTCTATTTTCCCTTTTCTTGTTTTCAGGATCACTTCATTCAATAAAGACTCTCTGAAGAGGGATAAAAGAAAACTCTCAACAATGCTGTTTGCTCGGTCGCTCACAGGACAATAAGTTCGCCATGTTTATTCAGAAGACGTCTCTGTGCCGCTGACTCGTGTCTCATAACCGTTTACACGCCGCCCCTCTGCTTTATTCTCCTTTATACAGAGGAGATTAAATAAAAGTGGATGGAGTAATACAGCTATCAAGCCACAACTGCATCTTCTATTTTGAAATATGCAGCTCTCTGTTCAGTCAAAGATCAAAACTTAACAAGAAAAATACACACACATTTACTGTCCCTTTCGGAAAGTCCACGACTAAACCGGAGCAAACAAACTGTCCTGCCATAAATACGTTAAATACTGATCACAAATTAAGATTATTTATAAGTTTAGCCATTGAATTCTGTAGCTTATGACTTAAGAATTAATAATGTTAAATGTTTGTTTACATCCGCAGCTTTCCTGAATTACAGCGTAAAGCACAGTCGACATTGAATCAGTCTGCCCACGTCCTTCCTGTGTTAGCACTGCTCACAATCCTCCCCTCAGCAGTGCTGGAGTAAAATCCCATCAAGATGCTGCGACGCAAAACTCTTCCTCACACAACCCTCAGTGTCGATGCAACACGTATTTATTTCAGAGTGCAGAAAGAAATGAAGACGTGGAGGTCGGGGTGAGTTTGTTTTCTGCAGCGTGGGCCCAGTTTAGGTCCAGTCCTGAACTTCCTGACCTTTTTCAAGTCTTATCTTTATCACAATTCTTGCATTTATGAAACTGTTGCAGTCATTCTTCCTCCCTTATTGTCGTGACTCCATCATAAGAAATCTTGCACAAATCCACAGTCCTCATTCTGCGTGAAAATTGCACTCTTAAGTTCAGCCAAAGTACACTTCATGTTTCCCCTGACGGTTTCCTTTTTGATTGTTTTGTACTAATTTTTGCACTAAAACGAGCGTAATGCTGGAAAATCCCACTTGATTTGGGTAATTCAGGCCGCCAAAGCCTGATTTAAGCTTTGGCACAGAAAGAGGACTGCGTCTGTGTATCTCATCTTTAATAATGGAAAGGATGACTCATGGTCAGTAAAGACAGGTGGAGCTGCGGTGACCAACTTTTTCCATAAATACACTGTTTATTTGACATTTGAGTACTGTAATGAAGAACAAGTCTGTTAAGTCACTAATTACTTTCCTCAGATTATGTGCAATTTATTTTTCCAGTGCAATCTCAGTCTGTTTATACATCAATATCAGGGAGGATGCACATTGTGTGTTTATCTTTATAGGCTATTTATGCCATTTTCATCTATTTTTTGTACTTCTATTCATGTTTGCTTTTCTATTGAGCTGCTTTAACAAGTATATTTCCTCAATGTGGGGTGACTAAAGTTTATTTTTATCTGATATACAATATGGTTAAAACTATCAAAAATGCATAAACGTGCCACACTGTTGTAGCAGGTGACATGTTCCCTCATTAACATAAAAGAGGAACACAACATACGCTATCATGTCTGTCAGTACTGAATAGTGCACCAAAATCATTATTTACTCTTAAAACAAGGCACTGGATGTCTGGATGTTATTTTTTGTGACATGTTTCAGAAGAACCAGCTGATTCGGGGCTGAAAGGACATAGTTAGTTTTCATTTCATGGTATTTGTTGACAGTGACAAAAATACAGAAACTTTATTCTGTTTTAATATACTTTGACATTATTCTTTCAACAATTGGTCACAGTACTTGAGTTGACTTTAATCACCTCGAGTAGAAGTTTGTGGAAAAGTGCAGCTGCAGTTTACAGAGACGGACGTCTGTAACGGCGCATATTTGATAAATGTGGACAACCTGTGAAAAACTGAGGAAAAGAAGAAATCTGCTTTATTCCTCCCACTGCTTCGCTCAGTTTAATTCGGCCGTGAATCACACCGACTCTGCCCGTCTCTCCCTCCCTCTCTCTCATCCACTCCTCCTTCGTTTCTTCCTCATTTCAGGCCTCCAATCACGTAAACAGCAAAGCGCTGCAGGGTCTTCAGGCTACAGTTTAAACTCACAAGGGGCCCGACAGTCAACAAGAAAGGCCACGAGCGCGGACGAGCAGGCTTTAATGATTTTAATCCTCTGCAAATTAACAGTGGACTACGGGAAGATTTCATCAGAAATGAGCCTCTCTTAAATAGTGTTCAAGAGGCGTGGAGAGCTGACCCATTGCTGCCGGTGCTACTTACACAGCTCCCACGCTGGCTCTTCCTACTGTGACTTAGATGTCTCACTGGTGGGCTGCAGTAATTCTTCCTTTTTTATGATGGTAAATAAAGTGAAAAGTGAAAAAAGAAATGCGGATGTGGAGGGATCAATGGAAGGGTGGGTCCAAACGAGACCGCATGTTCATGTCCGAGTGCACACATGCCAGTTCAGATTGTCCACAGTCTGACTGGAGGGTTCACCAGCAGGCTACAACAGCAGGAATGACCTACATTTCTCACTCACACACACACACACACACCAGTGTTTCCGCCTCGGTTTTATTCTTGTCGGAGAGGAAAAGCCTCTGAAACAACATCTGGATCAACACGGGAAGCTAAAATTCCCAACTGGAACCCGGAGTAAGAGCGTTTTCTGAGGGATGTCGGCTCTTCCAGGCCACGACCAGTTTCACCTGTTTAATGGGGAACTCTGGGACACACATTTTCACACATGCACACACTTAATGGCACGGCGAGGACAGAAAGTCGCAAGATTCAGAGCAAACGCAGCAAAGCGAGGTGCAGACCGCAGAGCTGAAAAGTTTACTCAAGCATTGCGATTAAACACCATTTTGAGTTCCTGGTATTTTACTTTCATTTTGCATGACTATTTACTTCCACTTTTCCAGTGTTAAGGAAAATATCACACCTTTTCTTCGACAATATTCACTTAATGGTTACTTTGCAGATTATTTTTCCTCTAAAGAAAAATCATAAAGTGTAAAATGTGGAGGCGTCCTTCAACTCATCTGAAAATGTGAAAGAAAGTAATATATTTGCATTAGTATGGAAGGAACTGTGTATAATTTGGTCTTTTTTTACCTTTTGATATAAAGAAAACTCCCAATAAAACAGTGCAACAGAAAACAACACATCATAAAGTGGCATTCAATATCTTTATGTGATGTTTTTGCTGTTATGCTGTTTGGTTTGGAGTCTGAGGTGAATTTTAATTTTTTGGTTGTCAGATTGTTTTTCATCTTCCTTTTCTTCAGTCCCAAATTGTTTGTGTAATTACTTACAGAAATTACAACACTCCTGCCGAGATGACAAACTGCCAACACCACACAACCCAAACCATCACGATGACGTACGGAAAGCTGGATTCAATGTCGCTTTGTTAACTACGGCATTAAAACGCAGTTTACAGGGTAACACGTCAACAATGAAAGTAATATTCAATATGTATTTTTACTTAATAGCCTTTGGTTTCATTTTTCCTGAACAAATGTTTTAAACACAGAACTACACAAGCAATATTTGTCTTTTGGATCAATTCATTGTTGGGTTTTTGCTCTGTTAACAATTATAAAAATATAGAAATTTGTTATTTTTCCTCTTTTTAAATCATGTAGAAGATCTTTTTGCTTTATTCTATACAAACCCCATTTCTGTTCTGTTGCAACAGTTGCAGCAAAATGTCAAAAAAAAAAACATAAAAATACTGAAAAATAACATTTCATTGTTCTCGCACAGCGTCTAGAAACTTGAAAAAACACGAGGGACAGCTAAACAACCGCATATTTAACTGCCGTGACATTTTAACACATTCCTATTAAAAAGATGTCAAGCGTGTGCGACAGGTGCGGCCGCAGGTAAGCGGGGCAGAGGCTCCGACACAATAGTCATCATATTATCTCTGTTGCCATGGTTACGGCTGTCAGATGGGAGGTGGAGGGGAGTGTGGATGGAGGGGGCAGCTCGGGCCTTGACTGGCAGCTGTGACAGGTATATAATCCTGTCGGTTCAGAAACACACACACAAACACACACACACACACACAGTGTTCGGTGAGGCAGGTGTGCCCGGCTGAAGGAGGGCAGGTCGCTGACAGATGACGAGAACTTCTAATGACACGCCGCACCCGCGCAGACGGACGTGGGCTGTGTTATTTTCTTTATTTTCACTCGCCGCCCAGGAGCAGGACAGCAGCCTGATGAATTCACGTACGTACGGTCCAATAAATATGTGACGGAGGATGCGGATAATACGGAACAGAGATAACGTATAACAGTCCCACAGGGCGTGTTCAGCCCTGCTACTCTTTAATGCTCAATCACTTCTGGCTTTATCGTCCTCCTTTCCCCAGGTTAAAGAAAAAAAATCCATCTAATAAAGTAATGGCAACGTGTTTGTCTTGTCACTTTTAATAACAGCTGCGAAGTAGAAAAATAAAGCAGTGAAATGGATTCCAGCGGGTCTGCTAATAAATGAGTTATTCAGATTTCTACAGACGTCTTTTCCCACCAGCGAGCGTGCAGCAGAAAACCATCAACTTCACGACTCAGTGACTGACAGCAGCTTCTGCACGCGGCTGAAAAACACGCCGCTGCACTACATTTTGGGTTTTCAGTCAAAGGTGGGACTTGCCCTTTATAGTCGTCTACAAAAACCTCTGCTCTGTTTTCATTTTCGCTCTCTTCACCAGCTCATATCCAGCAGAAAGAACCTTTTTTTCCTCTGGGGGTTGTTGAAAGTCATTCTGGGAAACGGGAAATCACTAACCGAAGCAAAAGAAAAAAACGAGGCAGGTCGAAGGAAAAGCAGGTAACCCAGAAAAGTAAATTACAACGCTCAATCACAAAAAAAAAAAGAAAACCTCTACAGATTGATGATACCAAGAAGCATGAGATCATCGAAGGTTGAGTTTTTCATTTAAAAGAAAGGAACTCGGGAGCACACGGCGTCGCGCCCTCAAAGAACTTCTGGCCTGGTTGTAATTCTACAAAAACTTCCCATCCTGAGTGCGAGAGCGTGCCAGAAAATCACGGTTGAATCAAACAGGCAATTTTTCACCGCTTCCAGGAGGAAGAGACCCTGTTCTTCCCCTTCCTGTGTGTGACCACTGAGTTTTCAATAAGGGCCCTTTCGGAAAAATGAACTGGGAGGATGTAAACACGCAGCTGATGGATGACATTTTCCGAAGCTCTGTCTTGCAATTAGTTGTGGTTCAACTGCTCCGAGGCCCTTTAAACAAGTTAGGGACATTTTCTTCTTTGATGACAAGGACTTCCTGCTGTGCATTTCTGGATTAGTTTCATCTGCGCTCAGGTTTAAAAAAAAAAAAAAAGCAAATATTTATGCAGTGTCATGAAAAAGTTTAATTAAAGATTCTGCTGACGAACTTTCACCAAGTTTGCGAAAGTTAATGTGGCGTTGAAATGAACATACATGACATGACACGCAAACGCTCTGGAGAGATGCACAGTGTGCGCCTGCAGGAAAGGCAGGGGTCAACATATAGCATGTTTAATCACACACGTGTCCTGTAACACGCGTGACGTCAGTATCAGGATGACTGGTTCGCTTGTGGCCATGAGTCACGCGTGATGTATGGAAAGAGCAGCGGCAGAGTGAATAAATGTACTATTTATTTACCACACAGGAAAAATGTGGAGCAGGTTTGTCAAGAGCAATCAATAAAATCTAAGAAAGGAGCTCAAACAGCTCACACGTCAAAGTAAAGGAATTCTTTAAAAAAAGGAACAAAAATGATGCAATTGAACATTTTAATCTGTAAATATTTTAATCCAGAATAAATGGCGTTACGGGGTTTAAGGATCTAGCACATTCCTGAGCGTCTGCAGAGGCTGAAGGAGGGCGCAGTGAGAACAGCCAGTGGCAGCGAGCAGAGAGGTCACACGTGCCATGATGAATTACAGTAGCCGGGCTCGTCTCGGCTGCTTGTTCATTAATGAGTCTTCTTAGAGGAGACAACACAAAAGGACACATCAACGCGACATCAGCTCTCATCTGCAGTGTGTGCCGCCTGTTTTGGATCTAACTGTGTGCTCTCATAATCGAGTACAGCTCGCCTAATCTTTAAGTGACAAAAGCTAATTTGCATATTTTATGGCTGCACTCTAATTTTGATCACTCTGAACACTTAGCACTGAAACACCGCTGACATATATTAAAGGAATCATCAAAGATGGCATTGTTTTAGCTTGAAAATGAGCCCAATACTTCACTCCCCCTTATCAATCACTGATACTGATGGCTTACGGTGACTAACTCAGTCCTCACAGACTCCAAAACTGAGGAAATTCAATATTTCACTGCCTATCTCTCTACAAATATATGCTTGAATTCACATGGGTTGCTTTTATACAGTTGTAAAATATGGCTGTCAAACTTCGTGCATTCATTTTAATAAATGTTTAATATATTAATGCAAAATAATTCAGTGCCGCCCGCCCATCATCCTCCCACCAACTTGACCATGATAAATACTGTGGAAACTACAGGTTGACTCGTACTCTGTGCTGTAAAAAATACATCAAACAAAGAAGAAGAGGAGGTCTTCAGGCGCTGATTCGGTTCTGAGGTTCACCAGATGATCGCTAACAGTGTCTGAGAGTGGACGGTGGTTTTTTACAACTTTATTTTTGCTGCAGATTTCACTGCAGAGCGGCGAGAGTGATCAAAAACAGCAAAGTCAGACTGGTTAAAACTTATCTTAAAGTCACTGT
>JBAJHX010000036.1:3620954-3631385 GCA_037176925.1 Amniataba percoides | reverse complement strand
CTCTCTCTCTCTCTCTCTCTCTCTCTCCCTCTCTCTCTCTCTCTCTCTCTCTCTCTCTCTCTCTCTCTCTCTCTCTCCCTCTCTCTCTCTCTCCTCTCTCTCTCTCTTTCCCTCTCTCTCTCTCTCTCTCTCTCTCCTATCCTCTCACTCGTTTGCTCCTCTTTCCTGAGCCGCCCTGCTCTCGCTCTCTTTTCCTACTCCTGGCGTTTTGCTATTTCTCTCTCCTGCACTCCTCCATCCTCTCTCTCATTCTCCCTTTATTATTTCACTCTCTGCATCTCTAACATGCTCCTTCTCACTTTCTCTCCCTCTCTCCTTGTTTTCCTCTCTCCTGCCTGGGGCATGCGGACGGATTCTCCCCCCTCCTCCTCTTCCTCCTCCTCCTCCTCCTCCACTTGTCCTCCACTTGCGGTGCTGGGGAGGCGACTGGAGACCAGCAGAGCTCACACTGGTCTCAGAAGCTCCCATAAGCACAGCTCCCAGGATCAGAGAGGCAGAGAGACAAGCAGGGCTTAATGCAGAGCGAGAGAAAGTAGAGGGGGGGTGATATGCAGGGTGGAGGTGGTGGTGGTGGTGGGGGGGGAGCAAGGAGGAGCAAAACAGCACAGCAGAGAGGAAGAGAAGGCAGGAAAGAGATGAGGGAGGTGGTGGTGGGGGGGTGTTTACGCTCCTGAGAAAGGGGTGTGTAAGTGTAATAGTGTAATAGTTTAATATTCTTATACACACACACATTCACACACATTTATATATAAAAACAGTTTGTTATTCTCTATTTTATTCTAAATTATGAGCTGACCTGTCGAAGATATGTTGACTGAAATGATCACGTCTATTATTATTTTTTTGACCTGCAGACTGGTGCCTGTTTTATTATCATAGTGGTTTGCTTTAAAGCCTTTATACAGATCATCAACCCCCCCAAAAAAAACTGAGAAAAGACATCTTAGTATGCATGAGCATAGTAAGTCTGGAGAGCTGACTTAAAGGATAAAGTGTTGTTATAACTTCTGACCTCCGTTGACTGTCTTTAGCACTTAAACCCCCCAATGCAAATCTTTAAAACTGGATCACAAATATATAATAATATATAACATTTTTGACACTTGAGCTTTTAGTGTAAATCACAAACTCAAAAAGGAATAAATCGTACTTTTTTGGGGACTAGTAGTGGATTAGTAGTATTAGTATTATAGAATATATGTTGGTGCAAAGTTATTGTTGACTGATTGTGACAGTATATGGCGAGCTTCATCCTTTAAGGTACTGGCAATGTTCGGGTTAATGTTCAGGTATTTATACATCAAACCAGAAAAGAGAATAACCACAACACTGTGTGTGATGCTAAATGACGTCTTTCACCCTCTGAAGTCTACAGATGCTTTACGATGACGTAGCAGTAAGATGCAGCCTCGCTGAGTCTCCGTTTCAACTTGAGTCGAACAAACTATATTCCACTTTTTAGACTGCGTAGATAAGTTGAGTAAAAACAGACTTGTGATAAATAATTTACTCTGTGCTTTTTCCTGAGTATTGGTGGTTTTGCAGGAAGAAACAGTAAAAACAGGCTATTGTAAGGAAAGTGCTGAAGTGCAAGCTTTTTTGGAGTGGCACAAATAATTTGTGGCATCTTATTGTGACACCTGATTGTTTTTTAAATAGGCATCACTTACATTTTAATCTAGATGATGTTGTTGTTTGCTAAATTTGTACATAAGTTATCTATATTTGCATTCTTAGTTATAAAAATGATTCATTAGACGTGTTTGTGGTTTTCACAGTAAAAAATAAAATGTTTTCCTCTGTCTTATAATGAAAAAAAAAGTGAGGTTGTACTAAAAAAATAAGGCGAGTTAAACAGTTTTAAGGTGAAATATAAAGGTAAAAGTAGTCAGAAAGGGACAGATGTCTCTGCACCTCAGAGGGTTAAACCTCCAGCATGACCAGCACAACCTTCAATCAAAGAGACAGCTGGATTAGAGGAGGGTGGAGGTGGGGCGGCCATGCAGGTTGAATTCATTGAGTTTAATGTTCCCGTGCTGTCGCAACCGCTCTGCCTGCGCTCCTGACAGAGCGGCCAGGCCGAGGTCGCGCCGGGACGTCTGACTGGCAGGTTTGGAGTTTGGCAGAGTCAGTCTGTCATAGCTCGTTTCCACTTGGCTCTGCGTGGACGAGGCGTTTGAAGGGAGGCACGAGCCCGGGTAGTGCCAGGATCCAGGAAAAGGCTGAAGGAAGCCAAGTGTTGTGTTATTCATTCGAATTAGCTTTTTTTTTTGCTGTGTGTCTGAGGAGGAGTCGTGAATTGGAATAAACTAGAGTGCCAGCGAGACTTAAAGCTAACGTCCCTCAACCTGAAGTTCTGCTAAAACAAAACCAGAAGAAAACTTGTGTTAATCAAAGTCACACCAAAGTCTCTTCTACAGGTACTTAAGACATTAACGGCCAATTTCACTTCCTCAAATGTGCATCTTGATAGGAACTGATCATAATAAAGAGAGCTATGTTTGAGCTCATGTTTATTAAAGACGACCACACTCATGCATGGTGGTTGACCTTCAGTCACGTCATCAAGGAAACTGCACGCTGGTGTCGCCATCGATACCAGGAAACCCTCATCGTGTTTCTGCACACAGAATCAGCCAACCTGAGAGTCCGTAATGCTTCATGTGACAAATTGTATTTCCCACTTTGCAGCGATGAACATTAAAGTATTGGTTCTTCGTATTTTCAGTGGCATAAGCCTTCCTGGGAAAGCTTATTCCAGGAGGCGCTGACCGACCTTGCGTCTCACGCTCAGGAGAAGCGGTGCAGATTCTGTCCTGGTGGTGGAAATGTGAACCAGCTCCTGCAAGTATAGACAAGTTATCTCATGTGTTGCCCCCCAGCGGTGTCTTTTTATGGGATACTGCAGGAAAAAGGGACTGAGAGGAGAGTGGAGTTGAAATTTTCGAACGTCCAGCTCCCTTCCTCTTTGCTGCCTGCTCACCTCCAAAGCCTCTTCCCACACAGTTGCTCAATCTAATTATTTATTTCTAGCTTTTCTTCACTGGTTTTCATCTGTTTACTTGTCGTTGTCATGTAAACCGATGATGACAAAGGAGGGATGGACAGTTTCCTCTGTTGCTTAGCGTCATTTAATGATAATGAGCTGTTGTTCCAAGTGGAGTACATCGAGGTCTCGTTCACAAGTGGCCGTGAGATCGAGCGAGATATTGACAGACTGATTGGTGCAGCCATCAAGTGAAATGACGCAGCCACCGATGCACTGCAAGAGGCCTTCGTGTGGTGTAGAAATTGCCAGTTGTTCTTACCCTCATCTGTGGCCTTGAGCTCTGCAGCGAACAAAAGAATGAACCATAAATTGGAAACAAAGAGCTGAAATTAGTTTTCTTCGCAGGAAATCTTGAAGGACAGGGTAAGTCCTCGGTATGAGAAGAAGGAGGAGCTTGCGGGAGAGCAGCTGCTCTTTTAAAGCGAGAAATGCATTCGCTTTCCTGTGGAGATATTCGAGGCACATCCAAGATGAAGGTCCAGCAACACGTCGGAGGAATCTAACCTGGCTCAGCACGAACTCCAGAGGATCACACAGGAAGAGCTGGAGGATTTTGGTTACCACCTGCTGCCACTGCGTCTGTGTCTCGGCTATTCGACAACAGTAACGAGGCTTTTACCTGGAAGCTGTGCCTTTATTCTGAAAATAACACACAGATTTATATATTCGTTGTTGGAGAGGTACAGAAATTACAGCAAGGGGATAAAAAGCAGAAGGATCTCAGAGGTGACCATCACTGAGGATGTCATGCCTCCTGATTTCGACTGATAAAACATTCGTCCTCTTACGATGCTTCACCGCTTTCAATTAAAGACTCAAAACTTACTTTCAACTTCATTTTAAACACCTAAAAACTCCTCCTTCATCTTTCCCTCAGCCTGGACGCCGTGACAGCATAACAATAGCATTAAAGTGTCAGCTGATGACGTAGCGTCTGGATGTCACTGTCTTAGCCATTAAATGTCAACTGTGAGCGCCGCGCTGGATTCAGTCAGACAGACGGAGGAAAGTAGATAAGACGGGGCAGATGTGGGTGGAACTGGCAGGATGAAAAGTCAACATCAGGCACCTCCTGAATACCGGCGGGCTAATCTTTATCAACAGATGACAAATGGGTCTGCTCAACAAATGAGCTTTGCCATTTATAGAGTTACCACCTGAACATTTTCAAGTCAAAAAATCGAATTTGTTTAAAGGGAAAATAGTGAAAGGAGCAGCCACTATCTTCAATGGGCAAAAAAAAGAGGTGTAGGAAGGAGTCACATACAGTGTGAAGACGGCAGACAACACCTAACACCGATCTGTATCAAAACACAATCAACACTTCGCATCAGCGAGCTGGCAAGAACGGATGTTGTCTGAAATTTGAATGAAATGTCAGACCGTTATCCGGCTGCCAACTTGAAGTGAAACCTGCCTTGTAAAAATGAGGAAGCTCCTCATTCATCAGCCGGGCCTGTCATTCTTTTTCTAAAGATGATTGACTTACACTTTAAAAAAAAACGCAGCGTGTGTCCTCGGTTCACTTTGCAGTTATTAGTAGCTGCTGGTAATTAGACGTCAATATGTGTTTTTGTTTTTTCCTTTGGGATCATTTCCTGAGAGGATTGAGTCAGAATAGAAACATGTTGACAGGCAGACCACACGAGTTTTCTTTCATTCTGCAAGGACAACTTAGACAAACTAAGGATAATTTTGGTCTGTGCACTCAAAAATATATATTTCACCTTTAGTTACTTCACTTGGATGTTTGACCTTGGTGCTGCAGAGTGATATGTGCAGAGTTTCAAAGACTGTTTTTCAAAATGAGTGTTGATGAATCGTGTTTGTAAAATCATGTAAATCATGCAACATTGCTACTGTCCAAAATTAAACTTACACATGTGAAATTAAAGCCTTCAGGTCACATACATTGAATCTTGTTTGCAGCAGTTAAACCTTTGAAATGGAAAAAAACATTTGCATATTCATAGATTTGGGGTTTTAATTTAATGTTTAGCTGGTTAATTTAATTTTAAGCATATCAGACATGAATTATTATTCTAAGCATATTCTTAGGTTCTTAAAAATACTAGAGGGAGTTTTAATTTATTAACTCTGTCACCACAATTACGATTACTATGAATATTATGAATTATTATAAAATCATTTAAATATACTTCATTACTGAATTGTACTTAGCTGCAGCATATTTTGGTGAAAGTGAACAGACAGATGGACAGTGAAGGTCACGATGAAGCAGGGATGTTTTGACATTTTTGAATTCTGTTATTTCGGCCACCATCGCTGACAAACAGTGATTCAAACTGACCCAGTTATTCATGAAGGACATTAAAACTTTTCACAGCCTCTTTAAACTGTGAGCCTGCAGATTTTTTTTGAAACTCAGAGGAGTTTTGGTAGAAGAAAAGGAGAGTACATACCGTACCAACATGTTCTTGCAAGCTAAAATAATATTGAATGAATTTAAAAGAAAGAAAATCTGTTCCAGGATAAAGAGACAAAGGCTGCGATGCACTCATTAAGTACATGACTACAACAACGACGACTAATCTGCACAATATCTTCCTTTTCTAGAGTGATTATATAAAACAAAGTTATCTTAATAAGCACTCATTGTTATCCAAGCATAAACTTTCTGTGTACACTTTGTATGACAGTTATATGAAGTTCAGATGAGTGACGGCGATAATGGATAGTCATTTGTGTGTTTTGCCCAAACCTGCTCGTTTACATGGCAACTGCATCTGCACAAACACGTAACCAAGTCAGCTCCTTCTGCACACTTTACGAGACACACATTATGTGTGATTTCATCTGTAACCGAGTGTGTTGGCCAGGTGTATTTTTATAATGCTCGCCCACGCACGACGATGACTTCTGTGCATATTTATGACCATCTGTAGGCTTGTTAAAATGATGCACACTTTCACATCTCGTCCTCTCGTTGGTAGATACAGCACGCGTACTGCGGCTTTTAATGACGACTCCAACATTTCATCATCTCCATCTACTGCACTGATGTTAAACCGCCTTTATATTCAATCAGAAATTTATCGATCTAGTCAGTTAGCATTTTATATAATCTCACACATCTCCTGGATTATTCGATTTTAGGCGTGACCTTGGTGTCCCTTTGAAACTCGACTGAAATTAAGGTTTATGTGGAATAATTGCCTTAAATCCTTACGGGTAAATAAAGTACAAAACACTGTGCGCACTATGTTAATGTTAACGCCGGGTTTGTTTTGGACCAACAGCTTGTCCCCTGGGTATCATTCAAGCTTCACTGTGTCTTGTAAGTTACTATGATTTAATTCACCATTAACCCACCATTGTTTGGGGTTATGTTTAATTATTCTGGTGCTGCCCTGTGTTCCTCCGAGTGCTTGCTTATCAGGGATTTGGTTGTTTGTTGACTAATAGTAAGAAAGAAGAGAATAATTTACCGGCAGGCTCGAAGCACCGAGGCCGTGTGTGGAAGTGTTTGTGTGTACGTTTTACTGCATCAATCAGTCCGTCGATATCGTGCTTTCTTACGCCCACTCGTGAACAAGACCTCGAGGTATTCAACTGTTTCAAAGTCTTTTGTATAATCCTGCGTAAATCATATATATGGGACTTAATTCCAGCTGTGTTTAAATATTAAATAGATTATGAATCACATTTCCTAACAGTGTTATGGGATATGATGTCAAAAATGTAAATCTTTTATGGTTTAGCTGTGGCCGTAATGACTTATTCTATCAGGTCTTTTTTCCAAATATTTACCAAGCTAAACTCGCCCGAAGCTGTAAAGCTGCAGATCCTGCAGTTTGATAAACGGCCGAGCAGGTAGAGAAAAGATATAAAGATGATTGAGATAATGACAGAGAACACACAATCACTCGACAAGAGATTACAACTATTAAAATTGATTAATCAAACGCAATGAATCAACAAAAAACATTACTGCGCTCCTCTGAGTGAATCATAAATCAGCACTCGAGGAGTCCCTGCAGCATGTTATTTGGTAATCAGAGCGGAGGAACACCCAGAGACGCTCTCTAATAGCTGCATGGAGGCTTTCACAATCTTCAAATCCGGCCTGTGTGTGATTTTATTCTTTTATACTGATGGAAAGAAAAGGAAGCTGTCAGACAGACAACAAGTTTCAAACATGTCATCCTCATAGATTGGATTGTTTGAACGAATAGAAGTTCACATCTGTAATAAATCAAAACCTCATATTGTGATTTTTAGGATAAAGAGGAAGAAGTTGGAAAGGTGCTGAGCGCGGTGTGTCCACATTAAAGTCCTCAAGGAAGTGTGTGTGAAATATCAACACCCTGAAGAAGACGGTCAAAACATCAGCAAATCATTAAAACTCTGCAAGTTTCTACACTAAATTAAAAATCCACCATTTGATGGACGTGACACTTCAGACTCTTTACTTTCTCTGCCCAAAAGCCAAAGATATTTATATGAAAAAAAGCCAATCCTCTGAATTCAGAAGCTGACAGCAGAGTATCTGATGATTATTACAATAGTTGGCAATTAACACATAAAAGCACACATTTGTAATGAACAAAAAAATAACTAATTTTGAGATTAGTTCATTTCTAAAATTAATAATTCACCATTTGATAAATCTGCTTTGAAAATGATTGACGGCAAGAAATGACGAGAAACTGACGTCGTTTAAAAATGACAGCAGATGAAATGCGGCGCCCTCGGCCGTCAAAATTGGGAGACTTTTAAAGATTGGGTCTTTGTTGTCTGAGAGATATTACATCTCAAAAATGTCATGAGTTGATATTAGAGTTATTAATATCACCTCCTGACAAGTTTTCTCTCTTTGCAGCTGATTAAAGCTCGTTCTCGGCAGGAGTGTTTGCAGGTTATTGATTTTAACAGTCTGCTGGTGATTGACAAGAGGACATTTTCATCAGTAAGTTTGGGTGTGTTTGCATGCACAGACAGGGCATATTTATTCACCAGCAACAACAAAAAATGAATGGAGGTTATGTAAACAAATCTTCCAGTTTACAGACTGGTTTGGTGAAACCAAAAGAAAACGGCTGCTTCCTGAAGTCTAATAATTACTGCTCATCTCCGAGTTTCTGCTGACACTGAAATGTCCTCATATTGCTGCGCTAAGCAAGTATTCAGACTCGTGCTTCGCCACTTAATCTTTTTTATTGTTATTATATTAGAGCGTGAATGGGGTTTTATGAGAGAGGAGAGAGAGACGATCACAACGAAAAAGTACGCAGCAGTGAAATCTGTGTTTTTGTCAGTGATATTTGACCAAAGTTTCTGTGTCGTTTCTTCAAAAGACGACCTTTCTTCTTCCTCCATGACCCGGTGATGGAGGGAGATGAAAGGTCAGCGGATCACTAATGTTATAACTCATCCTGGTGAGCGTGTGAACCAAAATTTTAATGACGCTCCATCTCAAGCGGTGGCGTCGGCGGATCAGCAGGATCGATCCTCAGGTGACCGTGAATGTCTGTGAATCCCTCCGATGAGTGTTGAGATATTTCAGCAGCCGACAGAGCAGCTTCACCATCCCTCGAGCCACGCCGCGAGGATGGATGAAATACCTAGTTTAGTGCCACATGAGAAAGAAAAGCACAGAATATCTCCGCTGAAACTAGAGTGTCTGCTATTTTTACAAACATCATCATCATCATTTGATTACTAAAGTAGCTGCTGATTTCTTTCCTAATTAACTAATCTTTTCATAGTTTTATGAAAAATGTTAATCCAAACACGTTGGTGTAAAATTATGTGTTTATCGATTTATGACAACTTTATCGCTTTATTCACAGAACAGAACAGCACGAACATCTCACTGTTTCTCATTTTATGCTGATTCGAGCAAAGTATTCTCATCGATTTAAAAAAAATAGAAGAACACATGTAGGCTCAATGGCTCAAAACTAAGTAAAGCGAAAGTCAAGAGAAAGTAGTTAAGAACATATTTCTGACTGCATGTAAGTGAACTGTGCACTGACAAAATATAAATAATGTTTTGCACTTTGTGTGTGCAGGATCGTAACAAACCCGTCGTGTGTGCCACTTTGCACAAACAATATCAAACCTAATTGCTCAGATTTTGGAATAATTATCACTCTGAGTCGGTGCCAAGCATGTTTGAAGTCCGTTGTGGTGTTTCACACTATCAGTGGGGCTGCCAGGTGCCTCCGCCGAATCCGGCTCTATTGATTAAAGCCGTGGAGGGGGGATTGAAGAGCAAAGTCCTCAAGGTAATCTCACAGAAGGCCAAACACCATTTCAAGGTAAACTGACCATAATCACTTTGTTGGGGACGGGGGGTAAAAAAAAACTTGTTTTTTCCACACAACAAACAGTGTCCAGATTGAGATGTTTGGTGACAGGGTGACAAATCGCAGACGTCTCGGGGAAAAACTATATATATTTGTTGAATTAGCAAAGACTGCGGTGTAAATAACTGCAGTTTTTGGACGCACTGACATATAATCCTTTTTATTTATTTACACATTACCTTTATGAAGGAGCACTGTTGATTTGGAGACGTATTTTCTGCTCACTTGGTTAATTTAAGCTCAATTCTGACTTATTTGTAGCTCAGTTTTTGTTCTCCACCAACACCTGAGAGACATATTTGACTCTTTAGCTGCTGAATCTTCACCGGCGGTCCTCTGTCTGTGTCTGTTTCCTGCTGGTGTTGAGCCATTCAGAGAGCACAAAGGAGTTTTTCACTGAAACGGGTGCAGTAAGAGCAAACTAATTAGTAAAGTTTTGCACCAAAAATGAGCTGAAATTCGATATAAATCTCCAAACACAGTGGAGGAGAGCTGCAGATTCAGGCGACGGCTCTCTGCAGGCTGTCGAGTAAACGCGTCCACACACAGGCACTGTTTTCACAGTCACTTCTTATTATGAAAAATGTCAATTACAGCTGCTTTAAGAACACAAATATGTGGATAAGTTAATGACTCTTTTTAAAAAACAGAAAGCTCCCACTTGTTGTTTTTTTGGGACTGAACAAAGACATTATTATTAATTCTGTTATTGTTGTTATTCCAGCTCAGAGTTGATCCCCTGTGGGCGACGGCGTGACTCACAAAGCAGAGGACAAAGACGGTGACATCGAGCACTCAAGTCGAGCAGACGGCGAGTCCAAGAAACCCCCCGAATGCTGCGCCTGGAGAAAATGACTCATGTGGTGGAAAAGGCGAACGCGTGCTTCAGCATCTCAAGTCAAAACACACCCTCTCTCTTCGCACCTGGAGGAAGCCGTGACCGCGCCGCAGCGAATGCAAAGAGCCACGAACGAGCCACGAACGAGCCTCACAGTGATGACTCGATGAGCTCGCTCGGAGAACGACGCGAGATATTCGCATACAGATTCC
>JBAJHX010000036.1:3592563-3605171 GCA_037176925.1 Amniataba percoides | reverse complement strand
AAGAAAATCACACATATAAAAATGACGAAAGTTCAGGATATGGGAATAGAATATAGTAAATAAAACTAAATCAAAAATCAAAATAAATAAAAATATAAAATATAGTATAACCAAAAATACTATACTACACACTCTTTGTGCAAAATTAGTAAATGGAGGTGTGAGAGTGGTAATAAATGTTAACGCATAATGAAGATGTTTGAAGAAATACTGGACATGAAAGTGTGCTGTGATATTTCATAATCTGTTTTTTATGTCTACCAAAGCCACATTTTAGTGTTTTTTTTTATTTACAGTACTTTTTTGGTGTGTTTTTTTACCTGACTCAAGTAAACTCTAATAGAAAATATCTTTAAAAGTTGATTATATGTTCTGTTACTGTCTCTGTTGGTCATGAAATTGGATAAAATCTACATAAAAACCCATCCATTAGTGGGTAAAGTGACTGTAAAATGCTAGAATGACTATATTTTAGTATTATTTACCGATATAATATCATAATATGTTCAATTTAATTTTAAAAAAGGGGTTTAGTTGAATGCATGTTAAGGTAAGAGGGACAGAATATTTTTTTTTATTTTCATTTAAGATATTTATTGTTCGGTACACTTTTTTCTTTACAAAAAAGAATGTATGAATACATAACAAGTGGACAAAATAAAACTAAATGAATATTTATCATCTTTAGGAGGATAGAGAATCTAAATAAACTATTCTATTCTGCTGTTTTTTGTGTTAAATTTAAATAATGTATTGTTTGATTTTTTAGTTTAAATCTATAAATAAAGCTTTGTCACCTGTAAATTCACCTGCACAAATATCATCCCTTATAATATTCATATCAATAACGTAACGCCGTCATCAGGTCCCGCCCCCTCCGTGACTCTGTCCAATCAGCAGAAAGGGGGCGTTCCTGCGGAGCCTCTTTCAGCTGATGTCCTAAACACAACAAACGCGGGGGGACCTCCGGATGGGTGCAGGGTCTCAGATTAACACCTCACAGGTAAGACCAGCAGAAATAACCCCCCCCCCCCGGCAGCTTTGACGCATCGCCGGTGACGCGCCGGAACCGGCTCCGGTGACGCGTCCGTGCGTAAAAAGCGCAGCAGCCTTCGTCGCTTTTATGCGCAAATAACAAAAATAACGCGACGACGTGTGTTTTTTCGCTGCTTGTGTGTAAAAGAGGCGTCGGAGGAGCTGGATGGTGTGTGTGGAGGTGTGTGTGGGGGCGGGTGTGTGTGTCTGCTCGGGCCGGGACGTCGTGTTCCTGCCGGCTGCAGCTGCAGCAGCATGGCGGCGCGGCCTGCTGGAGCCTCATGCGGCTGCGAGCCCACTGATCAGAGCGGGGTGGGGGGGCAGAGGGACGCACTGACTCATGCAGGGGGGGGGGCACACACACAGGAGATTAGATAAAACTTTATGTATCCTGTGTTGGCAACATGCACTCAAGTAGAAAAAAATAAAAAGACAAATATACAAATTAAGAAGGTTAATCGTCCACATTTACTGCTTGGTTCATAAATTGCACCATTTTCAGCCAGATGGTGACAGGAAACAGATAATAAACAAGACTGATTATAGGTTATGTATTATTAAAAAGTCAGAAAACACACACACACACACACACACACACACTCTGTCCGCTCCACTTCAACATGACTTTTCTTTTTCAGGCTTTTACATTTGTTTTTACTTTGAAAGACACACAGAGAGACACCACACAGCCAATAAAAATATAAGATAACACTACTAATCTAACAGTATAAAGTACCAACATATATAAATTTTCTCCTCTCTCAACTCCTAAAATGCAAATGTCAGATATAAAATGTGCTCTGATGAAGCTAAGACACATTTGTTTAATACAGCCGTCCTGAATATTAGAAATAGTTTAATTTGACTGTTTTCATGTCAACTTGAAAGTTTTTGATAAAGTTTTTAAATGTTTCCTAAAATATAACTGTCACTTATTTTGATCAAAAGTCCCGCCTCTAAATGATCAGACAACCAATCAGAGTTCAGGATAATCTTGTGGCGCATCAGGCGGCCAATCAGATTCCACCCTGCGTCACTGTGGACACGCCCCCTGGCCTCTGTGGTTTGTTGTGTTGGTGGCATCTCTTTATCTCCTCTCTCTCTCTCTCACACACACACACACACTGTTTTATAACATTAACAATGACCTGCTGTGACCTGAAATACACTGAGACCAACATCAACTGTGACACATTTTAAAAGTAACTAAGTACTCTGTTTTTAGGTAGTTGAGTATTTAGATCTTCTGCTACTTTATACTTCTACTTCACTACAATTCAGAGGTAAATATTCGACTTTTTAAGCACATTTCAGTTATTTATTACTTTGCCAATTCAGATTTATAATACAAAACATGCACATACAAATAAATTAGAAAGTGTAAATAATTTCGTATTTTGAAGGAGTACCCAGCAGTATATAAATAAACAACCTTTAGAATTAAATATTTGTCATATAAAGAGAATATAAAAAGAAATATACATTAATTTAAAGTCCTAACAGACTTCTTTTTATAAGAAGACATTTTTAATCATGGACGGTTGTTCAGTTGTTTCCTGGAAAATGTTTCCTGGAATCCGCCCAGAGCCGATTTCACGTCCAAGCTGCTGTGTGGCATGTGGTTAGTCAGCTCTTCCTGCTGAACACCTGCGTGTGTGTGGCTCACACACACACACACACACACACACACTCACGCTGTCTTTTGTGTTGTGTACAGACAGCTGCAGCTATGGGCAAGTCCCAGTCACACTTGGTCAAACACCATCAGGGCAGTCAGGACGCTCTGATAGCAGACGGGCAGACGGACGAGGATGGAAAGGCTGGCGACGTGTCGCAGTTTCCCTACGTTGAGTTCACCGGCCGCGACAGCATCACCTGCCCCACCTGTCAGGGCACCGGCAGGATCCCCCGAGGTAAAAACTCACAAAGGGGCACATTTTTACTCTTAATGAGGAGGCTTAAAGTGTCTGAAAACGCAAAATATTATGAACTATGTTGAATATCCGCAACTAAATAAGCAAAAAATTCATCACAGTTTGAGGTCAAACGTCGCCAAACTCTCCTTTCCCTCGTCTTTAAACTTGTGAGAAAAGACGGGACACAAACACAGAATCCAGAAAACGTCTCTTGTGAGATAACCAGAGTCTTTAAAGCTGCATCATGAAGGAGCACAGATTTATCTTCAGTCATCAGTACAGAGAGCAAAGTCCAGCTTCCTGTGGACTTTGCTGTTTGTGTTTAAGGAGAGGCTTGAGTTGTTCAAATAGACACGCCTCTGCTGATATTTATTGATTTTACTGATTATTAAAGAGCAACGACGGCGGCTTAACTGGGCCTGTGACAATCGATTTCAGCCCAACGTGAAGTCAGGTTGAGTTGTGCATTAAGAATAAATCCATATCACCGTGAATGAGTCGAGACTGGAGGTTTTATTCAGATATGTTCATACCTGCAGGAACGTTTATAGAAACCAGATCGAGAATCCTGATGCAGACATTTGAAAATATAATACTATAAAAGTCCAAATACAAATACACGTTTCCTGCCTTTATGTCTGCAGCATTTTTAAGTTTGCATGATTCAGAGGTCGACTCACTTTTGACAGATAAACAGCTCACACACACGCATCAGTGCAGAGTCGTGCTACACTTCTTATTCAGAAGTGAGTTAACAATAAAACTGTCCATCAATAAAAACTCTTCAGGAGTTGTAGTAGAGTTTCAAATCTTACAAAAGACTCTTTACTCAATCTGACAGTGAAATAACACAGCTTTTCTTTCCGTTTTTTTTAATGACTCAACAGGTCAAGAGAATCAGCTCGTGGCTCTGATTCCTTACAGCGACCAAAGACTCCGGCCGAGCAGGACGTAAGTCTGCGCTCTTTTTTTTCCTCGTCTTTTCCTGCGTGACGAAACTCGGTGTGCTCATACTGGCGTGACAGACTTTGAAGTCGTTGGCTGATTTCAGGCTCTCACTTCTCTTTTCTGTCTCCCCTCAGAAAACTGTATGTCACCATATCTGTGGCGCTCTGCCTGCTGCTGTCCGGCCTGGCTGTTTTCTTCCTCTTCCCTCGCTCCATCGACGTCTCCTACGTGGGGGTGAAGTCCGCCTACGTCTCCTACGACCTGGACAAGCGAATTGTCTATCTCAACATGACCGTAAGACAGCCGCACTCCCCTCACTTAAAATTAAACTGTGATATTATTCTGAAGGAGAATTTACTCACAGATGACCGAGCCTTAACACAGTTATGATTTATAGTTTTTTGTCACATGACTGCTCGTGAACACACAGAGGATTATCACCAGACTGCAGCTGACTCGAGTTTTTCAGCTCATTTTGTTTGTTTTCCGCACTGAAATTTTACTGAGTCTTGGCTCAAACTTGCTGCTGTCATCAGTCCTGTTTTCAGCTTCACTTGCAGCTAAAAAACATAAAAAAAAAAAACTGTTACTGGTCAACAATCAAACACCTGATAGATGAAGTTGGTCAATACTGCGCAGCATTTAGCAGCTAAAGAGTCGGACTCAGGGGTTGGCGGAGACTAAAGTTCGAGTCTAAATTGGATATTATGTCCAGAAACTCGACTCTGGATGAGAGATAATGTTGCTCCATGTTTGCTGGATGTGTAAATGTAAACTTAAAATGCAATAATATGTTGGTGTTGTGTGTTTAAAGCTTGTTCTTACTGCCCCCTTGTGTCCTAAATCTGTCACTGCTGGTTTAAACTTTTAATCAAGCTCTCTCCCGTCTGAATCTCACATCTTTCATTTTCTTCCATCCAGAGCACTCTGAACATCACCAACAATAACTACTATGCCGTGTCTGTGACCAACATCACAGCTCAGGTTCAGTTCTCCAAGACCGTGATCGGCAAGGCCAAGTTCAGCAACAGCTCGGTGATCTTACCGCTGGACGAACGGCAGGTGTGTTTACACGCAGAAAAACTCCAACAGATTCATGTTGGATTATTTCACAGCCTGAACAACAGCTCCTTGTTTCACACAAAGTCACAACACCGACAAACCTCATCCCGCAAAGTCATGTTTCTGCAAAAATACACATTTCAAAAAAGTCTTAAAAGTCGTGTGACATCTAAAATCTGGATACTGCTGCTTTATTGGACCACTGGCCTCTAAATTTAGTACAAAACTGCACCAAACTACAGTAGTTTTTGTTGGAATGAGAACAGATCTGTTATATGTTGATGTTTAATATTTTTTCTCTTTATTATTTGTGCTTTTTGCAGATTGACTACACAGTTCCCACCACCATTGCTGACGAGATGAGTTATATGTTGTAAGTGTCCTGTTAAAAGTCTTAAAAACGTGCTGTTTAAACGTGGATCATTTTAAAATAATCAACTATTTTTCTCCTCTTCCAGCGATTACTGCACCCTGCCAACCATTAAAGTTCACAACATAGTGGTGATGATGCAGTAAGTACGGATTATTTATGTGATGCACCGTCGTTATTTATGAAGGGTTTTTTATCCTTTCATACAAACTCTCTCCTCCACACTCTCAAATTTCCGCCCACTCGTGCTGAAGCGCTGCCCAGAAAACACGGCCGCCTTCTGCTCAGACCAACAGGACGAACGCTCGCTCATTTCCACCACCTTCAAACAGATTGTGAATTTCTCCAAAGCAGAAATAATCTCAGTGAGTTGACTTAATCCTCCCTGGTCAGAGCCAAATATCAGCTTCTCCGATGAGTATTATTAGAGAGAAAACCAGTAAAAATATGAAGGTAATGCCATAAAGTCTTCTTTAACAATTCAGTGGTTTTACATGGAGACTAAAATCCATCCTAAAAGCTCACTTCAGAGTTTCAGTTTGATGAATTTAACACAATAACAAAGCCTGAATCCACCCAAAAAGTTTGATTTAGTTTTTGCCAGGATCATTATTTTGTAAAACGACTCCTCAGTGATAAATAATTGACGTAATTTCACTAAAAAGACCTTCTAAGTTCAAACCAGGCGTGCAGAGCTCAAAAATAAATCAACCGTGATGGTTTCATTAACACGCTGGTTAAAGATCATGAATGTCATGAATTAACGTGAAGAACAGTTTATATTTATCGGTCGTTCCCTCTGTGGTCAAACACCGGCTTATTATTAGACCGAAGCCCAGTAAAAACAGGGAGGTAATGCCATGAATTTAACAAAGCAAAACATTTCTCCAAAGCAGAAATAATCTCAGTGGGTCGACTTAATCCTCCGCGTTCAAAGCCAAACACGAGCTCCCCGCTGAGTTTTATTAGACTGAAAGTTGGAAGTTAATACACAGAAAGTCTCGAACAATCCCCCCAAAATCCCCCTAAAAGGTCACTTCAGAGTTTCTTTTTGATGCATTTAACAAAAGAGAACTGCTACAAACCCTAAAAAAAGTTTTTGTCTACACGTTTTTGCAGGATTTATTGTCATTATTTTGTAAAACGACTGGTTGCTTTGTCATCATATATAATAATCTACATACCTCAACTTGCTTAATGTTTATTGTTTATTTATAACGATTCATATATGGATTTTTTTTGTTTTGTTTTCGTTTTTCAGGGTGATGGTGACGACTTCGTACTTCGGCCACGCGGAGCAGGTGTCTCAGGAGATGTACCAGTATGTGGACTGTGGGGGGAACACCACCTCCCTGCATGAGCACGTGCAGGTCTACCAGTGAGGCGAAAGCAGGAAGAGCCTCTCGCTTGGCGGGGGGAGGGGGGACGTGGCTGAACGGGACGCAAGTTTTCTTAAAAAAAACGGTCACAGCGGCTCATCCGTTCTTAAGTTTCCAACCACTTTCTTCCTTTTACAGCTCAAAAAGACACACTTACCTGCACACAGCAAGGTTTCTCTGGAGGATTTGCCTCGAGGTTTGTAGTGCCAATTTATAATCTGCCAAAAAAAAAACATAAACAGACAGATATAATTTAATATTCACGCTACTGGAAAGCATTCCCATCATGTTTACACTCTACAGCAATTAAATTACTGCAACAGCAGTTTCAAGAAGATGCACTTTAATCTAAATTAACAAGAAGTGAGCTCGACAGGGATGCTTTACTATTCTGAACCGCTTTTTAATTCAAGTACGACAAATAAAAGGAGGACAAGGAGTTTATTTTTTGGCTGAAAACCACTGAGCCGGTCTTTAACACTTCTTTTTCTGCCCTCTTTTCATTCCTTCTTGCAGTAGTCTTTTTTTTATTTCGTGTCATAAAAAGTATGATTCTTGATATCGTTTGGTGCAATATAGAGTGACGCTTTTTCTTATGTTACTGGGATTTTTTGGGTTTCTTAGTTATTTTTTTGTTTTCAGCTTGAGTAAAAGGTAGTTACAGTCTTCTTAAACTTGACAGATTTAAAATGTGATTACTGTGAAGACACACAAAATACAAGTAATAACAACAACAATAAAACAAACTTTGTAAAAAGGGAAAATATTTTTAATTCCATAGAAAAAGTGGGAACATCACAGCAGGCAATAAACACAGAAATATGTGAATGTACAATATGTACTTTCCTGCTGGCTTCAACACGCGTTATATTAAGAATAAGCTCTTACTGTGGGGGCGGCTTCCTTCACTTTAATGAGTTTGTCCTATTTTTCGTGGGCTTTCGCAGTAAAGTGTTTGTTATTTTAATCTGTAGCCGGTGAGTTTTCAAACTTCCCTTTGTCGCTTTTTAAGCACACGGTTGCATCACTTTGGATCGAAGAAGTGAGCAGAGCCACAAACGCAGCCGATAAAGATTTTTAAAAGTCATATCCTGAACGACTTCTCTCTGAAACGGGAAGTATTTCGTTTCTCTTCTTTTTTAATCTTTGTTCATTTGTGAAGGCTAAAGGTTAAACATGCGACTCTTCTTGATATTTCATGACTGTGTAGATGTGAATATCTCTCCGTTACGCCTTTATGCTTTGGATTTGTGTTTTTTGTGCATGAAGCTGAAAATAAAGTCTCATTTTGAAAGTTTTTATGATTATTTGTTTTTTTTTTTTTATTGGAGGTGTAATAATCTCTGTGCACACTGGGTGGTGCTGACAGGTCTGCTAAACTACTATATGTTCAAAATGTTACTGGTATTTCACTCTTATTTAATTGCACATTTTAATGTTTATAAGATAATTTAAGTGACAAAATGCCACCAAAGTGATGTTAAAGAAAAATAATTGAACACCTTCACCACCAACGTTGATTATTATTGTGATAAAGATGTTTGTGTGTGTCAGAAAACAACCTGGAAGTGAAAAACTTTCTTTCAGTGATCACTGTTAATTTAGGGGAGAACGTGATCACCATATTTCTTCATTGTGGAGCTATAAATAATGTTATTATGAATTATTCTTCTGATTAATTTCTCTGTTAATTATTTTTTTATTCCCTTCATAAAATGTCAATGTAAAATAGATATTCAGATTGTAAAAGAAGATAAAAATACACAAAATATTTGAGATTTGTCAAACCTGTGAATTTTTACTTTAAAATTAGTTATCCAAATATCTGGTGATTTATTCAACTATCCGTTCACTGATTATTGATAATTATTATTATCGATTGATGTTGCCAGCTCTCCTTTCTTGTTATTGTGAGAGAGAAACCAGTGGAAAGTTAAAAACACTTTTGATAAACTGAACAAACTTACAAGGTGTTTTTAGTGTCAGAGTGTCACCAGCAGGGGGCTAAAATGGAAATTTAACCTGATGGTGGCACCAGAGGAAACATCATAAACACCTTAAAAACTTAAATCAGTATAAATCTTTTGTGAGCAAAAATCTGATGAATAGATTTAGATATTTATGCACAAAGGCAGAGGTAAAAAAAAAAAAAAAAAGAAACAATAAAAACAATGATAATGTGTCCAGATAAACTGCTCTGGACCAAACTGTGGAATAAAACTAATAATAATCTGTTTGCTGTCACTGTTTTTGTTGTTCTACATGTTAAATGTTTGCAGATTAGGACTTTTTCTTCTCCTCTGCTGCCTGTTTGGGCATTGAAATCACAGATTCATTTGTCAGACCTATGAGGAAGGTTTTATTCCTTTTTATCATCTTAGTTGAAATTATCTTTATCTCTGTTTTGATGTTTGTGAGTTTGTGAACACTTGTCCTCTTTCCTTTGTAGTTAATCACCTTTTTCCAACATAAATAACTTTATTTCACCAAAAAGCACCTGGTTTAAGTTGCTTCCTGCGACATGTTCGTGCTCCTCTCTGGAGCAACACGGCGTCTCCGGCTTTGTTCACATCTGCTGCGCTCGTTTAAACAGCAGCTCACTTCCTCTCTGAGATCCAGGTCAGTGGTTTCACTGGAGTCTGTGGAGCCAAACATAAAAACACACACCAGTGAGCAATTTAACTTTCCCTTTTTGTCTGAGGATGTACTGAGAGTTCATTTTCTTATCGAGGACATGTTGGTGTGAGCAGTTATCTGATTTTTTATCACCTTTTGCCTCCAAACTGAAGAGCTCCTTCACCAACATGACTGATTACTGAGTATAAAAACTAAATATTGGCTGATATAACGAAAGAAAAGCTTGATTTTTGTAGAGCATTTTTTTACAAAGTGCTTCACAAACACACATGCATGAAAAATGAAGATATGTACTCTAAATAATACGAAATTAAACGTAAACTACAGTGCAAAATACAACACAAAGAACCAAAACATAAGACGGGATGGAGAATCTATAAGACAACAAGTTTTTACAGATGAAACCTCAGCGCACATTAACAGGTCAGTTTTCACCTTATAAATGTCACTATTTGTCATTTACATGCACATTCATTTTTCATTTACTGCTTTCATGACTACAAAATATATATAAATGAAACATTTTTTTTCTGTTGTCTGATTTCTTCTCGGTTTGAGATGAGGGTTGTCATCACCCTCACAACAAACTAAACTAGTTCACTGTAATCACAACATTTCCTGCCTCCCACTGCAAACTGGGAATTAAACCAGCTCACCTTCAACCACTGCAAATAATAAATGGGTCACCACTGAACATATATCAGTGTGCAAATAAGCTGAACGAACAGCCAAACAATACTCTGATTCACTGGAGGCCAAACTGTCTGCAGAACGAGCATAATAAGAAAGTTTCAAAGAGCTTTGTTTCTCTGCCAAACTGGACTCAGAGTTTAGGTCAGTGAGGAGATTAAAATCTAAAGATGCTCGAGGAAAAGCAGAAGCTGATGTAGAGAGCTGCTTTTCTCTGGGTCAGCGAGTTTCGCTGTACAGACGACATCTGATTCAGTTGTGTTAATGCCATTAGAGCAAACTCCCCCTCTTCTCCCCATAGGTCATATAGGCCCAGCACTTCCTCTCCAGGTAAAAGGAAATAGCTTTTCCACATGTGCTCGACGTGAACTCGCATCTAAAAACACGCCTCGCCGTCTGAAAAATAACAAGCTGCTTGGCTCTTTTCTTTCTGCTCGCAGGAGTGAAAACTTACATCAAGCCTTTTCACAAAAAGACAGGAGACTCCTTCAGTCCTCATTAAACTAAATTATAAAAGCGCACGTTTCCTCACTCACCTCTGATGTTGATCTCTGATGTTGATCTGATCCCACTCGTGCAGACAGGTTTAGATCTGTCATCATTCAAAAACAACAGAATTTAATTTAGTTTATGAAGCACACAGCACTGAAAAATACATTTAAAACACTCAGCAGTGATGTGATTTTGTAAAAACAGCGTCCATCTTTCTCCGGATAACCAGCAGAGCGAACCATCAGTAGTTTTTACAGGACTGTCTGTGGATTATTCAGATTAAACAGGCCGTCGTGGGCATTTCATTCAGATAAAGAAATCTTAAAAGATGCAGGTAAATAACTTTTTCTTTGGTTTGTTTTAAGGCTTTTGGACAAATTTACTTTTTGTTTGTTTTGTTGTGTGTCAGCATGTGAATATTACAGAAAACTGGAGTCTCCATGTGTATTTAACTTCATCACACGCTGCAGTTTCCCATAAAATACCCGTAAAACTGTTCAAATCATCTTCCTCCACTGTAACAGGAGATAATTCACTCGTTTTTAAAGCTCCAGAGGTTGTTCTGTATTCGGGGTGCTTTTATTTAATGTTATACTCATATAAATATTACTAATATTAATATGTACTTTATACTTGTACTCCACTACATCTCAGAGAAAATACTGTAATTTTTACTCCATTACATTTGTCTGACAGCTTGAGTTACTTTACAGTTTCCTTCCTGCTGAGAAAACTTGAACTATTTCATCCCTCCTCCTTGCAGCTGGAAAACACATCATCACAAAACAGGCCGACTTTTTACAGATTCGAGCTACAAACATGTGATGTAGATTAAACTTTCCGAGCTCAGCCTGAAACATGCACAGCTGTGAAACACAACACACACACTCAGTGACGTCAGTCCAGAAACATCAGATAAGAAGTTAAACACTTTACTGCACAATGACTTATTTTACTTTTCATACATCCTGCTGCTAAAACTTAACTTTACATTCTTTGACTTCAGTACAGTTTTGAATGCAGAACTTTTACTTGTAGTGGAGTATTTTCACAGTTACTGACATGTGTTTGTTTTCATAGATGCATCTCTTACTTCCACATTTGGCATTTTAAATAAAGTTTAAAGGTTCAAAATAAAGTTCTGTAAATATGATTAATACATAATCCTGCTTGTTGTTCAGGTCATGTTAAGTACATTTACTCAAGTACTGTACTTAAGTACTTTACACTTTGTACTTCTATTTAACTTAATTTCAGGGGAAAATATTGCACTTTTCACTCCACTACATTTATCTGATAGCTTAAGTTACTTGCCACATTCAGATTAGTCCTATAGGAACATAAATCGACAAATAAAACTTGATGTAATATTATAGATTAAGTGTTTGATCCCTCAGGAAACTGTGCAGCAGATAAAATATCTGTAATACGTTTAGCAGCTGCAGCTGAGAAACATTCATCCAGATGTGTAAAAATCAGCGTTTGTGCACAAAGAGGACTTTAACTTTTTGTGCGTTAAATATACTTTGATGGAAAACTTTTAAAAACATTTAATCCAGGATGCTTTTTACTTGAATCAAAGTGTTTATTCGTGTCCTTAATAATAATCCACATTAAAAGAGTTTGAAAGCAATGTGAGCTCAACATGACAGATGAACTTTCACACTCCTTCACTTTGCACAATTAGCCTAATCAAGATGAATTAATCTCACATTGTGGATTAACGCAATCTGAAACACTGAGGAGCTTCAGGAAACTAAAAAAACTAAAAATCATGAATGCATGAAGTTAAACTGAGCTGAAAGTTAAAGAGGTGACTTAAAAACTCACCTCACTTCCTGATCAGCTCAATGACCTGCAGACTGGAGACCCTCCTCTTCCTCACAGGTCACCTCCCTCCCTCGTCCCTCCTCTCCTCCTCCTCCTCCTCCCTCCATCTGTCCTTCCTCTCCCCGCAGCCCGGACTCCAGCTCTGGTCCCGGTCATGGGTCTCTCGGGTCTCTGCGGTCTCTGTGGTCTCTGGGTGTCCCTGGTCCTGGTCGGGCTCTGCTCTGCGGGCTCGGACGCTCCTCGCGGGGT
>JBAJHX010000036.1:3540896-3565877 GCA_037176925.1 Amniataba percoides | reverse complement strand
TTTCTTCTTCTTCTCCTGGAGGTTTGTGGCCTCACATTACAGCCACATGATGGATGAGAAGGTGTCAGCTTCTTCTCAAAAGGAGGAATCTGATCGCATTGTGATCACATTTGTTTTTCTTTCCCCATTTTAAAATAGTCACATGCACAACAGAGAGCACTTTTAACCAGATGTTTCTCTGTGACATAACTCAACAACAATAACAATCTGCAGCATTTGAAGAAGTAAAAAGCGTTTTTTCTTACCTGTCTGAGCGTGCATCGCGTTGGGAAGAAAAAAGGCGACGCAGGGAAGAAGAGTCCAAACAGTTTGCAGCCTCATGGTCCCGAGTGAAGTCCTGCTCGGTCTGCAGAGGAGAGGAGGTCCGAGAGGAGCGTGATCCGCGCCGGAGGAGAGGAGGGAGCCTGCAGGAGGCACCGCGGGTCTGCAGGAGCCGCCTCAGTCCGGACAGGCTGGTCCGCATCAGAGAGTGTTAGGAGGGGCATCGGTTCATCCTCATGACCCGGACACATCTGCACACATCTGCCCCCGACAGGGACAGGACCAGACGACCCAGCTCTTATTTTGAAAGAGCGCGTTTTTATAAACAGCTATTTATAGTATATCGACGAATCTGCAAAAAAAAAAAAGTCACATAACATAATCAAATCTTTCCAACAGTGGACTATAACTGTACATTTACTCAAGTACTTAAAGTACTTAAAGTACAAGTACTATTTTTGTACTTTCACTTTGTTTTACAAACAGTTTAGTCTATACTAGTTTAGACTATAGTCTTATAGTTTATTGTTTCTTACATAAAAATATAACATGCTGATGCAGTAAGACACTACCAATCTAACCAGCAGCAAATAAAGTTTCTACTAATTGGCTCTACATTGATTAGCTACTACAAAATAAAAGTCTCTGACGTGTATGAGTTGCTGATAAAACACAGAATAATGTATTTTGTTCTCATGCAATCCTTTTAAAGGTGCTATAATTTGTGTTTTTACTTTTATAACTTATGGTACATTTAGCTGATAATGCTCCTGTACTTTTAATTCAGTAATAGTTTGAATTCATTATATTACTGTAATTGATTGATGGACTGGAAAAGGCAGTAAATTCTTCCATTCAAGGAGCTGGAAGCATCACATTTTGGGATTTTTTGTCTAAAAAATGAACCAAACAATTGACAGATGATCAAAATGTCTGAAGTTTAATTTCCTTCCTTTCCGCCAATTGTGACTAATTGTTTCAGCTCAATCTGTGAATCTAAAGCATCCACCTGGTTTCATTCGTACCACAGTCGAGAGTCCTCAGTCAAATGTTTGTTTTGTCCTTTAGCTTCTTGCTCAGTAGCGGCTAGCTTGTATTGATGGTAACTCTCATTTTATTTCAAAGATGAATTATCAGAGGGGTCAAACAAAAGTCAGGACCCTGTATAAACATCTTCCGTGGGCTTCACATGAGGGCCCTGTATAGTCCTGTTTATCCTCCCCGTCCTGTGAATTTTATAAACTCAGTGCCCTTCAGGACTGCTGATTGTTTGTCTTCACGTTCTGGACAACAGCTCATCCGAACAATCACCCTCCACGAATGAAACTGATCGGACGAACGGTTGTCGAGATAGTCAAAGGTCAGACATGCAGACACTTCTAGATTCTGGGACTTTATATGAAGGTAAATGTTGTCGTCCACAAACATTTGACTGAGGACTTTCGACTGTAGTACTGCCTGGACGACGACGTAAACGTTGTCATCAATTTGTGACTGTGTGGACAGTGAACAAAAGGGAAGGTAACAAAACGGATGTTTGTTGCCGTTACCAACATCTAACGATGAATTTTCCCACAGACACAAAAACTATGAACAGGCCTTTAATGTGACGACACAACTGTGACGACTAGATGAGACACTGAACAGGAAAATAAATTTAAAATGATTTATGTCTTTTCTGAATTCATCTGACAGTTATTTTCATGATTAATCGATTATAATTGTTCAATTTAAAACGTGAAAAATTACCATTACTGTTTCTACTGTTGTTTGTCGAACCGACAGTCCAAAAACCAAAGATATTTATCTTACTGTCACATAAAGAGCATGATAATATGACTTGATCAGAAATTTTAATAAAAAATGAACGAGGACATCAACAGGAAATGGTGAAAATGTACAAGTTCAAAATGCATCTAAAAACTACCATAAGATGAAGCTTAGATTTATATTTTTATTAATATGCATCATAAAGTTACTTTATCCTGGTTTTCCTATCACCATTACTGTCCAAACATTATTGATGTGCACTTTATCAACCTAAGTGCTTTGTCATTCAGAGCAAATGAAAATGAATTATCTGAAACGACTTAAGCCTGTAAAACCTTCAACACCAAATTTTGTTTTCTCCACTTCTAAACGGGGTAAAAAACAGACTCGTGGTCTAATCATGGAAGTTTGCTACTGGCCAGGCAGTGATGTTTCATTAGTCACAACTCCAAACCACTAAAACAGATGGCCCACATGCTGCATTTTTCAGGGGAAACGGCCTCAGCCAAAGAGTGGGATTCTGGATAAGCCAGATATCACGTTCACGTCCCTTCCAGACTGCTCGTTTCCATTCTCACGCTTTAACTGCAGCCGTGCTACTCAGATATAAAGTTTCACTGGCAGGAGCCGGTGGTTCTGTCAAAGACCTGAAACTGATCTCTTTAGAGGAAAAAAAAAAGAGAGGAAGTGATGGCTCAATTCTGAGGGTAGAAAACTGTAAACTCTGGAGGGTTTTTTAAAAGAATTTGGCTTTTATATTCAGGGATGTAGAGTAAAAGTTGGAATAAAACTATTTACTTTGGTCAGTTTTATTCTAATATTATAAAAGGAACAAGCATAGATGAGTAGCTGCTATTCAGCTGCTATGATCTTCAAATTATTTCAAGTTTAAAGACAGTTAAAACAGATTTTATCTCTAAGGTGTTGCATGTTACCACAGTTATGACTACTTGCTGGGCCCTGAAAAAACATTAAAAAATTTCAGTTTCTCAGAGCGGTGACTTGTCCACATTCAGTTTAAAATGACTCTATGCAGAAAACAAAAAAAGGATTGAGCACATTGTTCTTATTCAAAAGTGGAAATGAACTGTGGAAAGAGACTCTGCTGGTTTTTAAACTCATAATTTTGAAGAGTATCAGCAGGAGGACCATTTTTTCCCAATAAAGTGGACAGTTTAAGTAAACTGTGAAGTTTCAATAAACTCAGTGAGCCCGTATTCTGTTGATTAATGACAAATAAACCTTCAGACGATTATTTCTGCAGGTCTGGAGAGAGCCAATGGGAAGCGGACAGCTGTGCAGGTCGTAGTCTGCTCCTCCCGTCCTCCTGTCCAACATGGAGGTGCCTGACCGTCTTGTTGCTTGACTCTCAGGCCGAGGAGGGAATATAACCGCTCCCTCGTAAATCTCCTGGACCATCAACCTGCTAAGAGCCTGGAATAGCCATCAGGTAAATAAATAAATAAATAAATAATTCTTCCTGTCTGCTCACTCCTCTTCTTACACAATTAAATCTAAATCTGCCTCCTGGATGGAAAACATGAATCCATGTCAGATGAACGTATACGTACGTCTGTGACGTGTTTTAGTTTGGAGACTTTGATTTATATCAAGGAAGTTTTAAAAAGATGATGTAAACAACTCCTCGTTTAATACTTAAATCTAAACATGGGCTCATTTTGTGCAATTTTCTGTCATTATAATCAGTTTTCAGCGCTGCAGTGTCCCCCTGGGAAATGTGATATCAGCTAAATGATGCAGGGAATGCAAAATGTATATAATTACCTCCACTACTGACAGGAAAACTGATTGTACAACTCAGAGGATAAAAAGAGCAGAAAAACACGGGGAAAAGACTCATAAACAGTGAACTAAAGGTCCAGACGTGAACACACTCGCCCAGGTTTTCCTCTTTGTCTTCGCCTGCATGAAAATCACAGCAATCGGTCAAAATGAATAATTCAGCACCTTTACGAGGCTAAATTTACAGCCCACCTGAGGCTGCTCGTGTTCAGTAAAGGGTGAAAGTGCTTATTTAACGCTCACACACATTTGGATGATGGAGCTTCCCTGCTGCCTTTGTTGGACCCCCGCGGAGATGATTTGGGCACCGTGTAATGATTGTGTCTTCTCCAACACGACCATGATGTTTCGACAGCAGTGGGAGAAGAGCTCTAACTGGCAGCGAAGAAAAAAAAGTAAAAGAGGCGACATGCAAAGAAAAGAAAACCCGATACAAGAAGCAGTCCTGCTTTTTATGTTTTACCACTAAAAGTACATAAATAGTCAGTAAAATGAACTTTGACTTCCTTGTAAAGAAGGGTACAGTCTGTTTTTGTTCGGACTTACATGCTTTAAGATCCGTTTTTGCTGTGTGCATATTTTTGGGTATCTGATGTCTTTTTCAGAGAGTACAGTAGCGATCTGGCAGGAAATGAGAGAAACTGACATTCATCAGAGGTCCCAGCCAGCATGTTAAACCCACAGGCCACCAAGATGCTCGTCTTCCACATCAGCTGAAGATGGACAGACACTGCAAAAAAAGAAAAGGATGATGAAACAAGAATTAGAGTGTAATTGAGCGCACTAAATAGGATAAAACACAAAGTACAGTTGATGTGTGTCATCAATCTTGCAGGTATTGGACATTTTGATCAGATGATGGGGGTTGCAGAGGTTACAAAGGAATATGGAAAATACTGTTGGTGGTTTATGTGCAAAAATGTAACAAGGTTCAAGTGTTGAAACGCTGCATTTAACAGTTGTTTGGATATTTCAGTCTGACAAAAGCAACAGACTAACCAAGAGAGAATTAAAGTCAGACTAAATTTTAATTAAGATTCGAGTACCAATTTTTCAAAAACTTGTCTCATGTTTTGAGAATATGAAAATTTTCTTGTTAAATGCTCTGAAAGGTGAATGAGAGTACCACTAATTGAAACAGGGGTCGTATTTGTGGAAAGTAAAGCAGCTGAAGTCCATTCACTGCTGAGCGTTGTTTTGTTTTGTGATCGCTCTGTCCTGCAGAAGGAGCTGCTTTTGTCTTCAGTTACTGTAGAGAACAAATGTGACCTCGGAGCAGCTGAGTCGTGACACGAGCTATTCCTGCTTCCACCGCCCGACATCCAGCCTCCCTTCACAAACTCCAACCCAGACTGACCACTCAACGCCATCCACCAACAACGCAAACAATGTCTGTACGAGTCTCTGGTTCACTGACAGACCAGATCCTGTCAGTCAAACAGGACAGAGGCTGCAACATGCAGGAAAAAAACTTAAACAGGAATGATGAGAAGAGTTTTGGCATCTTCCATCATCAGCAGCTTGAATGTTTTCTCAAGAGTCCCGCCAACATCCAGCAACAGATAAAGATTTATTCTTTTAGTCAGACTGCCTAAAATCTCATGTAAAAAATGATACTACTACATGTTTCATCTGTTTTTGTCTAAATGAAACCTGAGAGGGGAGATCACGAGTTCAAATATCTCATCAAGACCAAACACTGTCACACAGCTTCAAGTTTAAGAATCTATTTTGAGCCCCCAAAGTCTTTTCTAAGAATCGTTGTCGTATCAATCAAAATCAGAGGTCATAAAAGCATCATCATATTAAGTGTTTAATGGTCAAAACCATTAAACCAAACAAAGTGTGAAATGATATGGCAGAAAATGACACTTTCACGGTTGTGTTTTCAACAAATGCTTTTCTCTAAACATCAGCCAAAAGAAGATGTATGATGACTTTTGCTTCTGTCCTTTGATAATGTTTAAATTCATGATTTTATGTCTGTGTTTGCGTTTGTGTTGCCTTTGCTGTCACATTTGGAAGCTAAGATGGATGTTGGACTTCAGGGAAAAGGTGCAGCTGTAACAAAAAAAAAAGAAAAACTTTACATGGAGATCACAAATGTTAGTGTGTGTGATTTATCCTCATCTGACGACACCACATGATTTATCACATTTCACTGATTTACTGTGAGCTGAAATGAAAGCAAAGAGAAAAGAGGAGGAAGAGCTTTTGATGTTAAAAAAAATCCCCCCAAAAATCTCCAAAAAGCCTCAGTGACTTTGCTCAAACAACAGCAAAAACAGATGGAGGAAAGGAACATGAGAAATAAAAAAAAAAGTTTCCTCAGCTCCGTCTTTGATTCTCCTTTTCAGCTTGCTCCTGTTTCCTTCAGTGGTTACGTAGCCATAATTTACAAGTGATTTATCTGTGCTCCTTCTCCCTCTCAGTGTTCAGACAACAGGGCAATTAGCCTCCATCGTGGTGTCAGGGTGACACTGAGACGTCTCTGAAAAGCAGACTGGGTCGACCTCAGCTTCTCGGCCGTTACGTCTGACAAAAAAAGGGGCTCCTGTAATTGTCCTGGCCGAGCTGCTGATTGCGTTGTGGCTGTAAATGTCAGCGGATACAATGGTGGGAGTTTTTCAGGGGGGCCGGAGGTCGAGAGGAGCCGCTGAAGGTGGCAGCTCCTGGTTTAACAGGAGGTCAGCGAGTCACAAGCCGTGTTTGGTCTCAGCTCAGGTTTCCTGTTGTCTTTGCCCCCTCCTGTCAGCTGTGTGAGCCGCTGCGAACAAAGCGTCTGCTGCAACAACTGTCTGGAAAAACTTGTCCAGATCGGTGTTTACACGAGAGGAGCTCCTCTGCTCACTCCCCACTGTCCCTGAAAATCACAACTGTGACCTCTGATGTTACCGTCCTCTTACTATCATGACCTCTCAGAGCACATTTGGTCCAACACAGTGAGAAAGAGAGACTGAATTATACAAATATTTCTGTAAAAAGTTATGTTAGATTGTGTTTTGTTTTTAGTAAATAAGAACAAGAAAAACATCTCGCAGCTCATCATGAAGCTATAGATGTTTTTGTATGAACACTTTACTCCATAAGAGTTATTTGCGATTCTGTTTACACTATTTTATTCCAAACTAATGCTGGTGCTGTTGTTTCAATTTAACTTTATTGAACCTCTTTAGTGTATTCATCTGTTTTTCTGCACTGTCTGTCTATATGTTCTGTATATAAAGTATATATGCACAAATAAATCTCAATGATGTGGCTTCAGTAGCATCCAGAGACTTTTAAAAAATTGCCCACCATCTTAAATGCAGTAAAAAAGGAAAAATCTATATTGTATTGTGCTATAATCTTACAGCCTATATTGTTGTTTTTACTATATACCTGAGTTTATTATGCTTTTTACATAAAGGACATGCAGCAGTTTTCCTTTTTGCTAGGAGCTCCTTTCCAGACTTTGTCCCTGACTTTTTTAGTGGGTAAAAATATCTTCTGTGGCGATGGTGGACATTAAACAGATTTCTCTTCCAGGGCGATCGCAGCACGAATCTGGAAGAAGCATCATCTCCACATGCCAAGTCCCGACCTGCTGCATACAGATTCACCGAGTTAGGGACAGTTTCTCTCACTTAATGCTTTACAATTCATTTCAAGTCGTGTGTCCAACTCCCCCCATCCTTTAATTCCTCCACACAGCAGCCTGTTCAGCTCTCATCATGGACTGAATCCTGCTTTCTTTATTTTACATCTTTGCCTCAGTCTGTAGTTTACAACTAAAGAATAGAAAAAGGAAATTACTGAAGGGAGTCTGTTTCTGTTAAAAGTATTAAAGAAGCTCCTCATCAGCTCTTTGAGTGCAAACACCTGAACGATATGCTGCCATCTGGTGGAGATATCCTGACAGCACAAATTCATGAACTTGTGTTAGTCAGATTTTACATGAAGAAACATGTTGTGATATTATAAATTGAGACCCCCTGTCATATTTTATATGTTCATGAGTTTACCCAGAGTGAAAAGCACTCTAAATTTCTTAAATAGTTTAATCTAAACTGCCTGAAACCCAAACAGGCCTCCTATACGTACCTATAAACCTTGTGGCCTCAGAGGGAGATGTAGTTTTTACTCCACTATTTAAGTATGACAGCTGTAGTTACTTTCACATTACAAGTTTACATAGAGATTTTTTTTACACAAAATGGGGAGCTCAAAGGATTTAAATACTTGAATCAAATTCCTGAAGGTTTATCCAGATCTAAGTTAAGATTTTTATGCCATCACAAGACCTTTGGTAGTTTTAGAGACTCGAACTATATCTTAACTGAATGTTGTCTGAAATATTTGGAAGTACGTTACTGTCTTAGACTGTGAATGTCTCTATTTCATGTTTTTATGCTGCTCTCTTGGTGAGGTGTCTCTTGAGAAAGAAGGTTATTTTAAATCAGGACTAAATACTTTTCAGTTGGTTACTACCTTTTATTAAATACAGTTTATGAGTGTTGTCACATATTTATATCATATCTTCAGTTCTTTTATTCTTCTTTTTAATATCTTGTTTTCTATTTCATCTTAATATTATTTTACATATATTTTGTCCCCTGATGGAAGATTTCTCTCTATGATGTGACTTTAACAGGACTTCTAAACTCCTAAATCTGACACTTAATGTAAAGATTTTTCCTTGAAGAAAAATCATAAATACACATAAAACCGTGTCTGTAAATGAATATTCAACCTGCAACAGTACGTCTTTACATGGTACAGTACAAAGACGTCTGCGTTTGCACGGTTGCTAAGTTCCTGTTTTCTGTTTTTGTTGAATGTCCTGCCGAGTTCAGCCCACTAAACTTAATTCTTTGTGTTAAGAAGACTAAAGGCGCTCGTTACCAAGCAGCACTTTTTATGTGTTGTGTCTGTAATCAACACTTGTGCCACAGTCTGACACTTTCTCTTGGAGCAACTACTGACATACAAACAATCCCAACAACAAGCAAACTGCAGATTTAAACTTAAGAAGTGTGAGGTCAGGAGAAACCTTCAGGATATTCAAGATTAGCAGATACCTTTCTTGTAAAAATGGCTCTGCATGGTTTGTTTCCTCCGCTGTTTTCACTTTGCTTTGAAGAAAAACTCAAATTCTCTGCTAGTCAGCATCTGTCTTTTGCAAGAAGCAAATGGTTCACACTCCCTGAGATGGAGAGCCGAAGCGACGCGTGGAGCATCAAGCCGCCAGATTTCTCCATCAGACTGTACAGATCTGTGGCACTCCCTCGAGAGAAAGAAAGAAAGACACGCTCAGATCGAGCTGTACCTCCACCAGGTGAAAAGAAAAGGAGAACTGCAGAATTTCTACCGATGGTTTTACACAAGAGCTACCAAAAGAAAGACCCTCCAGAGTTCATCACATCGTACAGGCCTCCTGATGCTCTGGGATCTGAGCTGATGTTCGTCAGGACGGGGAAGTTCCCTCCTGGGCCGTACAAGAACCCCAGACCACATAACTTCAGACCGGTAAGTGTCTGCAAACACAAAACATGGTTTATACATTCATCTCTATATCTCTCATGGGCATATTGAAAACAAAATAGTGATAAAGACGCAGACTGAAAACAAGAAAGTCAGACTTAATTTGGTACGTTACTGTGCTGCACATTTTACATTTCTCTGCAATTTGCAGTGCAATCAAAGTACTCTAGTTAAACACACATTTGAAATACTTGTACTGTACTTGTGAGCATTTTATCCAACTTTATCACACTCCAGAGGCAAGTATAATACTTTTTTTTCCCTGCCTCTCAGGCTTAATAAACTGCTTAAATCATCCTTGGATCTGTTAAAAAACTTGATTCAAAGGATGGCCATGCTGTAAACATATAGACCATGATGCACTGCTGCAGATAAAACTAACCAACAGTAACTACAGTAGTACAAAAAGTAGTTATTAAATACTGACTTAAGTAGGAGTACACTGAAAGTTAAAAATGGTTGCACAATGAGGACGATTTAATAAATATAAATAATTAAAAGCACTGCAGGCTGAAAGAAAACAAAGCTAACCCAGGTAAAACATCTTGTCAAAAGAGCAGCTCCTCATTTGTGTTTTGAGGGGGATTAGCTGAACAATGTCAGAGGGGCTCAACACTTTCTTTCATTTTTAAATAAAACTAAAAAACAGACAAAGAGAAGAAAATAAACATAATTTCTCAGGCCATATGGAGAATTAGATAAATTATTTTTATTATTATACATTATACATTATTTGTGAAACCATGACATTGGGATTTTCTACTCTAATCGTACCATCAGATTTGTTGCATCCCTCATCCAAAACACAGCAGAATAAGAAAATACAGGCAGAAGGTGTGAATGAGAGGGAATATTCATATATTTCTTTCAATACATTGTTATTTAGGGGGGAAATCATAGTTGTTATGCCTCTAAGTAAATTATCTGATCATCCTTCCACCTCTGTTAGTTTGTAATGTTTGATTTGACCAGAAGGTGGCGAAAAGCACAAACATAAAACATTTTACTTTCAGCTTGATGAGGACCTTCCAGACATGGTCACAACATACGAGAGAGATCCTGGTAACCTGAATTTAAAATTAAGGAGCATGGACATTAGTAAGTGGACTCACTTCATCTTCACCCTTGAAAATAAACTGCTGCACCACCACTATATAGTGTTTTATGTCTGTACTGAGAAAAAAATATTGTCTTTTCCAGTTCGTGCCACTAAATCTGAGTCAGACATTAGTTCAAGGGAGACCAGATCAAAGATGGACACCTTCAAACCTGCAGAGCCCAAATGGGATGCGAGGCTCATCCTCCCTCAGCCACACTGGCCTCCAAAATCAGCCTCCTACACCGTCAGTGGAGTTTTATATCGACATAAAGAAACACGGCTATGTTACCTGAGAATTTACATTTTGTGGTACTTAAAACTACCTCCACCACGACCGCCTAAAAAACTAAAGTACTCCTTACATGTCGATACCTCAGTACTTTTACTTTTGAAACCTTAAGTACATTATTTTTAGTGCAGGGTTGTATTGCTACTTTTACCAGAGTAAATTATTTGATTACTTTTCTCATGTTGTCAGAGGTGTTCATACTTTATAGTATTTTTGATTGAAAATATAGTATATGCATGAGTTTACTCAAATCAAGTTGTTTCTGTAGCTTTTTATTAATTAAAGTGGAGACACATCTTGTTTACTTGACTTCTCTTTACCAAAGAAAACTGGGTTATCTAACAGAAAGATTGATGTTTATCATTTTCAACAGTTTGATTTTCACCTATTTTATTACTGAATGTGTTTTTCAGAGACACCGACGGAGAAGAGGAGCATACAGCGCATTCCTGGACCGGGTGGAGGAGAAACTCTCAATTTCATGGAAAAATACATCATGACTCTCCAATTTTATTCTTTTTTTATTATAATTATATTTACTGGTTTATATTCGGCTTTCTTTAAATGAGGTAACATAGGAGTTGAATAATTGAAATAAGAGTTTTGATAGCTTGCATCAAAACATAGAAAATATAAGCTTTAAGAAAGAAAAAGCAAATATAAGATTTTTTATAAAGACCATGTCACTCATAATTCTTGTTTTAGCACTTCATACAATTCAGATTTACTTCATATTAAAGTAAATTACTTAAACACATTTTCCAAAGCATAGTGGGGCCCTTTTTATTTTGAGTGTGTTTTTACCATCTACCAGGCAGCTTTGTATTACTTAGAGTTATAAGTACAAAATCCAGATAAACATCATCTCTACAGTCAGACACATGCTCATTACACAAAGCAAACAATGAGCTGAGCTGCTGACGTCATTGTTTCTCAACTGCAGCTCCATTTGACACTGTTTTATATGTCAACACTGAAAAGTTCTTCAAAACTTTACAGAAAGGACCCTTTTCAGCGACCAAAAATGGAGTCTGACTGTGGATGAAAAATCACTACTTGGTAAGATTGGAAGAAACTCCTAACCTAACTGACTGGAAGTGGTCTTATTTTGAAAATAAGGCCTAGCATACCTTCTACGGTGCTCCAATTTGCCTCTAAAGCCCGCTACATCGCTCTGTCTAATTCTTTCTTTTTAATTCACTTTTCTTCATTTCTCTTCTTCTGTTTACTAAACTTTGCTGTAACTGTTGTTTTCTCGTTGCTTGGTCGTATGGTTGTTGTTTATCCTTTTACGTCTGTGAGGTGGAGCTCTGGGTGTTTTTGACCTGGGCATGGCGGATTCTTGTCGAATGATTGAATGATGATTTAATATACAGATAACTTGTCTCATGTATTACTGTCAGCACACAGTGACAGTTTTGACAAACCTAACTATTACTCATTTTTAAATAAGTCGCCTCCTTCTACTTTTATCTTAGGCGTGTCCACTCTGGTGTCATCGGGGTCATCGCGCCAAGTTACGAAGCAGCTGCTCGTTCGGCACCCCAAGAATTATAAACACGTGAAGCCTGCACATGTTCGAAGCACATCTGAGAGCGCTGCACATATGTGTTTAATGAGTCATGTGTGACTCTGTGCATAACTCAAACTAAATATAAAATGAAAAGAATCTCAGTCGCTGCAGTAAACTGCCTGACCCGCAGCCTGCCATATGTTTTTCTTTCTTTAATCTCATATTATCCTTTACTATCCTGTGCAACGTAGTGAAATCATCCACCTCATGAAATAAAAGGCTTTGTAGTTTCATTGTTCATTACAGTACTTAAGGAGGTATGGAAATCTGTACAGTGAAAACACAGTAAGTCAAGAGAAGAGATACGAAAAATTATTTTAAAAACACAATACAGTTAAAACAAGTTTGTCCAATAAATCATATATAAAGGTAGTCATAATAATAAACAGACAAACGTTGAAATAAACAAATAAAATGCTCAGTGATCAACAACTAAAAAGGTTGGAATCAATCTAATAATGTCATATATAATAATATATCAGCCACATTTACTTTTGATACTTTAAGGACATTTTCCAATTATACTTTACTCAAGTAAGTGATTAATTAAAGACTTTCATTTGTAATTAAAGTGACTATAAGGAACTTTTCATTTTTATGTTGATTTTGGCAGCCCCTGTGGACAGACATGGTACTGTTTGCTGGAATAAAGACTACATTTCCCATGAGCACTGCCGCCTCATGTTGAAGAGATGGATTTGAAAAAAGGGACAGCAAGAAAAGAAAAATGAACATTTGAACAAATATCAGTGTGACAAAATCATGTAAAATGACAGAGAAATCATCTTTGGGAAGACTGTAATTGTACTCTAACACAGAGGTGCATGTTATAAATCAGTCTGCCTGATTGCAACTTATTAATTAGTTAGTTAATTAGTTATACTTATCACTGACACTTTTTTTTACTACTATTTATATATTTTTTCATATTTATTATCACCTTTAGACTTCAGTTTACCATTTTAGTGCATCTGCATCAACACTTTATTTGCATGATCTATTTTTATACTTTGTCTTAGTATTATATTGTGTTTTACTTTCTGTCTACATATTTTTTATTTAAAAATGTCACTGTCACCGTCTGCTGCATGTAATCACTGTGCACATGATAAAAGTCTTAGATCTTGTAGTGTGTGTGTGTGTGAATCAGTGATGCAGAAACACACACAAGTAGTTTAAAGCAGTGGTCAGTGTTTGTTTGCTTTCCCTCATGAACTGACTTGTTTCCGGCCTGTCTGACCAATCAGTTCAAACAAAAACACAACGTGGAGGAGGCGGTGCTGCTCCTGCACACACACACACACACACACACAGAGAGAGAGAGAGAGCGCACACACACACAGCCACAGAGACAGAGAGAGAGAGAAAGAGAGAAAGAGAGAGGACACACACACACACACACACAGAGAGAGAGAGAGAGAGAGAGAGAGAGAGCGCACACAAACACTCACATACAGAGAGAGAGCACACACACACACACACTCTCTCTCTATGGAAGTACATGCGCACAAATATAAACAATGACACACACACTCAAACAGACATAAATGAATGTATACACACACACTCCCTCAATCTCCACACACACGCTCTCTTCAGCCCCTCCATCCCAACACACACACATACACACACACAGAAGGGAAAAGGGAAATCGCCTCGCGCTGAGTCGCTGGTGAGTTTGAATTTTACTTTTTAACGGTTATTAACGGCTCCTTTCCGACTGTGTCCGTCCGCGGTTCAATATCGACAACAAAAGCACACAAATCAGCACCAAAACTTCAGATTATGAGAAAACTAACCTGTGTTGTGCCCGGAAAAAGCATTTAAAGGCGAATTTTTGGCAGCGTCAAGTGCAATTTTACGACACAAGTCCTTCTTTGTAATGCGACAAACGTCATCAAATTGTAAAATAATGTAAATAATAGAGATTAAAACATTAAATGCACAACGTTTAATCAAAATGTACCTGTGCTGCATCTCCGGTCGTTTTAATCAAAATAAAACACCGTTAAAATATATTAAAATAAATAAATAAATTAAGATGACGGAGCAACAGGTGATCCTGGTTCCCGGGCAAAGACGCGTGATTGACAGCCGCGTTAGCCAATCAGCGTGCAGAGAGCGGGGCGTGCGGACCAATCACAACACGTCCGCATCGTCCGTGTGAGGGCGTTGATCCGGACAGACTGTGGAGGCTTCGGCGGAGCCACACCGGGACACCGCGAGCAGTCAGGCCGGCAGGAGGGCACCGCGTCCGTGAGAAAAGATCGTCAGTCACCGGCGTCTGTTCCGCGAGGTGGAAATACACCGTGAGTGTGAATTTTTGGTGTTTTGTGTTTTTTTTCACGGCGGGGAGGAGCGCGTTTGTGTTCAAAGCGGATTAAATAGAATGTTTTCTCCACAGATGGCTCACACTGGTAGGTGACCAGTGTTTTGGACTCGACATGGAAAAGCATTTGTCACTCCTCAGTGAATTTAGTGCAGATATGGCAAATATACTACAATAATGTTTACATATTATCATAAAAATACATCACACAGGTCTCTATATGAATGTTATAGTGATACCATGTGAGGTGAATCACAGTTAATGCTAAATGTTGGCTGTAAACATATATTTATGTACATATTTAAGCACATATATGTACATTTATTTATATATATATATATGGATTTAAACATTGAATTCAGCACAATAAGGAAGCTTTAAGCATCAAATGTGACTTTAGGTATGAAATTAATGTCATGTTATTGGTAAAGCTGGGTAATATATCAATATAATGATTGTGAAATCAGACCACGTTGCTTTCCCGGTCATAAAGGATGTTTTAGAGGAAGTAATTCACTACCTTGGACTTTGGCAGAGGTAAATGAAGACTGATTACGCCCGTCTGTTGTGCTCATAATGAATAGTAGCACACAAAACAAGCTTAAAATGACGCCGTGTTTCCAATATAGAGTCAGAAATGCTGTGATATTGGTTGTTTTGCATGCTGATGCAATGATATGATAAAGTGACACGTAGGCGCGCTTTAAAGCTGCACTTGTTAATATCTCATAATAACAAGCGATCAAATTAAGATGCTTTTTGTGAATAATCATCCTCTTACACAGCTTCAGGCTTACTTGGTGTGGTATGACCAGAAGATTATGGTGGCTTATGTTAGTATACTTAAGAAAGGTTTTGTTATGTAACTTGCATTTCACAGTTTGACCTTTCTCCACAGTTTTACTTTGTTTAAGCTCGTACAGATCACCAGACGATAACATCTTTATGGCGCAGAGACAGTATTGTGAAGTATGTAGTGGATGTTAATGTGCTTTGCCCTCAATAACATGCAGTTTGCTTTCAGGTCATTGCTGCAGACTTTTGGGAATATCAGCTTTGAGGATTATTTCTGAACGGTCGGATCAAATCTCCTGAATCGCGAATCCTTCCTCATGAGGAAAGATGGGGAACGGATTGTCAGAGCAACCGAGCCTCCTCTCCGGCATCCCTTTCTTCCAGTCTTTTCACATCGCCATCCTCGGCTTGGACTCGGCGGGGAAGACCACCGTCCTGTACAGGCTGCAGTTCAATGAGTTTGTGAACACGGTGCCCACCAAAGGATTCAACGCAGAGAAGGTCAAGCTGTCTCTGGGGGGCCACCGGACCGGGACGTTTCACTTCTGGGACGTAGGCGGCCAGGAGAAGCTGCGGCCGCTGTGGAAGTCATACACGCGATGCACGGACGGCATCATATTCGTGGTGGACTCTGTGGACGCGGAGCGCATGGAGGAGGCCAAAACGGAGCTCCATAAAATCGCCAAGACCTCCGAAAACCAGGGGGTGCCGCTGCTGGTGGTGGCCAACAAACAGGACTTGAGGCACTCCTTGGGACTCGCAGAAATCGAGAAATTGCTGGCGCTGAAAGAACTGGGCCCTGCGACTCCCTGGCACCTGCAGCCAGCCTGCGCCATCATCGGAGACGGACTGCGGGAGGGCCTGGAGAGGCTCCATGACATGATCCTCAAAAGGAGAAAGGTGCTCCGGCAGCAGAGGAAGAAGAGATAAACGCATCAAGAGAAGGACTTTACCACTGTTATATGTGAAGGAAACAAAGGATATTTTCCCTGCGCGGATACGAGCGTCCGCCGCAGGTTGAGATTCATCAAGCTGAGTTTTATCAGTGCAGAAACTGAGATTTAGGATTCCCGGTCTTGGTCTTGTGATGACATTGTTGATCAGGAAGTGACACGTAAAGGAATACAGTATGAAGATGAGAAAGGTTCAGACATGTGTGGATATGTTTTTTTTTTCTTAAAGAGTTTATGTGGATTAAAAAGCACTGAGGGTCTGAGGTCTGGAGGGGTGATAGAAGTTGAGGACGCTGTATGTTTCACGGATGGCTGTTCCAAACAATATTACCAAAAATTATTTAAGGAAAGTTTAACAAGTTGAAGGGTTATTTGGTAAATGATTCGTGACACCAGAGGGAAAATGAAATATATATCAGCTTTATTTGACTGTTTATATGTTATCTTTTTTTTTTTTTACACTGGACTTTCTTTATCAAAGAAAAGTATTATCATGCTTTATCGCATTATTATCTATTTGTTTGACGGCTTATATCTCTTATTTTTTTAAAAGCACTTTAGATGATCACTTCATATGAAGTTTACAGTTTTTTAAATAGATCATATTGTGTTGGATTTTACAGAAATGTTTGGGCAAAATACAACAGATGCTACTGTAGTTGGTCGACTTCGGCCACAATGTTAATAGACAGGTTATGCATTATGTTTTGCTTAATAAAACATATTTAGAGCAATATTGATGGTGGTATGGAGGGAATATTATTACCTACACTTCAAGAGGTTGTTTTTAACCAGCACGATGTTCATGACCAGTTCATTTGGGTGATCGCATACTTTATCTATAAGTGGCTTATAGAGAGGTGATTATGTGAAACAAGCAAAGTATGAAAACATCGGTCAGTGTGCCACCGAATCACCAGTGGAGCTGCTGAAGAGTCGACATTTACAGGACACGTCGTTCTGTCACGTGTCGGTGTGATGTAAGGTGCTCCTTTAAAAACAAAACATGCTCAGTCAACCCCCCGATAATTATCACTTTAAAAATTCCTCCTCGGTTTCATTTCAGGCAACTTGCACGATGATTATGTTGACGCAGGAACACACCCGAGGTCCATTTAAATGGTTTGTCTCCACTAAAAACTTCACTGTGGCTTTTATTTTGATTAATGCTGCGGTGTTTGCATGTTGCGTAACGACCCAGCTGCCTGCAGCCACAGGTAGAACTGCTGTCACTCAGAAAGCAGAGCTGCTTCACATCCACGAGGCTCAGCGCAAACACCCAAAGAACAACCCTCACAGTTAAAAGGCTTAAACATCTTCCTGAGATTGGCTGCTGCGGTGTGAAGGGTTAAGAAGTGCAGTGATGCGTGGCAGCACAGACATGGCCGACCTCGGCACTTGAAAATGTTGTCAGGGCGGTCTGGAAAGCCAGACCCAGTGCGACAGGCCGGGGCAGGAGACTGTGAAGCTGTGAGGCATTACTGCGTATTTTTGTCCTGAGCTGGGCGGACGTGAAGCCCAGCGCATATTCACACCATTTGTTCTCTCATTCCTTTGAAACAATTAATGACTGTGAGCCCGACAGGCCAGTGAGGCAGCTGGCTCTCCAAAATAGCCACGAGATGCAGATTGGAGGTTCGCACTGCTCACAGGCTGAATCACCAAACATCCTCTCCGTATATATAAATGTCTGTTCCAGTTAAATGTGATAATTGTGACCTTGATGTGGGGTTTTGGTGCTGTATCTCAGGAGGCCTGCTGAGGGTAAAAATAGAAAGAAAACCGTGTCCTCAGCTCTAGTTTTCAGACGTTTGCAGCAGAAAATAAATGAAATCGTTGCAGTACTTTGTGATTAATTTAAATCTTTTAAAGTCAAGGTTCCCAGAATGCCCCATTTTTGTCAAACGTTGATGCATTATGTTTTTGTGTTGGGGGAGCCTCTTTGCCCTGCTTGTTTGCCAAGGAAGGAAACTCAAAGGCCAAAAGGTATATTCACACTTTTCCTGATTCAACTTCCTTTTCTCCGCGAGCCGCGTCACCTCTCACTGTGTGGAAATCGATTCATTCCCTCCTCGTGTGCGCCTCGGGCCGTTTCTTTTGATCTGCTGAAGCTCGCTCACCTTTACTTGTCAGATCAGAAAGCCTATTACCTGCCTTTATTTTAGCTGACTCAGACTAAAATAATAATCACTTTACTGGATCATTTACAGTATAGAATCACTTTTCTCGCTGCCTCTGCCTCCTTCTCTTGTAAAGTCTTCAGTGAAAGGTGGAATAAATCTCTTGTCCCGGGCTACGCTTTAACCCATTAACCTCAGATGCTTTGCCCGGCACGAATGCGCTCTGGCCGACGTGAAATAAAAGCGCACGGCCTCGTGAGCATGTCTTATTTGGAGCAGCTCATCCATACAAGAATTCCCACCCATTATTGCTTTTTACGGAGCCGTCTCAGCTGCTCCTGCCGAGAGACGCCTGAGGCATGATGGGGTTTGGCAGTTATTCCCCAGGTTGGGCGGCACGCAGCTGAATACTGTACAAAATGTTCTGCTCTCTCTGTGTGTGTTTGTTTGGTGGGAGCGTGTGAGATTTCTCCACAACATACGATAAAGCTGCAAATTGGGAGGAGCCCCTGGTTTCAAAAAGATTTCTCCACACTGTAAATTCCCACGTCGTCTTTTAATGATATCCTTCATGTTCAGAGACACACCCATGAAAGTCTCAACATGGGAATTATGTCCTGGATAATTTAAATATAACATAGATTTACGTCCTGTCAACTTAAAATTTGAAGAGATTGTGTTTTTCTGCCACATCAGTTCGATGCCTGTAAATACTTCAATACCCATCAGCCCCAGCAACTGTTGCCATGGCAGCCAGTTACAAGCTGTAGTAAATTCCACTAAACACCACACACAGTTGCTGAATTCAACAAACGCCGGCCCAAAATGTGTCCTCTAAAGCTGATAAGGGTGTATACAGGAGATTTGAAGTTGTCTCACTGGATGTTTCTCTCTGAAATGCTTCTTGGGAGTCGTAGTTTACTTCTGTCCTGACGATTGTTTGTACAGGGGATTCAAGCGAGAGAGTTTTATATTTATCCAAATTTTGGAAGTGCCTAGAAATAATAAACTAAAACCTAATCATACCCTCTTTATTTAAAAGTACTCCCTTTTCCACATTCCTTTACCCAACATGTATTTTCTTATTGACTTTTTCTATACATTTTCCCCCACAAAAGCCATGTAAGACATTTTCTGTCAGTATTTAAGGATGAATGAGTGTCTGTATTACACTGGATGGTGAAATTTTAACATGTTTAGCAAAGATAAAATGGGGATTTGTTTGACACCTTTGTGGCAAAGCCTCATGGGATATGTTGTTGTTGTCAAATTCCAACAAGAGTTGCTCGAGTTGTTGAACATGACAAAAATAATTTGCATTTTCATTGATTTTATTATCATGAAAGATTAAAATAAAAAATGCTCACAGCAAGAAGCAGTGAAATCTAGAAACTAATGTGGAAGAATGGTGAGACTCTGGCTTAGATGCATTAAAGTGAATTTTAAATGATCCGTGCTGAGAAACAAGGTCAAAACGAGTTACGAGATAAATGAGGGACTGAATTGACAGTTTGTGGGTTTGTATGTGTGAGACAAAGTGCAAAGTGACCTTGAACAGGCCACATGTGTGCTCATACACAAACAAAAAAGTGTGCACAGACATGTTTTGGTATAAAGTCATGAATAATAAGGACATACATTAAAAAATTCATACCATAAAAGCTCTTTTTCCTGCACGGCCATGACAGTAATGTTCCCATAAATTCACCTCCAGAGGGGCTTTATTCTGCTGAGTTTTGAGATTTATCCCATTGTGTACTTAAAAAAAAGGGTGGGGGGGCATTGCAATATATGCACACTCCCCGCCTGCTTATTATGCAAGGTTATCATGACGGGATTCATTTTTCTTCCCCCGGTCTATTGAGAGCAAGTGGCCTATTTACATGTGAATTCCTCCTGTAGCCCTGCAGCCTCGCTCAAAGTAGCGAACGGGGCCACCTGCAAGGGGAGATGAGGGAGGAGGAGGAAGAAGAGGAGGGAGGAGGAGGAGGGAGGAGGCGCCGTTTGAGGAGCTAGAGAAGAGCACTCCTGTTTTCTTTGGTGCAGAGCAGAGAAGCCGGTCTCATTAATCCTCAAGATCCGTGGAGACGAGAGCGAGCTGTGGGCGAAACAGACAGGCGTCAGCTGCGTTTACGAACCCAACGCTGATCCTCCATCATCATCCTCCGATAAAGAATCACATTGTTGTCGGACATCTTCTTAGTGCTGCTGATTTCATGCATGAACCAGAGATGAGAAGGTAGCAGAGTTTGCTTTAAAGTGAGCCACTTACAAACAAATAATGTATCTGATTAGTCAGATAAGTTTTGCAGGAAACATGAAACACTAATGCTCACTTTATGCTGCTTTGCCAGGTGTTTGGAGGTGAGAGAGGAGGAAGAATCTCTCTCAAACTCTGTTTTATTTCCTCAAAGCCACTTTTAGTCAGCACAAAGGGCTTGAACACAATGGACATCTTTGTGTAGAGGCTGCCTGGATATGTGCGCTCTGAAGGTGTTAGTACGCTTCACCTGACCACATCTGAGGGTGTTTGTAGATCAGCTGAACAGCCACGCCCAAAGGTGGAGTTAAAAAGGCCGCCGTCACAAAGAGGAGCGCGACTATCTGTCATCCGAAGTGTCCATGGTTGGAAATGTGAGATCCTCGTACTGCACAGAAGAAGTCACAGAAAGGAGGCTGGAGTGGGTGGTCGGGCATGCAAAAGCACAGATGTTTGACACCAGAGACGAAAGACGGGGGGATGACACATCCTGTATCCTCTGTGTTGTTAGGGTACTAAAACATAAAAGTCAACTCAAGTTTCGAGGCAGCATCAACTTTCACTTTAAACAGAGACTTTCAGCTGTTTTCATTGTGTTTGCAAAACCTTCCCGAGAAAATCATTAAAACAAACGATGTGCAAAGTGTAGGATGCTAAATCAGCTTTCTCCTTCCCACAGCTGATTGGATGAATGTGACACTTTTACTTTTACTGAAGGTGCACAAACTCGAAAACATGGCAGCTATTCTGGAAGCATTTAACTTAACTCAGGTTATTCACTCAAAGATTTTCATTTTGTTGTCTTTTGAAGCACCTTTAGCAGTAATCTGTAACTGCAGGTGCGTTTTTGGACCTCAGTTTCAGCTTCAGTTTCTATTTTCACCCAATGCAAATGCAGCCAAATGTCTTTCATCAGTCGTTCGACTTAGTCACCATTTTGTTGCATCATTTGGTGATAGATAGTGACTTAAACATTCATTTGAACGAAAATCTTCATGATTATATCTTTAAAGTGTCCAACTAGTATATTGGAAATATAGTATGTTCTTCATCGGGCATCAGATTAAACCTTTTCCATTGTAATTGTTGTATCTTGGATCTTGTTCAGCTGTATGCACCACATGCAAATTTGAAGTATCGAAACTTTCCAGAGTATCACAGGCACTTTTACATGCACTTTTAATGTGAATGCTGAAAATAACATTTCAAAAGAAGAGGTCTGTATCAGGGTAAAGCAGTGCCTTTATACAAAATCGACTGTGTGTGGGGCCGCTGTGATGTAAAATAATCCAAACTGATAAACTGTATGCTTTGGCTGTCAAGTAAAACTGGAAAAAAATAAGTGAGTCTAAACTTTGTCTGAACCAGACTAAACAAATTCAGCAGACACTTGGACTCTGCGCAGGCTGAATGTTTTTCTGTGAGAGCGGGACAAAAGTGTTGAGCATCACTTGTGTGCTGCGACTGTGTTTTCCAGCGTGGACGGCGGACAGTGACATTCCTCGGCTCAGCCCGTGTGAAAGCCTCATTGTCGAGGTGATGATTGCTCTTTCACCTCTCGGCCTCTCTCTGAGTGACTGTCGGCAGCTGGAATGGAAAAAAAAAGAGAGGGGGGAGGAAAATCTGTGTGTGTGTGCGCCCAACAAGATGATGGGTAAATCACTTTTTCATTCTCTCTACCAGTTTGACCTTGAACCTCGTGCTCCGCCCACTCAACATCCATGAAGCGGTGTCCAGACACAGACCGGGTCCACAAAGAGTCGCGTCCCCTCCAGTCTGGGCTTTGTGAGGCACAAGCCTGTGAAATCTGTCTCTGGTCTTGTTTGGGCGTGAGGGATTACGGTGGGTTTAGGCTCTTCGGTCTCCAAAGCTTTATGTTCGCGCACTGACTGATGGGGAAATTCACGGCTCGGAGCTGCTGGCTGCAGGGTTTCATCATTCTACGTACGAGAGGCACCAAAATAGTCATTTTAAAAGATTCAGGGTGGAAACAGCGAGTGTTGTGTGGTTTGCTGAGTCTGACATTAAACTCCACCAAAAGAAAGGACAGACAGGAGAGACATTTGCAACTACAAACTTCCTAAACGCAGGGACGACTTGCAGCAGAAATACTCAATAAAAGGTGGGATTCAAGTTTAAAAGAAAAAAAGGATTGGTGATTTAAAACAGAAAGCAAAGTAGCAAGAGAAATACTTCAAATCTTCTGAACATCATGCAGGATTTCCCTCTGAATGTTGTGAAAGTTGAATTTAAAAGTCCTACTAGCAGCTAAAATTAGATTAAATACAATGTAAAATTGCACTAAGTTACACATTATGTCTGATAACAACCACAAACAGTCACAACATGGTAAAGAAAAGCAAATCTATAGATCAAATATGAGGAAATCGACGTTGTTTTGAAATAAAATCACATTTAAAAAATAAGTCTTGCAGGATTTTTAAGTTAAAATGTCACTGTTAAATGTTGTTTTTGCCTCCTAAGTTATTCAGTGCGTCTGTCGCAGGTTGAATCACGTGTCAGAGGCCCCTTTAGTGAAAATGAAGCCCCGGACAGTTGTTCTGTCTGGACGCTCTGCCCTCCGTGTGATCATTGAAATTCTAATCAGACTCTGTCTGTGATTCACCTAAACGCCTCTCAGTGATGTCGGCCCCCGAAATTAACTCCCAAACTGAAGAGAGACGCCTCTGCTGGGGTTCACGCAGAGGTCGTACGCATCCTCTATCTTAAGATACTTTAATTGCACGTCTGCTTCATGAGATAGTGTACAGTCAGGTGGGGGAGGGAGGTGAAATAGAGCTGAAGTCATCTGTGGGATTCAGACTTTTTATAAGCACATTACACAGGATGGGCCGTCTAGATGCTGCAGGATCGAGTTACACAAGCTATCTGTAAGTGCAAAGTCTGAAGCAATTAATAATCACTGGATACTTTCAAATGAGTGGTTTATTACTTGGAAATGACTCAGCTTATGAAGACACTTTGAGAGATCAATATTAAACTTTGTAAACGTTGCAAAATTTTGTGTTGAGTTAGTGTTTATGCCATTTACATTAAGTACTTTTGTCATTATGTCTGAAGTTTGACATGAAGAGGTTGTAATCTGAGGCAGATGTAAAATGTGACTCATAATCTTCCTAGTTTACATGATTAAGTCACTAAATTGGGCTAAAACTTGGGTGGAGGAAGTCGTCAGTCATCATAAAATGGTACATGACTTCCAAAAAAGTTGGTTTAAAAGTGCCAAAGATTATATTCAGCTTTATTTTAACTATTTGAAGTATGAAAAGAGAGAAAAGTGTGCAGAGTTAATGGCACCGATGTATCTTAGAGGGAAGTATCTAATGATGATAGATGAATTGTTAGAATTGGCATTAGTGAATTGGCAAAAGTGAAATATAATTTAAAATCATTCACTAAACAGCCTTTTTATCTTGTATCAGATCTGATGTGACAATCATATTAATCCCAATCTCAGACAGTAATAAATTTGCAATCTCATGAAATTAGTCAGCTTGTTCTTTAGATTAATGGATCTTTATAAAACAACAGGGTGGAATAAATTAATCTCAACTGACCGACCTGTTTTATTTACTGATGTTTAAATCTTCATTAACATACTGAAGTTTGAACATGTGAGCAGACAGATTCAGAGTAATTTTATGTGCTGATAAAGATTTCTTGTCCTCTCCTCTCCTCTCCAAATATAGCTGCTCTCGACGAGTCACTCCACATTTATTCAAAATCCAATTGTTCTTATTGGAATCACATTGGACCGTAATCTAATCTAAACCCAAACAACAGCATTTCGTAACCACTTCTGAATGAGATGTCCTCACCAGCGTGTTGTCTTTCTGTTTTCCTCTCTCTCCTCCTGTAATGAAGTCGACCTCCTCTCGGCCTAAAACAGCACGACTCCCCTGATATTGGCAATAACACAGACGGAGGCATTTAAACAGCCACAACACGAGGAGTCTCAACGAGGAGTTCATTAACTGTGAAGAAAGGAGAAGCTGAATAATGAACCAGGCCCTTTTTAGCAGGGATGAGGAAGAGATGGGGGGGGTTGTTATATTGATGTCCCTCAATGATTAACACTCTTGACTCGGAGGTCCAGAGTTTCTCAATCTGCTGTGATTTCCATGGCAATCAGAGCAGGAGCCTGCTGCTGCAGAAAGTTTTCTGCCCGGTCACGCCGATTTAGAG
>JBAJHX010000036.1:3501510-3514310 GCA_037176925.1 Amniataba percoides | reverse complement strand
ACAGAAATTTGACCCAGTGTTGATAAAAATACTGACTCCTGCAGCTTTAACGATGTGACTGATAAATCGAGAGTTTCTGGTGTCAACTGAGCTGATCAGTCGATCAGTTTTTACTCCACATTTTTAAAATCACAATGAATTATATAAATTACAAACATAAAAGCAGCACCTGCCTACTGATGCTAAAATGCTAACATGCTGTTTAAAGGTTCCCTGTTTTCCTGTTTCCTGTTTTGTTTCTGTTCCTGTTTGTGTCTGGTGCTCGACTAACATGACGGAGAGTCAACACACAAGAAAAACAAGAAGGCTGTTAGCTGATGTGCATAAAGATGAACGAAAGCTGGTTTTAGAAAAAATATTTATATTAATTAGGAGTGAAAATGCATCCAACACATCAGACCTCGAGGAAACGTGAGCATTTTTAAAGCGGCTTGTTTACACGGCGGCTCCATCGGGCGTCTTTAAAGCCCAGAGAGGAGAGGTCAGCGGGGAAATGCTTCATTTAATAATCATTTTCCAATATTGACGAGGCGCAGGGATACGAAGCAGAGCGCTGTTCAGGGACTGCGGCTCTGTGATACTGTAGGCTAGTCTCAGTGTGAGCTTTGGACCAGTTGGCCACAGATGAGTCTCGAGCCCCCAACCCATCTGGAGCCATCTTGGAGATGAAGCAGAAACCTGGAGCTTGTCCATCTCTTGGCAGGACCGACCTCGTCTCTACGCGAACAAGGCTGATCGTCTCTAATCCTACCAAAGAATTAATTGCTTAATTGGATCAATTAGATGTCCCAATAGGTCTTGATGACGTGCGGTAGGTGCATCAAATAATTATGAATCAGTGTTTGAAAAGATGGAGGTTGTTGTGTGCAGGTTTGCGTCTCCGTCACATGACACCGAGACAATTCGAGACAAGTTTCAAATCTTACTTAACATCCATTTGCTCATGTCACAATCTCATTTCAATCATGCAAGCACTTTTTCAAGTTTGCGTCACTCGACGACATTATGCAGTGCTTGTTTTTGAGACAGAAGAACTATTTTCATGACTTATGGCATTTGCAGTATCTCAAAGATCGCACTGCTGTTTTTCTTCCTTCAAGCCAGTTTTAAATGGAGCCAAACTGCACAGCTTTAAAGGCACATTCATCAAAAAGCGAGTGCGAGTGCACTGCAGATGCTGCCACTTTTTCTTAAAAAAAAAAAAAAGAGAGAGAGAGAAAGAAAAAAAAGATTGCAAGTAGAATTATGGCTTTTCATCAGCCGATAAATTTCACTTGTGATTAATTGCAACACTCACTTTTGGGATCACTTCTACACAAAAGAGCATTTCTGCTTTGTAAAATTCATATAAAAGAAATGCAAATCAATGGTGTTCTTGGCACCAAACATATGCTGCCACAATGCCAACAAGCCTGCCCCTGACAACCCCAGCTGGGGGCTTGTAAGACTTGCTCTTGGCAAAAGACGTTTTTTCCACCCGCTTTGCAAATGATCACCAATTAATACGAACAGCATCCAATTCTAATTTTGCACCTGGTAAGATTGTGAGTATCTTGTAAAGCTCTTCGAAGCTATGGATCCAAATTACTGGATGTTTTTTTCCCCCCTCCCCTTTGGGATCACTGCATAAAAAACGATGGCAAAAGTCCATAACCCATCAAGACCAACATCAGCGGGAGCCACGAAAACGAGCGTTTAGGTGTTGTGCTTCAGATGTGAAGAGAGAATTTAGCTGAAGGGTTTCAGTGTGGGATCTTTTATCCTGACACAAAAATAAGGGCATAAAAAGGACCTTTCCCACATCTTGTGAAAATATCTGGGACATTTCACTGCAACTTTCCCCTTTATTGTGTCAAAAAAAACCCAAACAAAAAAAAAAAGACCCAGTTTTTCCCTTCTTCAGTCTGAAACTTTGAGAGGTGCAGCAGAGAGAAAGTGTGGATGTGTTTATCACTTGGTAACACAGCAGCATCCATCCATGTGATGAATTCCACATATTTCCCAAAGAAATGAAACTACAACAATTCAAAGGCGTTTCACGTCACTAATTGCTCATCAGAGTTCTTCGCATCGCTCCCTCTCTTTCTCTCTCGCTCTGAAATTGATACTCGCCATACGACTTATGATGGATAGGAAGCTTTAATGAGCTCTTACAAGCAATTAAGTAATCAGGGAACCCTGCTGCTCGGCGCTGGAGCTCGCAAGAGCAGTGACAAACGGAGGCCCATCAGTACTGTAATCAGCACAGGACACAGTCACCGCTGCTCACCACTCCCGAACCGAGGGCAGCGACGGGCCGAGCAGCAGGCGTCAGCTCGGGTTGTTGTTTTGTCTGCAAATAGTGTCTGAACTTTGTGACTCTGAGACATGCAGACTTCCTGCCTGTTTCTGCTGCAGCTCTCGTGAAACTTTACACACGACGCCGCAGCATTAAAAGAGAAATAAAGAAGCAGAAATAAAAGTGGAGGTCAGAAACTGAGATGAAGCACACGGAGGACGAGCTTCTCTCTCAGGAGTCAAACCGAGCTGAGAGACTCGCTCAGATTTAAAGAGGAGGAGAAACAGGACACAGGTGAGGACGATCCTCGTCAGGCTCGTCAGGAAACACCTGGACGAGGGAGAAAAGGGGAACAAAGGCAACAACAAAAAGAAATGCAATCACACATTTATCAGTTAAAAATCCAGAAACCTGCTGAACTGAAACGTGAAATAAATTAATATTTTAATCATCTGAGGACTGAAGTTTCCTGACGTGTTTCAGTTTGAGTTAAACAGTAAAATCACCTCAAATTTGAGTTTTGATTGGGTTTGTTTTCACTGTGCTTAAAATACAGATTCTCCTCCTGCTACAAAAAAAAATGAATCTATGAGGGAAGTTTTTTTCCAAATGTAGAAAAAACTGTTTAAAGAAAATTCTGCTGCAAAAAGATTTCCAGAAATGGGACTCCTGCACAACCACTGTTTTTTATGATGCGCGCTATTTTTACTTCATTTGTCTCTCTTCTTTAATCCTTTTTATTTTTTGACCATCATGCATTTTTTAAGCCTGTCTGATCTGCTTTTATTCTCGTTTCTATCCTTTTTTCTCTTCATTGCTCTGCTGTGCCTGTGTGGTTTTTAAATCCTGACGAACTTCATTTGTTTTTTATGACATTTGCTCAGAAAAGTGATGTATAAATAAAGTTTATTTCGACTGTTGTGTTTACTCCTTCACGTCCGTTCATTAACTATGCAGCGAGAGTCGGGAGGTGATTAGCTTAGCTTAGCATAAAGACTGGAAGTGGATGGAAATGCTAGCCTGGTTGTAAATAAAGTTGAAAAATATATAACTTGTCATTTTTAGAAGTTAAAACGCACACGAACGAGGTGTAAATGAGCTTCAGAGGTGATGGCAGGCGTATTTTAACAAAAGGTCAACCTCATTTTTTATCAGTTTTGTATCGAATCCCTCAAAGTCTCATTAAAGTTTGAGCTTCATGCGGTAAATAATTTGCTGTGTTGTGACGAGGAAAATGAAATCTAATTGCAGGTTTCGGCGTTCTCAGCTCGGCGCTCACCTGGGGCGTCTGAGCTGGTGAAAGTTCTCACCCACCCGAAGCATGTTGGGCGCCCCAGGGCGGCGTGACACGTCTCCCACACGCCTCTGAATAATTCTGCCCCGACCATACGTCTCACATCTTTTTTTTCCCTTCTTTTTTTTATATCAGGGGGCCTGAGACGACGCGTTTCACATTGAAAATCAAATATGTTGCTTATTAATAGGACGACTTTGGCGAACGCTACCTGGAGAAATGCCGGAGGAGGGAGCGAGCGGAGAGGGACGCCTACAGTGTGGTTCGCTCTCTTCTGTGCAACGAGGAAAAACAGCTGAGGGTGCAGATTTCTCATCGCTAAACTGGCACAGTTTATGTAGGTGCACACACACACACACACACACACTTTATGGAAATCAGAGAGCCAGGGTGTATTAGTCAGCCATGCATGAAAAGCACAGAGCTTCGTGTTTATTGTGTGTGCGGGAAGCTCGGAGAGAGAACGAAAGAGAAGACGCTTCTTCTGCAGAACGAGACGCACGAACACGTCAGTCAAAACACGGCCTGATGTTTGGGCGGCGTCAGTAAAAACAGTGCCTGCTATTTTCATTAGCCGCCATCTGCTTCATTATGGCGCCCTTTATCCAAACACGGTCTCCTCCACCGTGCAGCAAGTTTGTTTCACGAAGCTGATTAAAAAAAAGGCAGTTTAAAAAAAAAAAAAGAAAAAACACAACGCAGCTTCCTCTCTCGGGCTAAGCGGCGCTAACTTGGCGTCATTTCCTCGGATTCGGTACAGATTGCACCAGCTAATTATGATCTAATAACTGGCAGACTGTCTGTTTCAATATTATTACAGGAAGAGTAGGTTAAATGAATAGCTCATCATCTGCCCCCTGTATCAGTCATGTTGTTTTAATGATCATAATTCCGCCATTAAATCTTAATAATATGTCAAGATCATAAGGGAGACATGTCAATTTGGGGCTTCAATGAGAATTAAGCCAAGGATCGCTGAAGTTGAGCCTGTTTTTTTTTTTTTCCTAGGAAGGCTTGATTTCGTTAGCCGTGTCCTCACACACACACACACACACACACACAGCAGAACAGACACAGTTTCTGAGCCAATGTGATGTTGGAGAAATTAATTTCTGCTCCCTGATTGATGTGTTGATGCCGAACAGGAAAGAGGCCGCGGTAAATGTTTTCTTGCTTTGGTATGCTGTTTAATATGCGTAACACCCAAACACCTTCTCTCTTCTTTAGTTAGGACTTTTATTTTCTCGTTCAGGAGCTTTTGATCTTCTTAGTTTCACTCAGTTGTCACAGAAATATGGACATTCGCTTCCCATGAAGGACTTTTTGTTCATGTTCAGCTTCAAAGTTCATCGTTCAGCAAATCAGCTGTTTTATTTACATCGCACAGTTTGACCTGCTGACACAGAAATAAACACGTTTATATCCATTTTCACGAGTACTTTTAATCCATGTTGAATCTCAAAACGGCCTAAATCTCACCTTTCATTCAACCTTTTTCCACTTTAACAACTCTTCTCTGCACATTTTAAGTAAAAAGTCTGACAAACAAGAACGAGAAAAATTCAAACGGGGATACCTTAAAGTCAGCTTTTCAAAATAAAAACATCTGAGGAAAATATCTTGTTAAGTGGAGATTAAGATGGCGGCGTGTTTGATGCTGGAGGATGGTTTCTTGGAAGACTCTTTGTTGGATCCTCGGTTGGAGTCTCAATTACAGCACATTAAACTTTGAAAGGCCTCCAAGGAGCTGGCGTACAGGCACTTTTTGGACGGACTTCTGGAGCCTCTGAAAAAGAAAATTTGCCGCTTTGAGGTACAAACCTGTATTCTAATCACTCTCCCCTCAAGGTTTTCTGTTTGTGAGGTGGAGACAGTCACTGCATACAGCTCCCAGCTAAGAATAGCTGCAGGAGAGAGGTGAAAGCTGCAGAGTGAGGCAACACGAAAGAGAAAGAGAGAGAGAGAGAGAAGGAAGGAAAGGGGGATAAAGAGGAAGTGGGCGACGGAGAAAAAAAAACGTTGGGGGGTGTGAGTGAGACAATGGCTTCGTCAACGAGTCAAACGATGTAAACATCATCAGCGCGATCCGGCGGTGACTCGGTTTGTCTGAGGCGATCAATCTGAATCAATCAAAGTGTGTGTGTGTGTGTGTGTGTGTGTGTGAGGCGTGGGTGGCTTCACGGCGGTGACGGGGTGTACCCTGTCCCGAGGTCACTGCTGTGGTCAGAGACAGTGGAAATACACGTGTATATCTGTGTGTGTGTGTGTGTGTGTGAATGAGTCTATTGATGGACAGTGAGCTTAATGACAGCATTGTGTTTGTGTGTGTGTGTGTGTGTGAGAGAGAGAGGCAGATATAGTCAATGAATGCACTGAATAATGGCAGCACACAGCGAGTGTATTCAGTCGTTCAGCAGACTCGCACAGGAAGTTCGGCCTCCATTGTTTGACTCTTTCTCGCCGTTCGTGCAGGAAGATTCAGCGTCTCGCGATTTATGACCCGATGACGACAACGTTCGGGGGGGGGGGGGGCTTCACCAGTCTGACTTTCACCAGTTTGCATCTTTTTCCAACAATCAGGCTCTTTTTCACACCGAACTGAAGTCTGAATGGAGGTTTGCAGGATTTTTTCTGCATTGTTTACATTTGACTCAGTTTTGGTTTCATGCTGCGCTGAAGAAGCTTTCATGACGAACTTACGTCCTCCTATTATCACTTTATTATGTAATATGTCACCTTATATCACTAATCCTCTTGGTAAATGATTGAAAGCAATCAGGCGCGATGTGAACGAGTGATTTGGTCTCTTTCTTTCTGCTCGTTTTGTTCTTCCTCTCTGTTTTTTTTACTGTAGCTTGTCGGATCTTCACGTCGTTTGTCTGAATGTCCAAATAAATGTTTTCTCTCAGTTTGATCCAGACCAACGTCACTTCTTTCCTTTCGGGCCAAAGTTTGGCTGTTTGGTTCAGGAAGGTGTTGCACTGGTAATTTTAGGCGTGAAAGACTCGCAGTGTTTTAGTTGCCGATCCTTCACCACAGTTTATTTGGAGAATGTCCACCCCAAAAAACTAATTATAGGTTTGCTTTCAAGAGTCCTTCAGTGGTCGTGATGCAGTAATTCAGACGCACGAGTCAACAAAACTTCAGACTTTAACACCATTTTTGTCTCCTGACAGTCAACACGGGTTTTGTTTAACCATCAACCACCTAAACTGTGATCTTTTCCCAAACCAAGTTATTTTTGTGCCTAAACTGAACCAAACCGAAACCAAAAGTTTGTCAGACGAAAAAAAATCATTTTTATATGCAGCATTTTTAAAGATTTTTGAAGGCAAATAATGGCGACATAAGACGTGTTGTTAAAGACGTGGTGTGAATGAAAAAATATAAACAATATTTTATCATTTCATTTAATAGATTTGTGTTTTATTTGCAGTAATTTTCTGTAACATTGACTATAGATGCTCTGTGTTAATACTGCAGAAAGTGATCATTACCAAAAATAATGGCGTTAATTGTAATCTGATATTTGATGTATTTGTCTGGTAAAAGAGTTGCAGCGTCCTAAAAAAAAACAGCTTCACATCTTACAGGAAGCGTCTTAATAATTGTTGGTGGTTTTCTTTCATGAGACTAATGTGAGGTCAGATGGCTGTATAGTAAAAAACTGACAATAATGACATTATTAACGTAATGTAATCATTTTCAGCCACGACCTTTTTCTTTATGTTTTCCTGGAAAATGTTGTCAAAGAGAGGTCATCTCTGAAATTGCATTTAGATCGTCACAAGACAAAACACAAGAAAGTCATTTTACAGATTCATCAGCTCCGAAAGTGAACAACAAACATTTTGGCTTCAGAAACTGTGAGGAGGTTGATTGTTTGCTCACAGATTATTTAGTGACTTTTTAAGAGTCTTTTTTTGTTAAAAACAAAAGCAGAGGTGCTCAGTTTTACACGTACATGAAGGTCGTTAGCATTCGAGCCCTCGACCGAACGAGGTCACACAACGCTGATTAAACCACGTAAATCTTTTAAACATCACAGTTTAAATGTGTGGCACAACGCTGATGCATTTTATGTGAATAATTACAGCAATTATTGGTTTATCAGAGCTGAAAGGAGGAGCAGTCTGAGGTTACAACACCTAAGAGTGTCGAACAAAAACCTTCAAAGCATCCATGAAAAGTTTCACAAAAAGAAACTCGGAGAAACGTACGACGAGGACAAACAGGGACGACCCCCGATGAGACTTTTCCTCGTGAACTAGCTGGTACCTAAATATTGATTAACGAATTATTGCTATTTCTCTGTATTCTTCTTAAGGTTTAAGACTTTTTTACTTCTACTTTCTCCATCCCAAATCTAATCTATTCCCAACCTGAGTTTTCAAGTTTTGTGTTGCTTTTGAGGTCGTTCGGTGTCACAAAACTTAAAACCTGCCGAACTTCAGATTTATAAACGAAACAAACAATGCTCTGTTGCATCACAGCATAATTTACTTTATATACCTCCAAGCATGCACATCTATCTATCTATCTATCTATCTATCTATCTATCTGTCTGTCTGTCTGTCTGTCTATCTATCTATCTATCTCCTTGTTTCTATCACACCACCAGCTACCAAAAACCCCGCTGTGGAAGTGGACACCTAAAATAGAGAGCTGGCAAAAATAACAATGTCACTTCACATGCTCTAATGCCTGTTGATCAATAGTAATTACCTTCCCGTGGACCCGGCTAGCGGAGCTCCTTAGGCCCCTGGAGGTTTCTCTATAGACGGCTCACAATCCAGTCCCAGGTAACTCCATAGGACAGACCTTTTAATTGCTTTGTTCACTGCGAGTAATTGAGGGTTGGAGCGCGTTTGCCACGAGGAGTGTGACTTCACTTGGCCTCCGTCTAATTATTCCCGTAACACGAGCCTTCTGCCTTTAATTTTCACTTTGCACGCGGCATAGCGAGGTGCGAATACAACTGGAAAATGTAGGTTGGTAACTGTATACGGCCCGCTGAGGCAGATGCACCACAAACTCAACCATATGGATAGACGGAGAAGTGTTTCTGTGCCCCCCCCCCCTCGGTGTGGAGGAACATATTGCGTTCGACGCATCTTTTTAGCACAGCAACTGTCCCACCGCTCTGATTTGATCTCATCCCTCGCCAGGCCCCAAACCAGATACACAGAACTGTATCAATATAGTTTAATTAGCATACTGATTAATCAACTGGTTAATTAGACAAATTTCCTATATGCTGATTACACCTCCCGGACCTCTTGGTGTGAAGACATATAGAGTGCATGCGTAATGTAATTATTCTGACTGTCAGACGTGGCAAGGTTTTTTTTTTTTTTTGTATAACACAAAGGCAGGTCAGAGTGCTGAAGATCAAGTATATATAGATACATCAGGACTGTAATCCAGTTGGATGTGTGCATGAAAAAATAAAGTCCTGATGCTGTAAAGAGTCTGGATGTTAAGTCCTGTGTGTTAAACACAGTTAACGGTCTTTTGTTCAGACGTTTATGAACAATCTGTGCTTTTATGATTCAACAAAAGCAAGAATTCGACCGATCAGTTTATATTTTAATGCCAATGTTTCTGCAACATCTGACAACAGGATGGTTAAAGATCCTCACAGATGTTTAAGATAAGATAACGGTTGTCTCAGGAGTCTAAAGATATAAATGATAAATACTAGATTCAAGTATCCACTACACATTTGAAAAAGTTGCATACTGGACCAAGATTTGACAAGATGAGCTCAGAGAAATTTTCTTCTGGTGTCAAACTCGGTGATGCTCAAATATCAAGAGGAAGCAAAAATACACAACACATATAAAAAAAAAAAACTGCTCACAGTTAACAAAGAAAGGAAAATCTTAATCGTGATCCGGCCTCCTGCACGAATCTCACACTCACCAAAAACTAATCGACCACCAAGAGCTTCCTCTAAACCTTTCACAACATCGAGGACTCACAACGTTTTGCTTTAGTGGCAAATATTTCCATTGGATGTAACTCATGACCTGTAGATTTGCACATGATGTATGTAGTTTATTATTTTTTACCTGATGAGTGATCTCTAAAGGTCAAGCCAATAATGACTCTGAGAAGTAAAAATGGAAGTGGCATGATGCTGTAATGGTGCTGAGAAAACCAGGTCAAGAAGCGGCCATTTTGAGAATATAAACATCTGACTGTTTAATTAAGAAGTTTAATTGATATCAGTCGTTTCAGACTTGTGTCCTTACAGGAGTATGAGCCTTTAAAAACACATTTTTGAACTTCTCGACATGAATGCATGTTTCTCCTCCTGCTGTCTGAAGACATAAATAGAAGAAAAAGACTCCTGATCTCTCCATCAAACTCAGTTTAAACACACTGAACAAACTACAAAACCTACTGAGGTCAAAACAGAGACGATTATTTTTCACTTTCTAAACTAACACCATAAAAAAACTTCCATCCAGGTATTACTCTGATCCCTAACCTGTAACTTCTCTATTCAACATCACTACTTGAAGCCCCCCCCCCCCTCTCTGAGCTCCCGGCCTCTGTTTGTCCTGCAGCCCAGTCCTGCAGCAGCGAGGCGGAGCGGCGCTGCCGTGAGGTGCGACGGGTGCCGGCGCTGGCACCAGCCGAGCTTGGGTGGCCGTGCAACAGTATCTGCAGGCTGCCATCCTTCTGTTCGCGGAGCATCTGAAGAAAGCAAACTGCACTGTTGCTCACACTCCCCGATCCCGTTGTTGTCATTGGCCGGCAGCCACCAATAGCGAGCCAACTGAGTTAACAGACACTTCCGCTCGGCACATAAGGAACCATCTGTTTTAAAAGCTAGAAAGAAATAAATAAAGAGCCCTCTCTCTCTCTCTCTCTCGTGCTTCCTTTCTCCCCCACGCTCTCCTTCCACCGCCGGTCCAGTCAGCAGAGCTCTGCTGCTGTCCTGCATTCGCTCTCCATCATTTGCAATCTGCAGCCAGCTACCAAAATTACGGCCGTCCGACTTTATTGAATCTCTGCTGCTCTGTGTTGGCCTGTCAAATTGTGCCAGTAACCAATTTCTTATTTGAGAAAAACTATTTTATTCCATCTGTTTCCCTCGTAAATAACTAAATTGTCAATTTGTTTTTGTTTTTTTCATCAGACGTGGCGTTGCAGCAGCTATCGCACACAAAACTCATTTGCAATTTATTGGACATCAGCGGGGTCAGATTCGCATCGAAGCCTGATGTTTGTAACATCATGAAAATCGCGGTTGCGCGCCTGCCTTGGCTGCGCCGAGCTCCTCAGACGTGCCAGCTTGTAGCTAAATAAATATTGGCTGAGGGGCATTTGAAAAAACATATTGTCCTGGCTCCGCGCTCGGTCCCCCTGCCCTCTGTTGCCAAAACAAGACGACGGGGGTCCAGAGCAGAATCTCTTCTCACATGAGCGGCTCGGTAATGGTCAGCTCGCTGCCACGGCCGCTCCTGCAGCCTTTGTGTCTGCGCTTTGCAGGTCCTCGAGCGTAATGTATTTACCCGGCTCTTCGGCGTGTGGCTTCGCGGAGGGGAGCCTGGAAGCGTGCCATTTGCGCTATCACACTACGCCTTTGTTTCTCATGCGGCTTACGAGAAGAAGGGCGTGCTTGTCTCGTGTGTGTGTGTGTGTGTGTGTTTTTCTTTGCAGGTTTTGTGATAGCCAGAGATATCTTTGTCGTTGCTATTTGTGACGCGTGTTTTTGAGATAGAGCCTTTAAATACGACTGTTTACCACGTCCAGGGTTTGTTTTTCTGACATTTTTAGTGCCCATGAGCTGCTTCTGTGTGTTGACAATAGTTTGCTTATGTTTGGTTTGCACATATTTACTGTACATGTGATCTAATTTAAGGCCAAGACGTGACGCTTTTATGGTTTACGACATTACTTCATGCAATATCCTGCAGGGAAACAACACTTCCACTGTACTTCTTATGATATTTATGCCTGACAACACCCAGAATACGCTCTAATCTTCACAAATCTTCATTTTTTTTCTCCTTATTTTGTCCTACTTTGTTTGTCCTGTCTCCCATCTGACACTTCTAAGCACACTTTTCCTCTTCTTCCCCTCACCTCGCTCTTTATGGTTCAACTTGTGCTGGGAAACAGAATAACTAAGAAAAATAACACTGAAATATTACGGCCTGCATTCAGTTTGAGCGGCGAACACCCCCGTGAACTCCTCTCTCCAAGAAATTAAGGTGTATCGTAACGAGTGCATTATTTAGTAGATTTGACGTGGCTGCCACATATTTGCAGAGAGAGAATTAATACGCCCGTGGAAACGAAAGCAAGGAGGGAGAAAATCTACTGAAAATAATTAATTATCAGAGCCTATTTCTAGTCCTCCTCTTAAGCCTATTTAAAGGGCATTAGGTATTATGAATGTGAGGTGGTCTAAATTTACCCCTGTGATATCTATCTTCATCTGACTACATTAGTATACTTTTCCAGGCTCTGCAGGCTCCTCGCTTGCTATTTAAATCACATTGCATGACTCTGAAATCTCAGACTCATCTATTTTTTTTTCTTCTTCTTTTTTTATTTCGCACGCAGATATTTTTCCTCCCGCAGGGATTAATCTCTGCAGAAGGTGTTATACGTCAGATTCACACACCTGAAACTGTCGCGAGGTGTCGGTGAAGCCACGTCTGTAGTATTTGCTAAACGGGCGAACAGCGCCTGCGAGTGACTTCAAGAAATGAATTATGTATACGCTAAAGAGAACTCATTTGGGAATTAAGGAGGATAAGAAGAGGTCCATTTTGTGCCTGTTAGGGGCCTCTCGGAGCTACAGTGGCAGCATTAGGGAGAGCTAATGGGCCCTGGGAGGGGGCTCGCGAGGGTGGAGGGGGGGCGGGTTGGGCCCTTTGCCGCCCGAGGTCTCCGAGCCGCGCTGACAGATGGTCGGCCGCCTCGCTGGGTGGCTGCGCGGCCACAAGGTCTGTCGTGAGGCGTCACAAAGATCAGAGAAGGTGAGGAGACGGGCGGGAGAGTCGGGTGAGGCCTCCGACCATTTGGGAGTTTTAAAGGCGAAGCTGCCAATTCTGATATATTTTTAGACCAAACTCACTGATCATTTGTGCTCCCGTGTGAACTGAAACAGTAAAGTTAAGCCCTTCCAACAGACAGACAGACAGACAGATAGATAGATAGATAGATAGATAGATAGATAGATAGATAGATAGATAGATAGATAGA
>JBAJHX010000036.1:3467835-3484172 GCA_037176925.1 Amniataba percoides | reverse complement strand
TTTTACATTAAACTAACTTCTCAAAAACAGACTATTGAACTATTCATAATCAGGATTCTGTTATTCTACTTTTTGTTTCACAAAAACAGAAAATGCATAAAATTCAAACTCATTTAAAGACTAATTTTTTAAAAAAACGGGTCATAAATAAGTTTGTTTGCGACATAATTTCTTAGAACAGTTCTGCAGTGTAGTTTTTAATAAACGTAATTTATAAAGTTAAACTGTGGATTTGGATTTGCCTCATAATAAACCATAATCATGGTGATTTATGGCACAAAGGAATAAGATGCTTGTTACTGGGATCAATTTACTGCAGTTTTTTGTTTTTTTTGTGGTTATTGCCATCTTTAATCTACTGAGATTTACTACATGCTTTTTTTTCCCACCACCCTTTTCCTCAGTCTTTCCTCTTTTGGTACAACTTCCAGCTACATCTCCTTCCATCTTCATCTCTGTCTCTCTGGCTCAGCGGCCGCCCCTCCATCTCTCGGCTTGGTGAAACCCATATGGGAGGGCTGCCGGCTGGGATGCCTGCTCGAGCGCCCAACCACGGTGCCCTCACCCTCCCGCCATCTGTTAGTGCCTCTCCAGTCTGCTGCGGGTTTGCCAACAGGACAATTCAGATGGTCAGCAGTCTCCTGCCACCGTGGCCACCCACCCCGGCTACCTCTGAAGGACAACGGGACAGTCTCGGTGACCTCTGGTTCTCTACTGTACGCCGCCACGCTCCTCCATCTTGGATTTTAGGGTAAACTGATTCACACCCGCAGGTCAGGTTTAGTTAAAATCTAATGAATGGGAGAAATCTGAGAGGGCAAAATAATTCAAGGACAAAAGGGAGGATGAGGAGGAATTGTTTTTACACCCTCACAATTACTTACTCAATCTAAGCTTGTATTTTACAGCCAGTTATAGAATATACTACATCATTCATATACGTAATATTCAAAAACTGCAATAAAAGTTGTAAAATTGTCAGCCTGAGCTGCTCAGGTTTGTAGAAGAAACAATGGTAAAAAAAAAACAACCTCCAAAAGGGATTAAAAGGTCTGTTTAATCTGACCCAAGTGTTTTCTTTGACTGCTAAAATCTACTATAAAACAAAAGATCAAAAATGACTTTTTCTCTTTGTTCTCAATAAACATCCTCACTTCTGCGTTTTGTCCACCTTTGTTTCCAGGTTAAAGGGCGTTGAGGACACAGGGAAGACTCATTCGGTGTCTTTTCTCACAGTTTCATGGGCGTTTTGGCTCGTCCGAAAGACATGTGCTCGCTCCGGGTCCCACTGAGCTCCACTCACTCCATTTCTGTCCCCACCTTGGCACTACTTCCTCCAGAAGTGGGCCGTGCCAAGTCACCAGTCACCGTGTGCAACCACCGCGCACCGACCAGGTGAAGTACGACTAACTACCCCGTCCTCATTACGGCTGTAAAATCAGCTTAGGTCAGGCAGGAGAAAGGTTTTCTTTTTTTTAATCAAACTATTGGGGAGTATTCTTAGAAACTGGATTATTTTCTCTTGCAGGAAAAAATAGAGAAAGCAGCTTTCATGCTGTAAAATCCCCACTGAAGACTGAAGGAGGGGGGCGTACCAGAAGGCCAACAAACCCTGACCTGAAAAAGGATAAATGTAGCACGAAGAAATATTACACCGCCTGATTTAGAAAATCTAACCACATTTGGATGGTTTGCACAAAAAGCACTTCGAGGAAAAGGTCACCTAGGAGCAGTTTTTAAAGATTTTATTAGCAAAAAAATTTCAAAACAGCCATCAGTTGACAGCAGTTTGGCCCGCGCGGATATAAAAATATCACTTCAGCACCCTAAAAAAATTCAACCACAACATTTTGATGTTTATGCAAATAAATCTCAGTGCAATAATATCTCAGTGGAGGTGGGAGACGCATGAACAGAGGGAAGGGAGAGAGACAGATGAAGAGAGAGAGAGAGAGAGAGAGAGAGAGAGACACCCCCTCACCTGTGCACCTGTCTGCAGACCCGCAAGACTGCTGCAGCTCTCCAGAGAGCACATGTGTGAGCAAAGGTGAGGGTTACACGGAAAAACACACACCGCCACACACACTTTACCCGAGTACAAACACACCAGTCGAGACGAGTGAAAAGAAGAAGAAGGAAAAAAAAAAAAAAAAACACCCACAGATGTTGACACACACCCAAACACGAGCACAAACACACAGAGGAGCGGCGACGCCGGGTCTCTCTTACTCACAGTTTTCAGTCTGGAAGTCTGGGACGAACTGCTCGTCATTGTCGGGAACTTGAGCTGAAGACACAAGCAGAGAAGAAGAAAGGGGATGATTGTTTCTGATGTTGATGGACAACGCGGCATTGATCACGGCTCTCTCTACAAGTCCAATACCCTCCTCTGGCAAACCGTCTCCTGGGATATTAGCTCGGCCTATCCCAGCGCCGTTTGCCTCTGCTGTCGGTTCAAGAACAGCTGCGAAAAATATGTTTTACAGGAAATCAGGAGCAGCGCTTTGAGGGTTTTTTTTTTTTTTGAGCCAGTATTTATTAATTTTTAAAATGTGCAATAAGGTTTTTAATCTACTTTTACAAAAAAAACCCTTCTGTCTTATATATATTCCTTATATTTTCCACTCCTTGTCAATAAAATGAAGATTATTTTTCTTTATAACTCAAGTCTTAAAAAATGAAATAAAAAGATTTGACAAGATAATCTGTTTAGTAGATCTTCTTAAGCTTTCAGCAGTGTCGTGAAGGAGTCACTGAAATGTAGTCGTTCAAATCTGATTTTTTCTGGGCACACACACTCTTTCATCCAAACTGCTCTTAAAACAGGCTGATTTTGTGTTGAAAAGAAGTGATAAAACCTTCAGATTCACATTTAATAGCTTGATAATATGACAAAAATAAATGACAGATCTGGTGAAATGTTTTGAGCACAATCATTCACTAAAGCTGCTGAACAACGAGCCACATTTTCCAGCAAACGCCAGCCTGCGAGGGGAGGGAATATTTTTGCTTTAGGTGACCGTCTACTTCCTAATTCCACTTCCTGAGGTCGCCTTGTCCATTGACTGCTCCGCAGCATCGGCTCTCGCTCCTTGCCAGCAGCCAAACACCCATTGTTAACAGTATCTAATTGGCTTCCTCCCTACTGGTGGATCCACCTGTACCTACCGAGTCAGGTCTGTTGCAGAGCTTCCTATGCTTCACCTGCGCCTCGAAACGCCCCTGCACTCGGGCTAATGCTAAAATAATGAAGCCTGCTCCGCTCCAATTAGGCGTGCACGTATTTATATCACACGTATTTACACTCGGTGACAGTTCTCCGCGTCCCTCAAGTTCGACGCTCTCCGGCGAAAGGCAATGGGAGATTTTAATGTGTCATTAGCACGTCTATTTATACGCACAATGAGGTGGATCCTCATTATCACAGGATCAGTGACACGTCTCGACATGTCTAGAGAGCTTCAAAATAAATCGCAAATTTTCCATTTTTGTCACTCTTGATATGATAAGGGATGTTTTTTTTATTTTTTCCAAGCCAGAGGTGTGAATTGAGGAGAGTAAACAATCAACAGATGAAGGGGGGGGGGGGAAAATCGCTGCATATTTTCCAACAATGTCAAGCGGGTGATGAGAAGAGCAAACAAAGAAGAAGAAATAAGTTCACTCCAGAGTCTGCTGTCATTAAAGCGAAGCACTTACAAGACTTGTCTTTTGTTTCTTAGTTGAATTGAATGGAAAATAACTTTGCTGTGTTGCTGCACTTTGCTTTCTTTGAGGGCCACGACAAGAAAGTAACCAAACAGAAATAAAGGAAAGTCCTCAGACTCTCTCAAAGCCTTAGTGATTTGAATCTTGTCATATTTCTCCAACCACGACATTCAAATCTGCCAAACCAACACGACAGTGAGAAATACGGAGACAAGGGAGGAACCCGGAAACTTCTCTCGTCTGGTGATTACAACACAAACAAACTCGCAGAAACTTCAGAGAACCGAACTTGGAAAGGGACAAAGAGAGGAGAAAGAGGGAAAAAAAAAAAAACCTAAAGCAGCAGTGTCTGTGTCCAAAAGGAAGTGGAGGATGGATGAGTCACCGGCCTCAGTCTGTGAATGAGCCAGCTGATCCCTGCAACAAACTCCTGGGGAGAACGGCAGAGCTGGAAATCTGCCGCCATTCACAAAACATAAAAAAAAGAGAGAGAGAGAGAGAGAGAGAGAGAGAGGGAGGGAGAAGGACAGAAGGGAAGAAAGGGAGTGAGGATGAAAAGGGAGAAGTTGTAAACACGAGGCCTGAGCGGGAGAAGCTGCAGAAGGCGTTTCCTAAAACCTGCCGCAGCTCCGAGTGCGACTTTTACACAAATTCAACATTTTTCTGACGCCGATTTCTGAGACAAATGATGCTGTCAGAGCCAGAATTTCACAGATGAATCATAAACAAAAGCAAAAAAAAAAAAAGACTGAGACTTCTTCTTCTTCTTCTTTTTTTTTTTAAGGAAGGCACTTAAATAAGCCCCCAAAAAAAGGAGGTGGTGGAGGGCAGAGGTGGATTGTGGGTGTCAAACTCGAGCCTGTCAGCTGACGAAACACCTCGACCTCTCAGATCGCGGAGTCGGAAATTCAGTCTGCCTCTCGTAATTCCTCCTCTTGTTCCAATTACCTGAACTAATAAATCTTAGAAATGGGGAGGTATTCCTTTTCATCTTAATGGACAGGAAGTCATTTATTAAATCTACAATCTCGACGCGTACATCATCACATTGATCCATGACAGGCAGAACTGTAATCCTTAACAGTAATACCTCTTATCAGCCGTCGCCGTCTCTTTTCTCACTTTGGATGCTGAAATATTAAAATCGTGTCTTATTCTTTTACACGCCCCGCGGTGAGCGCCGCGCCACCTCATAATCTAACTGCTGCTCAGAGTCGGCTCAACTACTCCAATATCTGTTCCAACGCAGACTTTTCATTTTTTAAAAGCTTTGGATTGCACTGCGAGCATTTTCAAATGTGTTAAAGAATAGATGGAGCCTATAAATGATTGAGTCTTCTTCACCTGTGTGAGATTTCTCCAGACACTTTTCCAGGAGTATCACGACTCAATACTTATTTTAAAAAAAGCTGATTCAATTATACTGTGCACTTGAGGTTTCTACTTTATAACTTAAATTACGGCTTTACAATCTGAGCGTTGACTGATATGCTCAAATAGATATTTCACTTCTGCAATGCCACGATGGAAAAACAGAGATTTTAAAAATGACAAATTCTTATTGGCTTATTTTAGACAAATATGAGAGCATAATATTATTTTAAAAGTTCACAATTGTGCCTTTTAGAGTTAAATATGATGTGTTCTCATTTGAAATCATACAAAAATCTAATTAAATGACTGAAAAAAATAATTTTACACATTAAAGCTGAATTTTCAAAAGCACAACTTTTTTAACTTTAACTTAAAAATCTATTTTTATCAATGAATGCAAACCTTTAATATTAAATAATCACATTTCTTTACTTATAACACTACATGTGCATACCAAGTAGCAGGGTGGCACTGAAAAGATGCAATATACTATTTCTGCAAAGAGCCTAAAAAACCTTTAGCTTTGGCTCATTTGAAGAGAAAATACTCGCAATTTGTTTCACTTTTAGGTTTATACACATGCAAGAACTACTTCAAATCACCCTTTCTGAGCAATTACGTGCTTTCACACTTTAAAACTTTACACTCTGGATCTCTTTTACACTGAAAGAGCAAAAGAAGAACAACAACTCTGAAAACGTTTCAGTGTAAAAACTCTACAACTCAAACTTCACTGAGGTCAACACTTTCAGATCACATGCAATAAGCTGCCTCTTAGTGAGGCACACAGACAAAAGTCACACCAGGTTGGAGCATGCACATGCACAATAAAAACAGAGAACAGATGAACGAGATTCACCACTAACCAAAACTTCGGTGCTGCAGACACGGTGGAAAGAGGACACTCGCACTTAAATCCTGAAGCATCACGTCTCAGTTAGACCACAGTGAGCAAGTCTTGCCATTAGAGACAAAAATTAAAAAGCAAAGAAATGGATAAACTGATATTTAAAAAAAAAAAAAAGTCGCTTTGAGAGACTGGTGATTTGGAAGTCTGCGATAAAAACAAAAAAATTAAAAATTATAGATCCATTCACTCTCTCTCTTTTTTTTTTTTGGCCGCCAAGAAATGAAATTGAAGAAGACAAGGTGATGGTACAGCTGGAGAAGATAGAGAGGTGTGCTGAGAGGAAGCAAAGGAAGAGAGAGAGAGGGAGGGAGGGTAAAGGGGAGAGAGAGCAATGAGAGAGTGAGTACGAGAGAAAGAGAGAGAGAGAGAGAGAGCTGGTAGGCAGCAGAGCTCTGGTGGAGGCGGCGGCGGCGGCTGGCGTGCAGCGCGTTAGCTCCTGCCAAAAGCAGAAGAGACAGTGAGCGTCGGAGAGCCTTCTCCTGGTAATTTGTGATGACACTCTCTGGGTAGAGCCTCCTCGGTCTCCCTCAAGACCCCTCGCTCACAGTCTCTAATGTATGCATGACACACAAGGTGCCTCTTCCACACACAGGCTTTTAATTGGACTGCGACGCAAGGCAAGTAACTCCAGGCTGCTTTTTTCCCCCCTCACAACCTATCCATTTTTACCCATCTCTCTCTCTCTCTCTCTCCTCCTTTTTTCTTTTTTTGCTTGAGATTTAAAACACTCACCTTCTGCCAGCCAAGTCTCCTGCAGCTGACTGAGGTCCTGGAAGAGCTCTGGAGGAGGGGATGGAGGGGGTGGAAATGAGGAAGAGGAGAGAGGGGGGGGTAAAAACCAGAGCAGAGAACAAGGGTTGAAAAACTGCGGTTAAAAAACACAGTCAAAGCCCAGGAGAGGCATCAGGAACAAGTGACTTCATTATGGCGGGGCTGATACGCCGTCAGAGCCGCTGGAGCTCGGCGGGCACGTGTGCGGATAATAACGAGTCAATTTGTGTGTCTGACCACTGACGGAGGCTTGTGAGAGTCATCACAGGCCGCTGTGTTGTAATTGAGATTCTCTAGTTAGCAGCGCAGGTGGCCGCAAACCAATTGAATTTTGCTAAATGTTTAGGAGCCGTGAAATTAACTTCTCCCTCTGCCCTCTGCCTACCTTCAGTGTCCAGAGCCAGGTCGGACTTAATGAATTTTCTCTTTCTGTCGTGCGCCGGCCTCTGGCAGCTCGTCGGCTTTTCTTGAGGCTTCTGCAAAAAAAAAAACAAAAAAACAACAACAAAAAGACAGGGATCAATTTCTTTCTTTCTCTTCCTGGCTGGTGTGGTGATTCTGCAGCAGATGGAAGAGCCTGAATGAGCCACAGCATGCAGAGAGACCTGAACAATCAGCAGATGTAATTAACAAGTTGTAACAGGGTGCATGTGCAGAGGAGTGGGCACCTTGTTTTATCTTTGATGATTAAATGAAACTTAAACAGTCTCTTAGGGGGAGATGAGTGTTGGCAGCAGCAGAGAGAAAGACAGGATGAAAAGTGGAGGATATAAAATCAAAAGATGTGCGCATTTTCTGATTTGTTTCTACTTTTTTCTGCTCTCTGCTCTGTGATCACTCACTTTGGAGTTACAGAAAGGCACTTGCTGGTCGTGAAATCCATCCATTGTGCGCCGCTGTGGCTTTAATGAAGATCTGCAAAGTCTCCAGTCCCTTCAAAATAAAATAAATAAAAAAAAAAGAGAGGCGAGATGGAGAGAAAGCAGACAGAGAGAAGGGGGACATTCATTCATTAAGGCACATTTAGGGAACCTCTCAGAAACAGACAACACCTCCGGCAGCTGCTGCAAACTTGAGTTGACAATCTGCAGATTTGGTGCGTAAAAAGGCGGAGCTGCGGGGCGCACAGCGCGAATAAACTTACCAAGCAAACAAAGAGTGGAGACAAAACAACAACAAGAATAACAAGGAGAAGAAGAAGCACAAAAAGCAGCGCAGACACCCACCTCACCGCCTCGCCTCGGTCCGCTCGCGGAGCTCCACGGAGCGGCTGCAGCCTGCAACTCTCCCCGCTCGCTGCGCTGCTTTCTGGCGGCTCCGCGTCGCCTCCCGCGGCCTCCCATGGAAACAAGCCGCGCTCCGCTTCCTATTGGCTGTCAATGTCTTTCACCGGATCAGATTGCTGGCAGTCAATCAGGCACGGCTGCAGGCGCAGAGACCGGAGGAGACACCGAGGAGCTGTGAGGTTTCTTTATTCAAGGAAGAAAAATGTGCACAAACTTAAATTTGATTTGTTTTAAAGTTGCATTCATGCAAACTGCACGTGCACACCCCCTCCCCTCACACACACATACACACACACACTCCTCTCTGAGTCAAGTTTGTATCCATGGTGCGTTTTTGGAGACGCATGGTGAGATTTTTAGAGCAGAAAACCTGCATCAAACTTCAATTTTAACTTTTTAAAGCTGCACCTGCACACACACACCTTCACTCCCCCACACTAACACACACACAAACACACGTACACTCCTTCACGTTTGTGTTCATAGTAAATGGCAAGTTATTTTTAAACAGCAGATAAATATGCACCAAACTTACACTAAAATTTGAATTCTTCTAAAGCTGCACTCATGCAAACTGCACTTACACACCCTCTTGCCCCACATAAACAAAAACACATGCACACACACACAACACACACAAAGACACAGTAACTCACACTCCTCTGTGGGTCAAGTTTGTGTTCATAGTAAATGGTGAGTTGTTATTCTTAATAGCAGATAAACCTGCACCAAACTTCAGCTTAAATTTGAATACTTTCTAAAGCTGCACCTGCACACCTCCAACTCACATTGGTAAACAAAAACACACACAACCACACATGATCACTCCTCCTGGGTCACGTTTGTGTTTATGTGTTAACTCTGTGTTGTTATTTGTAATAGCAGATAAATATGCACCAAACTTAAGCTAAAATTTGAATTCTTCCCAAGTTGCACTCATGCAAACTGCACCTGCAAACCCTCTTGTCCCACATAAACAAAAACACATGCACATGCACCCACACACAAAAACACACACACTCCTCTCTGGGTCAAGTTGGTGTCCATGGTAACTGCACGTTTTTGGAGATGTCTTATTTTTCATTGCAAACCTGCACCAACTTTAGCTAAAATTTCAATATTTTTTAAATTTGCACTCATGCAAACTTCATCTGCACACATTCTCACCCCACACACACACACACACGTTCAATCCTCCTCGGTCACGTTTGCATTCATGGTAAATGTGCAAGTTTTTATTAAGTTATTTTTAAACAACAGATAAATGTGCACCAAACTTCGGCTAAAATTTGAAAACTTCTTAAGTTGCATTCACGCAAACAGCGCCTGCACACACACGCACACCTTTTCCCTTAACATACACACACAAACTCTCTTCTCCAGGTCAACTGTGTCCATGGTAACGGTGTGTGTTTTTGGAGAGCCTCCGGAGGGACTTGAGGCTCTTCCCTCCCCGTGTAAGAGAGACATTGTTGGGACTGTCGAGGAGCCGAAAGAGCCACTGACCTGGAAGTAAAACAGGTCATCAGGCAAAACCGAGCACAGCGTCCAAAAACACCAAACACGGCCTCTAAAAAAACAAATAAAAAAGAGAGAGTGCAAACTTAAAACAGCAGCTCCTGATTTTTGAAGTTAAAAAAGGGAAACGGATAATAAAAGTCTTACTCATAATAACAACTTGCAGGAAACATACAAAAAAGTGTTTCCTAAATGTCAGCTAACAGTCTTACCAGTTTAATCAAAGTAGGATGCATGTTAGCTTGGTTGCTAGTTTTTACCGTAAAACTCAAATTTAATCGTAATGGTTAGTCACATTATTTAGCAGCACGCCCGTTCCCTCTCTTTAACTTCATATTTTCTGAGGTAGTGAGGCTAGTTTACCAGTTAGTAGTTTAATTTAAGTGGGAAGTATGTTAGCTTGAAAAATGTTAGCTTAGCTGACTTTTCATAAATTCATTTTTGTGTGTTTTGTAGGACCATATAAAGTTGTTTCCTAAAAGTCATTATTATTAATAGGTATGAGCAGTGTTTTGTAACAGACTTTAAATTGTCCCTATTGACTGAGATAGTGAGACTTGCAAACGTTGGCTAAGCTAACGTATAGACTAGTTTCAGCTAGAAAGAACGTTAGCATAGCTGACTTATAGGAAACTCATTTTGTATTCTTAAAAGTTTTTATTGTTAGTTATTAACACTGTTTAGACTTTATATAAGTCTTTTCTAATCTTTAACATCACAGATTTAATAGAGTGAGTTAGCGAGGCTAGGTCACTTGTAAAGTCGGCTAACGTGTTTACCAGTTTAATATAACTAGGAGTAATGCTAGCTTAACATATATTTTTGTAAGATATGTAGAAAATGTACAAAAATGTAAGCTTCCTGAGGTCATTAGTAGTAGTAGTTAGTGACAGACATCATATTTACCCTTTTCCTCTCTTTTACCAAGTACACGTCATCTTTAGCGTGTAGTTAACCTCGTTCAGTAGCAAGCAAACTTGTAAAGTCAGCTAAGCTAATGTATTTTAATTTAACTTAGTATGTTGGCTTTAAAAGTGTAAACTCGGCTGACTTTCAAGAAACAACACATTTTAATATGTTTGTTGAATGAACATTATCATTAAAACCTGGTCAGCAGCCATATTTTCTAAAAATCTTTACCCCGGAAAGAAAATGTCTATTTTCAGCGATATGTGGACCAAAAATATATTATTCAAGTTCTGTTTGTCAGTATTTTAATGTGAATACTATTTTTGTTCACTGTCAGTTGCACTTCTGGAGGTTTTTCTAAATTATTTCGTATGTTAAAGGTTTAATTTGATGAAGTTTACTTGTTTAAATCGAAGGTGTAAAGATAGCGGCTCTCGTATGTTGCGCAAATTGTGTAAATGTGTTTTTACAGTACAACAATCAACAAAGATTTCCCCGCCCAGATCCAGGACAGATCTGGGATAAACCTGCAGAAAAGGGAACTTTAGCATCGCATTAAACACTTGACTGAAAGACAGACGTATCGGAAGTCAGCAGTGGTCACGCGGGTGCCATCTTGAATCCAGGCAGGTGAAGTGGATGTGAAGTGAAGCACTGTGTCACCCCGCTGAACCCCCCCGAGGACGAAGAAACGCAGTTCAAGTGGAGGCGTCCACCCGTCTGACACCGAGACACGCAGCAAACAAAGTGCCACTCCACACTAAAGGGTGGAAAGATTTTTTTTTTTTTTTTGCATCCTAAAGAGACTTTTTGAAGACACTGCTGGAGGTCCCACTGTGGACGATATATGAACATATAATATAATCATTGCTTGCAGCCTACGGGTCCAACAGCATGATTATACTGAAATTATACTTTAACAGGAAATTCATGTTGGTGTTTGCTGCTTATTTGGTCAAAATTGAAAGAAAAATGGAAAAACATAATATGGTATAACATGATGGTTATTGTTGCATTTTAAGTATTTCACATACTTGCATGTACTTATATATATGAACAATTTTTTAAATTTAATTTTGGAAAAAATGATGCACAATACCTGTGCTATTATTATAGCTTATACAGAGACAAAAAAAATGAGCAATTTCATACTTCATTTTGATTTTATGTACCATATTATGTGTTATGGGGTCAAAGGTCACTGTATGAAGAACACCAGAACAATATGTGAAACAACAAAAGCTTTTTTTATTATCATTGTTATTAATATATTAATGTCATTTCCATCATCACTTTTCTCATCGTCAACATTGGCAGGCATAATTTGTTTTAGGCAGGACGACATGGTGTGAGTTCTGGAGTGAAGCAGAAAGCGGAAAAATAAATAATACTGTGTACAAAAATACAACCTCACTGTACAAAACGCTGCAGAGTACAAAGCAAAGAGATGGAGAGTCATCAGACCTCAGTCTCCATCGGGGTATGGCACTTTTAAAGACTGAAACAGTCAAGCCTATGATTATTCTCAGAACAGAAGCCGAAGTGCAATTCTGTTAAAAACAACACATTTACCAGGTGTGTGTCAGACTGGTGGGTCTGTAACAAATCCCCTGGAATATGAAGTGGTGGTGTATTTATCTTTGGTGAGACTGAATGAGATAAATACTATTTAAACGGATTTCATTAGCATCCATTTATTTAAATAAGAGAACTCTTGAAAAATGGTTTAAAATTAATAAAATGTCTGTGCACTGGATTGTTTCTGTGCACACGTGAAACCTCTGAAAAGCGTAATTATTGGATGGGATTGATTTTCAGTATTGATTCTTTCCATCAAGCTTGTACTATATATGTCAATAGTCATTTTGTATTTAGACTTTAATTGGTTAATGTACGCTTGTATGCGCAGCGGACTGTAAACACTCGACAGTAGACATCAGAACAAATCAATGACCAGAAGAGGTCAAACTGCTTCTTATGAATATCCAACTATACAGCCACTGTAACAGCATGCAGTCTGACTGAACACTATACTCTTTTTCTTCTGCCTTTTTGCTGTTTTTTTTCCACTTTAAAAGTACCTGAGTACCTGCTCAGAAAAACACAGGATCCCATAAAAATGCAGCCAGCTTGTAGATCGAGTATGATATGGTTAAACCGAGCAGCGCTGTAGCTTTAGATTTAAAAACCGATCAATTTCCACAAGTGTCAAAACAGATCTTGGTCACTCATGCAACGGAAAGTGCACACACAATTGGTAAAACTGTCTGGAAAAATCTCTCGTGCGACGTGAAACAAAGAGTGTCATGCATTTTTTATGAAGATCAATAATCATTCCTAATCTCTTCACTGACAGTGCAGCAACAAGGCAGATCAAATAACATGACAAGGATGACTCGCAGGAACCATTAAAAAAGAAAAGCAAAAGTGATTCTCTGTCTTTTCACGACTTTAAGCCATTCATGAGTGAGGCGCTGAAGAAATGCTGAGCAAAGACACTTCACTTCTTACTAAACACTTGGGAAAGATCAGCTGCTAAAACTCCAGATATGTCAGCTTCAACGGCAGCAACCTCATCCACTGTCCATCATGCATCAGGGGTATGCAAATGCAGAAACTGTTAAAAAACATCAATAGCAGCAAAATATGAATAAATAAATAAATACATCATATCACAAAACACATTCATCTGTGGGGTTTTTTTGTTTTGTTTTGTTTTTTTCCACGGAGCACAGATCACAACAGCAAAAATAAAAACAGACTTTTATAAAACTGGACTCCCCGAAATAGCTTCAGTATTTTTGGAGCTAAACTACACTACACACTGTAGACCAAAGCGTCGCCTCTAAACACACCTCGTTCTGATTAATCGACGGCTCCTCGGTGACGTCTCCGTGCTGCAGGTGATACACGCTGAACCTACAGTTTGCTACCGTACGCTGGGCTATCAAACAGGCGTCAAAAGACCCCCACTTCTCTAAACGGGCCCAGGCGACGATCAACTTGTGACCGCCACTCTGCAGGCGCTCGCGAGGACTCGAAGGTCTCAAACCGGCGGCGGGATCAGTCTTTGCTCTCGGTGCGTGTTCGTCTGAGGATGGAGGAGAAGAAACTTCGGCCTTGCGGCGGTCCCATCAACATGGGGGCCTGGTTCTTGTGGACGATCTCGATCTGGAGTCAGAAATGAGCAAAAATAAAAAAGAATAAAAGTTAGTTTGGTGTTGGCTGCTGTGGGGCAAGTTTGCATTTCTGAACTTTATTCGCGTACCGTCCTCTGATATGTGTGTCCTCGTTTCAGGAATCTGCGGCCAGCTGCTTTAATCCAATCAGATTCAACCTCCCCCTCTCGCTGCCTCTCTCCCAGCCAGCACACTCCCCTTTGCCACTCTTCATTTGAATATATTAGTGCTATATTAGGGCTCATTAATGCCTCCAGGTTCTCAAATGTGAGGATCTGCTGCGTTTTCTATAAATCGACCATCTTTGGAATTTGGACTACCGGTAAGACAAATCAAAGACGCCACTTTGGATTGGATTTGCGATGGATGAATTATTTTGTCTTTAATATTGGATATGTCTGATTTCAAATTGGTTTCCACATAACAATTAAAACAGTAACTTCTCACAAAAAAGTTTCGATCTCCACTGGAGAATATTTATAAACTTTAAAGTAAATTTGATTTTCCAAGGAGCTGCAGGGGTTCTTATCAGAAGTCCTGAGCATTTTAAGGAATATTTTAAGAATTCAGCCTGATTAAGCAATTAAATTTCGAGCCACAGTTTTTTTTTTTAATCCTCCACTATCTCCCCATGCAATTCATCAACGCATCACCAACAACAAAGTCTCCAAAATGGGTCCTGGGTCCATATGGGTTTTTGTCAGATGGGGGCCTGTTGGCTTATGAGAGTACTCCTGACGGTCCTTAATGTGGAAAACGTTGAGAATCCCCGGGGTTCGTGTCTCTGATAATGAATGATTACATACATTATGGTGCATTATGGTAAAGTATGAGCTTTATGATATCTGACAATATCCTGTTTCCCAACAACGACGCCATTTCTTTTGAAGGTGGAAACTGTATATCAGTGGGACCAGAAATATCAACCATCAAGGGCTGTCATATTAAGCACATAGTTCATTATGCTGTTGCACTGAGTCTCAACGCAGTAATGGGGAGAGGAAGCGCTGCCATCTGCATTAAAGGGACCACATTCACTTCAAAGGAAAGCTGCCATTTGTTGTACTTGCACTATGGCTCAGTAGCAATTACCAGCTTTTGTAGGCTTTTTGTTATCATTAAATGTGATTGAGCTTTGTGATGTACTTTACAAAATACAAAAAAAGGTGACATTTTTAGGCAGGACAGTGGCCACATGATGAAGATATAATATCTGAAGTATATTTGGAGGAAAACTGAGCTGTTTTTAAGGTGCATAATTAAACATTTATATATTCAACATCCCCAGTTATCAACCTATATTGCTCTTAAGAACCAAAAACAATTAGAACAAATGCATTATATATATAAAAGACTCTAACTATCAAAAATCATCCAAACTAAGTAAAATAAAGCAGCATAACAAAGTTGCATTTTCTAAAGTATAATTTCAGTTTCATTTTGTTCAGACCAAGTCATCAAAGAGACGCTGATGCATGTCACATGTCGCTTTAAAATGCAAATGGATGGATGGTGTTAAATATGTTATGCATGCAGAGGAACTGAGCTGCATTTGCATAGTTGTTGTTGTTAATAATTAGTGGGTTAACATCCTAACAACTGTGATGTTTTTATAAGCATTTAACAGGTCGACTGATTCAAATTCAGCTCCGACATACAGTACGAATAACTCGCCGTGGAAATCATCGCAGCACAATTATGTATTGTCAGATCCCAACTTTGCTCCGTGGAGTCGTGCCAGCAGAGACAAGAGCACTTGCAGGCTACTCGTTTTGTCATGCATCGGGCTTTTCAGCTTCGCCCGAGCGATCCATATGTAAATCTCGGCAGCACTTCATCTGCAGTGGCGTTGTAATTAAATCTAAACACAACCGTAATCAACGCAAACTGAGGAGTTTCGTTTTGAAAAATGAACAACTTGGACAGGGGGCAAACACTTGTCAAAGTGCATGTTTGAGACGTAGACGGAAAGCAAATCAAAGGAAGCGAGACTTGCACGTTAAGTATTTGTTATCATAAATTACTGCACAAAAAAAACCTCCACAAAGCAGTGATCTGTGGGAGAAACGTAAGGGACAGATACTGCACCATATGCAAATCTGCTTTTATTTCAGTCCTTAACACCTTAATGGATGGTGAAGTTTTTCTTCCTTGTGCTATTAGGAAATCATCATACTGCATAATAACTGAATGGGACAGAATAAAGAATGATTAAAACTTGATTCCCAAAACAAGACACACTTCACACTTTCCTGTGCATGTTCCAGTCTTTTTCAGCAGTGTTATAAACGGTGGTGTGGTTGTGCGGTCTTTAAAAGTTCTTGATAGACTCCACACAGGTTTTTCTCAGTACCTCTGGCTGATTAGTCTTCTAACTTTGGTGGAGTTATGCTGGGAAAAAAAAAATCACCAGAGGTCGCTTCTGAAGTTTTGGACACACCAGACTTTGGTGGAAAATGGAAAAACAATTCATCTACAAAGCAAGAAGATCTGCTTGAAGAGAGCCGGAGAGTCCAAAGTGGATGAAGCTTTTGTAGCTTATTAATTGTTGCACCGCACTTTTACATACGCAACCTTCTAAAACAACGTCTGAATAAACTGTGAACTTATTGTACCCGAGTGACCGAGCGTAGCTAACAGTGTTTTATTATTTTGCTATTTGTCCATTTGCAAGCTCATTAG
>JBAJHX010000036.1:3456715-3467735 GCA_037176925.1 Amniataba percoides | reverse complement strand
AAAAAAAAAAAAATCTTTCAGCCTGGTGTTAAGTTTCTCCATAAGCTCCTGTTAAACAGACCAATAAAGAAGCTAAAAGTTGATGCAATGCTGCAAATCGACTCTATCCAGCAGCGGGTGTGAAGACAAAGATGTCGCATTTCTGTCAAATATCACAGCATTACATTTGTCAGAAATGGGTTTATAGATTCAGCAGAACATGAAAATAATCAGATTATAAGTGTTTTCCCCATTCGAAGAGATTTTTTTGCTCCTACAGTAGGTCAGTTCTTAATGTTTTGGTCTCCAGTTTGTCTGAAACCAGCCGTGTGTGATGACTTACAGTGCAGGGAGTCTGCATCCAAGGTTCCCCATCAATCTGCATCGGAAGGGATTTACTGGTTCTGTCAATGAAGAGAAGACGCTGCAATGAAACTTAAAATCTTGAAACGTTGCACCAAGTAACTCAACTGACAGGAAGCGATCACTGTTTAAGATTTCAACACTTAAATTCTGCAGACTCCGAGACAAAATGTTGATCTGCCACGATGATTTGTTGACTCGATGAAAGCAAAAATCACAAAACAAACTCGTGACACAAAGTGTGCAGCTGTCTGGTCGAAACAGACCTGATGGTGACGGAGGAGCACTGTGCCAGGCGTCGTCCGGCGCTCTTCAAGCCGGTGTAGATCTGACCCATCTCCATGGCTCCTTCCAGCCCCACCACCTCCAGCAGCTGGTCAGACAGGTCTAAAACACACACAAAAAACACACTTTCAACAACAGAACAAAGACATACATACAAGTTTTTTTTATGCGTGTGCTAGTAGCATGAATAATGTACCTTCAATTTCAGTATCCACAAAGACGTGCTTTAGACTGCCTTATATGCTGAAATGGTTGAATGAATGATCGAAATACATGTCTGTTTACTGACGGTGATATCTTAAAACCGAAAGACTTTCACAGGCAGTGAGAGGCATGATGGAAATTTACTGGGAAAATGAGGAACAAAAGATCAGAAGTGAGGCTGAATAAAAGAACGTGATGCTGCTCACTTCAGACTTTGCCTTCTGCTTCTGAAACATTTAATGTTCAGTTTTCAAAAAAAGGAAAAAGGCAACAGGAACAACAAGCTACAAACAGAACAGCTATTAATTAGATTGCACCGGCAATGCAAAGCAATCTTGTGATAATATAATTATTAATTTCTCTTCTGTTTTGCAGTTATGAGCATTGATTTTGCCCCTGCTGGAAGCCCAGTGTCACGCAGGGCCCATCTGTTTCAGCGGCCCGCTCTGCCTCCGACTCTCCATCGACTCGTCCCTCCACAAATTAAGAAGCTGCTGCCTCGCTGCTGGGAGCACACAGACACTAATTGAAACTAAGACCCATTTTTAGGCACTTGGTGCGTGCGATGGAGTTAGCTCGCTGTCACCGCTGCAGCTCCGTTGCTGTCATGTGTGTCTGAGCCGCGCTGGTTTCCTGAAGGAGTGTCGTAGGTAATGTTGCTGTTGTCGTGAGGTGTTGTTGTCGCTGCCGAGCTGTGGTGTCCAGCTGTCACCATGGTGATGGACATGCGTCTGACCCTATCTCGGTGCCAGACTGTGAGTGCGGTGCTTTCCAGGGTCGGGGTGGAAGAGTGTGTGTACACACTCAGCAGGTTGACCTCCTGACACTGAGCTTTAAAGCTGCTTCCCCCATTGTGACTTCTCACGTTAATGCAAACGGCTCACACTGGCCTGTGCTGACACGTATGATAGACAGCGTCACCACGGTGATAGGGATTCCTTGTTGCCCCGGGCTACAAAGATCCTGGATACCCGATAGTGCTTTCTGTTGGAAAGCCTGTAGAGCCTCTCTGCCAAATATAACAAGGTCAGGCGGACTCTGTACAACCAGTGGTGTTTAATAAAAACACAACTAAACATATTTGACCTGCATGTTTTGGGTGTAACCATTTACCTCTAGATGACCTACATTTATGTTTAATGACATTAATTTAATGTGTTGTTATTGTGATGTTTGGTTTGGATGCAGACTATTTCTGTCTCATATGTAAGACATTAAAACTTACCAACTTACAAACATCACTGATGCACACAGTCTGTTAATTATTGCAAATAACACATTAAGCTAATTTAAGTCTGACATTTTGGGAATTAAAATACTTCACTTTCTTGGTGAGATGTAGGTGAGAGGATGGATGTCACTCCGTACAGTGTAAAGACTGAATTCATGAGCTGTCTTCGCTCTGTCCAAAGGTTGGAAAAAAGCCTTTAAATTTTGCATTTGTTTTTTTTTAAAGGAAACAAATAATCATTTTACAACTTCAGTTTGTAGTTGCTAAAGAGTCAAAGTGATCCTTAAAGACGTCACATACTGTCTTGTTATGGGGTGAAAAATCATTATTGCACACACATGATTTACATAAGTGTCTAAATAAAAGTCAGATACCACCCTCTGTGATTTATTATTGAATTTCAATTTTTACTTTAAATCACCAACACTTATTTCTTATATTAGAGGTGCGAATGAGTTACCTGGAACAATAATCAGAAGTGGACTCCAAATATAGAAAAAAGCCATCATGTTTACTTCCCAGAGATAAACCGAGAGAAAAATGGAGTCGCCTACCTGTTTACACAACGGGGTAGTTGAATTATTAACACACAAGATAAGCCTCCTGTGGCCAAATATAAACTGAAAAACCCCCTTAACCAACCCGCAATCAGCATTATGTGCCTCACTCGAATCATGTTTGACCATGATGAACACACAACAAACACACACATGCAGGAGGTGAGGCTGACAGCGCAGAGTGAGGCGGTCGTATGAACGAACAAACGTCCACACAGGAGATTCACAAAAGCAGCTCTGCGGCTTTAATCTCGGCCGTGTAAGAATAAGAAACGGCGTCCTTGTCACTGTCAAACAACTACCTGTCGAGGCCGCCGGCTGCACACTGACACATGTGGAGCAACAGGGTGAGAGCGGAGGAATAGAAGAGAGACAGCGAAGGATGGAGGGAGGGAGGAGGAGGAAGACCGGCAGCCGATCAGCTGAAGGTAAAACTAAAGAGGAATGGCGGGAGGAGGAGGAGGCCGATCCTCCAATGAAAGCTTCACGAGGCTTGTCACGGGGCATCAGTCCCAGGCGTCAGCCCCTGCACCCACGCATGAACCTCCCCCCACACACACACACACACACACACACCTCCCACCCCCTCCATGGCAAAAACCTCAGTCCCATTCTAAATAATTCACTCCGCAGCCATTCCCTTCCACCTGAGGGGCTTGTCTCCTGGCGTCACCAGCGGGGCGATTTAACAGCTCGCGAAAGGTCAGAGTTTTTTTATCCCCCCCCTTCTCGACCGCCCTCCACCCACCCACCCATCCACACACACACACACACAGATGCAGTCACACACACAAAATAATCCCTGCCAACAGTTTGATCCATGCGTCGTGCTCGGCGGTGCCCCCTCCGGGTTAATGCACTCCCGTGTTTACCTCTAAATACGCAGCTCTCTTGATCTGACAAGTTGGGCTGCTCACCTTGAGGGCACCTTCCACAAGGGCACACACACACACACACACATCAGTAATAAACACTAATGGGCATGAACACAAAGAGACGCGGTGGCACACAAATACACACTCCCCACTCAAACTAAGTGCCTGGTGCCTTTTTTTTTTTTTTTTTTTTTTTTTTTAACTGCAGACACCAAACTGATTGATTTTTATTCAGGGATTAATGGAGTGTTCATCGAAGCAAGATTGGGCTTTGAATTGATCAGCTATCTCCCTCGAAGTCTGCCCTCCTCTGTCCCACACTGCACCTTCATCTGACGGTCGCACCATCACTTTAGGGAAGTTACAGACGTCCCAGCATGCACTCGTTTAAAGAAATCTCTCTTTTTTTCTTTGGGTTGATTATTTGGGGACTGAGCTGTTTCTCCTGTTTCTTAAACTCCCTCGTCGCTCCCGCAGAGATTTACAACAATTTCTCTTGTTTTCTCAAGTTTACAACCACACAAAACGCTTATTTTGATCACAAGTACAGTAAATGCTACAACTGTGAATTGGGGACTAATTTGCCGTGCACTGATGGATTTTAACAAGCTTTACTATCAGCGTTGTTTGAAGGTGCAACAGATACTGAAATCCAGAAGGAGACAAAAAAATGGAATCACATCAAGAAGAAAAACAAAAAAAAAATTGAATAAAAGCTTCATAGACAGCTTCACAGAGATCAGTGTTTTTCCACCAGACATGTTCTGATCAGTGAAGTCTCATGAGGGATCACCGGCAGCACGTCTGGAGATCCTCACTGACTCACTGTGTTTCAAGCCCGACACGGACTGTAACCTCCACTTCATCAAACGCAAACACACCGTCTCACCATGAAACCTACAACATACGTCCGCAGGTGTTGTTTTCTTTTAATTAACACACTTTTCATACTTGTTTCAGCTGATTTAGAAATCCTCTTACACCCAGTTTAAACAGTAGTGAAATATATTAAATCCTTCAATTAGACTTCAAAATAGCAAATCTGCAACAAAATACTGGGACTGTAGGAGAGAAAAGAAACATACATCCAAATTTTCACAAGAAATATTCTCAACTTTACAACCACAAGTCCAGAGCCACACTACAGCACCTCTGTGAGGCTGAACTTAGTGGTGCTTTGAGGTGAAAGTTTATCTCAGCATATGAATTTGTAGCAGTATACCATGTTGGACTTCTTAGATTAACATGTTGGCATGCTAATGTTTCCTGATAAAAACTAAACACAAAGTAAAACTGATGGGAGTTCATTGGTTTTGAACTGCTGGTACCTTTGCGTACATCTTTTTTTTTTGTACTTTTTTCCTTTTCCCCAATAAGTCCTTCACACCATTTCACCACAGAGACTCATTCTGCTGGGTTCATTCATACAATCCCATTGACGGGCTTCCTTTTGACGTAAATGGATTCAGGGGTATGCCCAAACACCGCCGCCTCAGTCCGCTCCTATTAACCGAGCCTGTCCACTGGAGCCTACACGCACCATTAATACACAAGTGACAGTTCCAACAGTGACATGATTGTACCTCTTCTATGCAAACAAAACCCGCTGGCTATGATTCACCTTGTCATCAGTGAAATATTCATGCGCTCTGGAAAAAGTTCGGTCGAAAGTTTAGTCTTTGATCTATCTGATAGGAGCAAGGACACAGGCTGTCTGATGTCTGAGCTTTAAAGGGAGTATCTGCGTTGTCAGACTTATTCAGTGCTGTCCATCCACGTAAAACCCAACCATGATCTACAGTAGCAGGGCTTTCACAGTGCTGCGGATGACTCATCATGTGTTGCCTTTTCTGACTTTTTGAAGAAGCATCTTACAAAAATACTGTATTTAAAGTGTTCCTTTAAATAGAGACATAAAATAATGGGACAGTAAACCATTTTAAGCTGATTCAAACCAAAGCGAGACATTTGGAGACTTATGCTGCTACCACCACTCTGTTTTAAAAGAAAAACACATATTTCATGATGATATATCTCTCATTGGGTTCCCGGTTTAACATGTGATGTGGCGGGCTGGTTCACGCTACCTTGGACTGCAAACGTGAGCTCCTTGGGGTCGAGCACTGGCGTCCTCTTGTCTTGGCTCTTTTTGCCCCCCTTGCGGTTACCCCTCCTCTTCTTGCTCTCGCCCCAAAGGTTGGAGCCGCCATGCATGCTGGGAATGTTGAGAATGGCGATGCCCTCCAAGGAGATGCTGCTGAGGTCCAGAGTTACGCCGTCGCACTTTTAGGGAGGAGACAGAAAGAAATTTGTTAAAAAACGTCTTTTTAACTGAACCTGAATCTGTGTCGTTGTTTAAGCCTGAGTCTGAAACTGAGCCCGGCTCCCCCTTTGAGTCCGAGTCTTTACCTGCTTTTCCTTTTTAAAGCCCGACTCTCAGCCTGAACCCAAACTTGAACAGATCTTTCTGTAAGAATCTGAACCAGCCTCTACATCCGAACCTTTCTCCACCTGAACCCGAGCCCGTCTTTCTGTCGGAGCCTGACATCTTTTGCCTGAACCATCTCTTTATCTGAGCCTGAACTGTCAGTCTACGCTTAAATTTGAATCCATTTCTATCTTATCCTGAACGTGAACACTCAATTTTGAGCTGAGCCTGTTTTTCAAACTACCATCTCTTTAAATTTGATCTGATTACGCTTAAAAAAGTCCACCAAAGTCTTCTTAAATGGGCTAAATGATGGATTTTAAACACGTATGGATCTTCGTACCTGCTCTGCTTCAGTCCTGTAGGTACCTCACCAGCACTCATTAATAAAGACCTCTGCTCTGTGTGGATAAGTCTGACAAAAGGGGAGATGATGAACTGTATAGACGGCTTCTTCATTATCACTCAATATCACACACAGCAGGGTCGTGTAGGGCTAATTACCTGCGTGTTGAACTGAGGTTCAGTGAGAGGCGGGTGGGAAGGTGCACAGATAGCCTTCACACGTCAACACATTGTCCGGGGGAATTTGAAACTAGTACAGATTTGTGTTATTTATGGCACCGCGGCAGAGCAGGACATTTCTTAAGAGCGCTGTTATTTTTACCTGTGTACTGATGTGCAATCAAATGTACGACTGCATGAGAATAATTCACAAAAGACTTTTCTTTGCTCTTCAGTTCTTCATAGTGCACAAAAAAAAGACAGAAAATATGTGGTGTGATTTACCTCAACCTCCAGAAAGTCGTGGAGCTTCTTACATGTGGCCGAAAAGGTCTCCGAAGTGCCGAACTCAAAGTACCACAGCTTATTCTTTGTTCTGAAAGAAACAAGACAACAGGAACTGCAAAGGGACCGAGAAAAGAGGAAATGTGTTTTTCCCCTTCACTTCAAAATCTGAAGCTCGTACAGTCGCAGCATCTCGTCTTCTCTTCTGTCTCTGCTCCCTTATATGCTGAGCTTCATGAAAAAGAAAAGGTCCGCTCCTTTAAAAGCTGTTTGATTCCTGCTTTAAAAAAAAAACTAGACAGGAAATACACCTTTAATGTTTACCGCTGACCAAAATCACACAGTCATTAATCTCCAAAGAATGCATAATGTGGCTCATTAATCACATATTGAAGCCTGATGATGAATCTGAAGCCAGTTAAGGAGGCATCTGAGGGAGCACGCGGGGTGGCCGGGGCGGGTACCCGTGCCCAACATTAAGGCCCAGTGAGGGGTGTAAGAGGGTAATCTACCTGCCCCTGCAATTAACAGAGGACTGGGGTGCTGCTCCCCGGGCTTTCTTCAGCACACACTCCCATTGTTAAGGCTGATGATCAATGACCTCGCAGGGGTGAGTCACCATCTGTCCGCACACTGCTGCATACGTTACATCGTCCACAAATAAAATGTCATTTTTGTCTTTGGAGTATTGATTCTTTGTTTTACCACCTTTCTGTTTTCTTTATTCTTTTAGTTAGATGTCATAACATCGCAGTCTGTCTTTAGATTGCTAATCGAGCAAACAGACTCGCGGTGCAACCCAGAGCTTACAAATTGAAAACATATCAGGTGGAATTGAAGTGAAAATAACATATTTAGCAAATATTTGAGGGCAGCTGGTTTAATATGTCTTCCAGCATGTGGTTATATTGTCTGTAACAATTAGCTTAGATTCAAACATGAGAGGGGGCAGCATGGGAAAGATTTATTATTGGTCACCTGCACTTGTCAAAGGCCACAGAGGATAGTTTGGATTTGAGATACTGAACTTTTTTATGCAATGCTCTTATTTGGTTGATTACAAGGGCAGTTAAAACTTGGGAGACAGCGCGCTCTTTATCCTGAGTCTGATTTATTAACAGAGAGTTTATGACTTCTGTCCTGCTGCCAAAACAAGAGGTAGCTATAAACGTCCAATAAAAAACACAAACTGTCCCATCCTGTGGTGGAAGTGTTCAGATCCTTCCCTTTGTGTAATCCAGAAAATGTACTAAAGCATTAAAAGTATTGTTTGCAGAACAGTGGCTAAAGTGACATCTTCACTGTGCTTCAACAGTCCAAACCTCCAAAAAGATCATTAAAATAATCAAAAGCAGAAGCAGCATTTAAGAAACTGGAACCACGACTGACGATTCATTTTCTGTCAATCGACTAATTGTTTGAGTTGCATATATAAACTGTTGAGGCCTTCAAATTAATATACAACATCATATATTTTAATATGGGGCTGTGTTAAAGCTGCTGGTGCAACATCAGTGCAGAGAGAAGAGGCAGGACTGCAGGGAATCACTCGCCATGTACGGTTAAAGTTGATGGACCAGTGTGGCGAGTTGTGAATACATCAGCACCAACATTACGAGGAGGGGCTGGTGTCATTTTGAATTTAATAAGAAACGTGACAGGAGACAAAGTCAGAGCAGAAACCAGCACCCAGCATTGACTGGATCAAGTCTAAGAAGGAGATGCAGAAGCTACCTCCTAAAGCTGAGATCATTTTCAAACTAAAAAAGTCTAAATATAATACAGATTAAGCACAGAGAGAGTAACAAACTAGGTTAGTAGAAAAGTGAAAATTAAGGAGAGTGAAGAAACTGGAAATGGAGGAGTGGGAGAGTTAAAGAAAGAGTACGGTTATCACAATGTGCGTCACGGGACGGCGTCCCGCAAGTTGCAAAAGGCTTTTTATCTTTCCAAGAAGAAACAACAACAGACAACAACAAACAATTTATCTCAAAAGCTTCAAGCGCAGAAAAAAACAAAAAAAAAAACTACAACAGTGCTGACACGCAAAACTGAATACAGTAAAAAATGGCTCCTCTTAGCTTGAATCAAAGCGCTACAAGAGGAACGTATTAGTGTAAGAAGAGTAACAATCACTGAATTATTGATTTCCTCATTAGGACTTTTGTCAGGACCATTTAGCCACTTTATAAATGAGCTTTCATTAGGGTACTTGCAAGGTAGCCCAACTCACAGTTGATTTATAATGTGCAACATGGTCAATAGAAAAGGGATGGGTGCAGAGGGAGGTGGGAAGAGGCAGGAGGGCGACAGGGCCGTGCAGAGAGAGAAAGCATCCCTACATCTCCCCCGAGCAGCAGCAGCATCATCATCATCATCATCATCACCGTCAGTCTGTAAGCTCTCATAGAGGCCGGGACAGCACACCAACACAAGCCTGGGCCATTTTGCAAACAAACAAATGAAGGCGACTACTTTGAAAAGCATATTCAAAACCAGTGGTTGGTGATTTATGGAGAGAATGAAGCCAAATGCAGAGCAGGTGGCGTGATGGATGCCTTCACTCTTTGTTGTTGCTTTGTTTTGTTTTTTTCAACATTTTTGGTGCATTCAAGAGCCTCGATATCTGAAGAAAGTGTTAAAGATGACGATGACATGCAGAGTCAATTAAAAAGGCAAATAGATGTGAAAAGACAGATTCTGCACAGGCGCTACAAACTGAGGTGAAGATGCAATACTCTGAAACATTTCCACCCTTCACGTGAAAAATTTCCACTTATCCCAAAGCTACATGACTCCACCTCATGAATACACACAGACAAGAGGAGAAAAGGGAGGAAAAGAATAAAGAAATGGAGTTTGTGGTAGATTTTGCCATCAGTCTTAGCTCTCACAAACACGGACACACTCCTCACACACACATTTTTTACAGCTGATAGGCTACAAAATACAGACTTACAGTGGTTTTAGCAGTTTTGACTGTCTTTTAAAAACCGTCTGATCTGAGTCTGATGATGTTATATGAGTGATGGACGAATGTTAAAGAGATATGGTCGTCATTTTATGGCCACAGCAGCCACACATCAGTGAGTTCAGAGAAGAAATTGTTTACCTGTTGGTGGATATTTCTTTTGAGTTAAACTGCAGAAATGAAACACTTTACATCTGAAAAACCTTTATAAACCCAGTGCAGCATCAACGTAGCCCTGAACCTTTGTTTAGACTGGCACCAAATGCAGGAAACTAAAGCTTGAAACAGAGACAGTAAAAAGACAACATCTGAACCATCCTGTCGATTCCCACCACTTAACCTAACAAGCGCACCATGGAAACAAATCACCTCATGTCCTTGTTCATTAGGTAATTAGGAGCATCCCATTGGCCGGATCGGATTGTCGTTTGTTATCCGCCGGCCGATGCTAAACACGGGACTCCTCTGACAGACCGACTGTGAGGAGGCCGGCTTGTCGGAGGATTAATAGGGAGCCCATTTGAGTAAGATGATACTTTTAGGGTAGATTAGGAGGACCTTACTTTATGGAAAGCGCAATAAAAGTGAACATAAAAGTGCCCATTTCTTTAAAGTGTTGGTTGACTTTTAGCTCCTGCATCCTTCCAGGCCTCTCAGAAGTTCATTCATTACATTCCTGTGGGAGCCGCTTGTGTTTTCAAGAAACTGTAAGCAGCAGGTTTTCAACGAAGCCTCCACTGTGATTTCACCTGCAGTGTATCAATGCAAAGCGTACAGCAATAATAACTTTAGCGGTGTGCATGTGAGATCAGCTGTAGTAGTCACAGCTGGCACAGCGAAAGAAAACAGAGGCTCAGGTTTCCAGGAGCCGCTGAGGTGTCGTTTATTTGCACAAACAAATCGTGAGACAAAACCGAAAGAAGGCGACGTACACAAACTGTGCGGCCAAGAGAAAAGAAAACATATACAGAGGGCTTTGGAAAAACACCTCATACGGAGAGGAGAGGTGGAAAAACAGGCGAGCTGAGCATCAGAGAGACGAGTGTCACTCAAATAGCCTCAGTCTGAAGAAAACACCCGTGTTCATCCACCGTCCAGCGACTGGTCGACATATTAAAGGATGTCAGAGGCGATAAGCTTCAGCGTAGCGTCGCTGTCCCGAGGCCACGGCACCTTTAGATGCACTTTCCACCGGCCACACTGAACGCGAGCCACACCGCCATTGATTTTTTTTCCCCTCTGACACTTAATCTAACCCACAATGATCTACGACCTTATTTTCACACTAATTTCTTCTTGATCAGAGGTGATAAATATCGCATTGACATAACCAACTCT
>JBAJHX010000036.1:3427833-3456615 GCA_037176925.1 Amniataba percoides | reverse complement strand
ATGATCTACGACCTTATTTTCACACTAATTTCTTCTTGATCAGAGGTGATAAATATCGCATTGACATAACCAACTCTTTGTGCATTGCATCAATGCGCTGTTTTGTTTAACATGACACCGCCCGGAGCGCTCCGACTCCGGCTGGCAGTTTGAGAAATGACCCGAGTCGCAGCGTCTTGCCTTCAGAGATGCAGCAAGCAGTTTGAAAAATGTATTTCTCTCTGTTGCACTACAATGACTCCAATGTGAAGGTTTTTTTGTTGTTGTTGAACCAAAACTACTGATACAAGCGTAACATATCCAACATCTTTAGGAACAAAAAGTGAAGGACTAAAGTAACACACAAAAGACAGGAGGAGCCTGAAACCTCGAATGTGTTTTGTTTTCACACATTTTAGTTTCACAAACAGCTGCAGGAAAAGCATGATGATGATCTCACTGCTTTATTTTGACCTAAATAATTTGTTTTGTCAAGTAACATTGGTCATTTCAAGCCCAAATTTCTGTAAAGTTGCCACAAACACATAATCGTAATCCACAATATTCACAGGCAGAGAGCTTTTCAATAAATATTGTAAATATTCAGATTTATTGACAATATGAACTGAATATTTGTCATTTGTGTGGATACAGCAAAACTATCTCTTCTTGTTTTTTGGGTGTCACTGAAGTGAAAAAGATTTTATGGGTGTTTTCCGCTAATGCACACTTTTGAGAATCTACAGATAGAAAATAAAGACAACATGGTGTGTGCAGTAAATAAAAAGAGCAAAGTGAGCTGCAGACGTGTTCAGTGGTCTTGTAAGACACAAAAACTGCCACCAACAACCCCGATATTTTAGACGTGGCTGCTCAGGTTTAATGAAGCTTTAAATCCAGTTAACGAGGATTTTCAGGTTAAAACACGTTAATTTAAAAGCAGTATGAAGACATTAAATTTCAATGTGTAGTCTTTGAAATATTACTGAAACAACGGTTTTGTGTAACATAGACTTTTATTCCTTTAGAGTACAGATAAAACAGATTCTTAATTGAATTCTTAGCTCAAAATATGTTGTATTGTATGACATGTTATGTTGCTATTAAAGTCAAATAAGAGAAAGTTGTTACATGAAAGTTTACAGAGGTAACTTTACTGTAAATAAATACTAAGTTTAATTTAATCAAATTAATTACAGATATACTGTGGTTTGATTGTAGAGATTTTTCTGATTTTATATTTTAAAGATATTCCTGTAATTGAATTTTAAATTTCATTATGTGTTGCCAAACAATTAAAAACAAAAACAGCTCATTTAAGTTAAAGTCAAAAACATAATTTAATTCGTGATGCTGTTCCAGGTCAGGAGCATTAATTTTGGGAGCTGTTAAACACCTGACATAAAGTAAACAAAGAAATACTGCTAATTAATGATTTGATATTGTTTACAAGGCTTGAGGTGTTTCAGCACTGTGTTTATCTGAGGTCTGACACCTCCAGCAACACATCAGCAGGGGGAGGTTAGTTTGATTTTATTGTCTTAGTTTTCTACAGTCAAAGTGCGACTGAGTCAGTTATCATCCTCCATTAGCTTCTGAGAGTTGCCCCCCTAAAAACTAAAAGCAAAAAACTCAAATAAGATAATAATCACTCACATCATTGACATCTTCCCACCTTTGCTTTACATTTCCATTCAAATTCAACATGTGCTAACAGAAATGCTTCAGTAGTTTTTCAGTAGTAGCTTTAAAATCCAGTTGAAACTAGAGTTTTATCATTGCCTTATCAAATGTTTTTACTAAAAAGTTTTTGGGAATACATCAGAGTCTTCAGCTTGAAGGGATACACAATGGTAGAGTACACAAACATACACATACACCTACAAGCACTACAAGCATTTAGCATTTAAAGTGACCGATTTTCTTCTTCTCCATCACAGACATGTTTAGTTTCATTTCTGAACGATGTCATCTCTGCCAAAAATTGAGTTTAAAAAAACCCTGAGGTGGTGAAAATTGTCTTTAACAGGGGTTCACTTACTGAAAACTTTACAAGCAGGTGAAAGAACCCCTTATACCCCTTTATATCTATACCTCCTTTTCTGAGACCAAACTGATGCCCTGGTTAGTGAATAAGTCACATATTAAAGATGGAGAAGTATCCAAAGTAGATCCAAAGATGTATTTATATGAACACTTCACCCTGATTTGAGTACTTGGTCATATAATAAACAATTCAAGCAGACATGAACAAGCGAAACCAACGATGAAACATGAAACATGAAACATTTATTTCAGTTGACTTTAAAAGAGACTTTAAATCACATTTTTAACAGATTAGAAGGAGCCACGATGGTCGTTCAAAATAATATTTATGAATCTTCAGTTTTTAATTGTCAGACTGAACTTGTAAACAGATAAAGGTCTAATTTTTTTTACATGTTGTTCAACTCCACGACTGCATTTGGAGTCTTGTGTGTAAACTGTGTGTGTGTGTGTGTGTGTGTTCACACTGAGCTGGGGACAGGGCCACAGGTGAGATCCCTCTAAATTACACACAAGTGGTCATTAATTATAGATGACACTTTGGTCACATAAACGATTTCATCCTCAAATGAGGTCCGAGGGCGGCCGCTACTGAGGTCCGCCGTTCCTGTGTGTGTGTGTGTGTAAATGAGTGTGTGTGCATGTGTAAATTAGAGCGCCATCACCTGTGGCCCTGTTCCCAGCTCAGCGGGAAGCACGCACACACCTACATGCGTACACACACATTAGCATGGGTGTGTTGATGGGCGTGCGTGTTGGTGAATCCGCCGGCCCCACATCCAGCACATCGCAGGCTTTGATGAACACACTCATTATGCTAAAGAGTGCTCCATGCCTGGGCTTCCCTGTGCCTTCAGGAAAGGTTAACTCAGGATGGTTACACAGCACAGCGAGAGCCTGTGGGTGCACGGGGACCGAGCGGCTCTGGAGGAGCGCGCTGACGGTGTTAGATGTCTCAGGACCAAAAATAGACGTGGCTATGCAGAGCAAATATCATGGGAACATCAAGGCGCCATGATTGATGCCACAGAATAAACAAACATCGCAGGTGAAGCCGCACCAGCTTTCAGGCTGCAGCTCAAAAGGTCCCAAATCAGATGTTTCCCCGCACAGCTGATCAGCGTGCAAAGCAAAAAAACTGCACATCTGTACATCGGGAGGAAAAGATACGGGAGACGGTGAGGACGTGACTGTTTCCTAAATGATCGACAAATAGGAGAGACATTCACCATCTTAAAACATCACAACCTAATGTGATCTTTACAACCTCTCAGCCAAAATAACTTATATTTGCTGTATCTTACAAAGGTTCAGACATTTGAAGAAAGAAAGCTTTGCTATTAACCAATACGTCCTGACTTTTTCTAAAGAAAGCTGCATTTCTGTTCACTCTCACATTACAAGAAGCCCTGCAGGACCCTTTTATTCATCTGCAGAAGAACAAAGCTTCTGGTTCCTCTCAACTTTTTAAAGAATTACACCAGTGTTGGTCTCATTCCTGCAGCTTTTATCTGTTTGCCTAACTAAATAAATATTTTGCACAAGAAATCTAAACAGGAAGATAGAAATGTGACCTTTTGTTGCTCTTACTTACTTACGGTGTCACTATATTGCAGAGTAAATATAATCCACCCCAAAAACTTTCAATTTTAACAGTCAAAATGTCCCAAGTGATCTATCTAATGAATCTAGATAATGATCTATCTAATGAAAATCAGAAAGTAAATCAGAAATAAAGAGACCATCAGAAGAAAACTGTATAAAAGCCTAAACTTCTTCATTCTCTAACCCTTCCCTCTCTTCGTTTCTACCACCATCCATCTCTTTCCCTCAGAGTCAGAGATTAGTTTGTAATTACAGAGGAGATCAGCAAAAAAATGAGGGTGGGGGGTAAAAAAAGAAAAAAAAAGGGGGAGTAGTGTATTTTAACAAGGCGGTCGAGGAGGAGTGGCGATGGGGGAGGAGGTGGCGCAGCCTCGTCACGGGCCGACTGATTGTCTGCTTTTAATCCTCAACCTCATTATCACCTCCAGGTCCGGCAGTGGCAGTAAATGAATCTATCTGCCGAGTGTCAAATCTTCACACCTTCACCCTGGTAATCACCCCAAGGTGCAAATACAGAAGATGGATAGAAGCAGAGAAATGAAGGGAAGGATGGAGATGTGACCCCCACATTTCATCAACAAAATCACCTCATTAAGAAAAGCTATATGATGTTGTTTAGTTGGTAATTAAAGCCGATTAAATATTCAGTCTCTTTAAGGTCAAACCGGTGACAAAATGTATGGATTTGGTACGTATAGGAAGCGAGGGGCAATTACTGCTGTCAGATTAAAACACAGAATAACTCAAAATTTGACATTTGTCGGCTGTGCTGAAATCTTTCGTGTTTATTTGGACTTTTAAGCCTCTTCAAGGGCAAAGACAATTTCTCATAAACAGTACATGAGAACAACACAAATACATAAAAATGAGCGTTTCTAATGCATGACAGAGATGCTAAAGTGCTAACGTGGCTAACTGTTAGCATTAACATGTAAAATGGACATTATCAGACACTCTTAGTATTTTATATGTCCGTTAAGGGGTAAAGGGGACAGCAGGGGATACATATATGTAATTATTTCAATAAAAAATTATCCAGTTTATAATAACAATAATCAAATAAATCTGATATCTAAATTGAATTTTAATATTACAATAGATCAGGTATGGTAGTAATTTGATAAACTCCACATCTGGCAAAGGAACAAAGAAGATCATGTAAATGCTAAAAAGCTGCTAACTGATTCATGATTGAATTCATGTAATCTTTAATCTTATTGTGCTATGCTGTTTATTTGATTTCTGTATTTTGCAGGTAGTCAGAAGTTTCTGGATAAAGATTCAGGCTGATGAAGATAAAGTGGTGTTTTAATCTCTTTGGTCTCTTTCTACAGGCCTCTCGTTATTCCTGAATACAAGCATTATTATTACGTTATCCCACTGAAAGCTGAGTGTATTTATGTTTTATGTGAGCTTCATGCCGCTTATAAAGCTTGTTAAAATCTCATCAGAAACACTGCAGCTCATTCTTCCTTTCATTCATTCATGACAAAAACATACTTATTGGAGTCTCGATAAGAGCGACATGAAGTCTCTCCCCTCGAGACACGCTGCACTTTGTCACTGAAGTTCCCGAGAAACAGCTTCCAGCTGCAGGAAAATGACTGTGATAAGTTGCAATATACTTCCAATGGACACGAGCCCTTTGGACAAATCCAACAAAATCTATGCTACCTTGAAAAACTATAATCATGCATTATTGAATTGGCAAGGATAGTGTGTAATAGAGAGATCCTAAACCCATTCCCCCTCCTGAATTATTAATTGAATTCAAATAACAGACAGAATCATTTTCTTAAAATATCTCAATCATTTTTCACAAAGGCTTAAAATGGGGTAAAACAACAGAGATGCAGTCCGCGTGTCCTGCATGAGGAGCTGGAAGGTGATCGTCTGAAAAGGGAACAACGTCGCGACTTGCTGAAGTGGAAAACACGACAACCAACCTCGTTTTCATTTAACCAAGACTCAAGACTCAATAAAATTACGACTCACATCTCATAACCATCAGTAACACGACAGGCCAGAGTTTATTTAAACTCCACTTCGCTTCCTTCTCAACCATTTCGCCAACATATCTGCACGTTTGAGCAACAAGCAGCACAAGGCTAGCTGGCTAAATGTTGCACTAAGGCCGGGGTAAAATATGATAATGAGTACAAATGGGATTATTAGGAGGCTGTGTGTCATCAGTCTGACTGATCCACGATGTCAAACTAGCCAAGCAAATTCAATTAGGCCCGCAATTATTCCCTGGCGCTAGTGGAGACGTATTGGAGACGTTAAATATTGATGGAAACATAGATGCCACATTTGTTCATCTCCAAAGGTGAACGCATCTCCTCAAGGTAATCACACAGGCTGAATATGAAGCCGGTCCATCCGTCACGCTGAGCAGCTTCACTCTGCACAGAGTTCATGGAAATGCTGCTTTAAAAATAGCTCCTTACTTCCACCGTGTTTGTTGGGTTGAATAATTGTAATATAATACAATCACAGAAATACAGTTCTAAGTTAAAATTCCCTGTTTATTTGGTTTATTGGCCGTAAAGGTGGAAGATTTTAGATTCTCAAGGGGCCCCTAAAATGTTTGAAATGATAAAAATAGAGAACAGACTAAAATCTACCATGGCAACCTTAACTTTTGTGTTAAAAGCTGCAAGTTTTTATCACGACCTGCGCAGCCACAAGAATAAAGGTGTTGGAGCAAGTCATTAGACACTGCAGGCTGATAAATGATAATAATTTGGCCCCTGTGAAGTCAATTTGCAAGTTTTAAAATTCCCCATAATCATTCATTTTATTAAAAAATATGAGGATGCAGATTACTGCAGCTGACAGTCTTATAAACCCTTTATTTCACCTCGAATATGATAACCAGCACAGATGAGACGCGTCATTACTGCGACTCAAACACAAGGATCACAGGTATGTTAATACTTTGGGCTGTGAAGAAAAACATTATTTTAAACTGTGATAGCTCATCTGAATAGATCTTTTGTGGATTTTCTGCATTGTGAAGTCACGCTAATTTGTGTTATGAAAAGTGTCAGCAGGAGCAACACTAAGAGTTTTAATTGACCTTGTTTCCAGCTGGAGGTTTTACAGATGTGTGTTTAATAATGAGACTGAAGTCTGTTGACTGCAGGTCTTTGCTGGTTATCAAAGATGCTGAAGAGAAGTCGGCTCCTCATTTTGAACGTCAACACGCAGAATACATTGAACGTGATTCAACTTAAGTATTTCTTAAGCATTTGCAGGTCTGCTGCTGTTGTATTTTTCTGTTCTTTAAGTCTGATTTAGCAGTGACCATTTAAAAACTTTAAGCTTCAGCAGTCAGCCAACAGACAAAAACTCACCTGCTGTTGAACTTCTCAGGATGTTTCTCCCTCATGACGTGGAAACGATGTGCGATGGAGGCGTCCTGAAAGAGAGAATCAAATCATTAGCTCAGGTACTGCAAAGACTAACGAGTTTTATTTCATCTAGTTATGATTATATTGTAAAAAGACCAGCAGTTTTGGTTACTCTACATCCAGAAGTCCCCTACAAAAGGCAAAACTCAGCTTAAGAGCTCCTGTTGCAGCTTTGTAATGAGCCGTTTTCAGTCTAGAAGTTTGATTTTTTACGACTGTGGGATGAAATTTATATCCTGTGACACTCCGAGATGCTACTGCTTTACATCCAAGACAACCAGCTCCTCATTATCCAACTTTCCCAACTTCTCAAACAGCGCAGTTACACCTTGAGTGTCCCTCGTGTGTTCCCGTAAGGTGAAAGAAGCTGCGTGCAGGAGGTGGCGGCGGGGTTGAGCGGGATGGAGAGGTATTGACAGAAAACCCTGACGAACAGCACGCCGTCTCCACGCGGGCTAATTAATTAAACACACATTGTGAGTAATCACAGCTCCCAGCTAACCTACAGGATGCTGCCGACACCCCGGCAGCCGAGTTGTTTTCTCTCTCCCATCCTCCACCTCTCTCCCCCCGCCTCTCTTTCTCCATACGTCGCCTTCGACCTCTCTGCTGCAGCCCGGGGCAGGAAAGTGCAGATTCACTGGTGTCAAGGCGAAACAGTTTCACGTTACGTGTGTTCGCGTGGTGCGACTGGCTGAGACGCCTCGGCAGCATATTAACACGTCTCAGTCGGCTGAGACTGTTACCTCGTTTTTAAGAGCGAACATAAAGAGCAAGTTACACATGTAGAGTATATCAACATTCAGATAAAGACAGAAAACCCCTTTAAAACAAGATAGAAAAGACTATTACACCTGTTATTTACATGAAATGTGCAGCTGTGAGTTTTATTAAAGTCAGGAAAAGTGCCTGTTAATTGGAGGTATGACTGTGGTGTGTGGTCTGATTTAATTTACCTCTTAGATCAGAGTAATGCAATTTAAAACGTGAATAAAGTGATTTATTTTAACCAAATGAGGAAAAATTTGTGGTTTAATAACAATGTTGTAAAGCGAGCAATGAGATGGGTATGAGTTTTTTTAAGACAACAGTATAATATACAAAATTACAGTAAAGGTCTGTGTCAAAAGAAACTATCCTTAGTTTGACTGACGAGTTAGCAGAATATTGAGGCCACTGAATTAAACTAAGATCAGAAGCTGCTGGAGGTTTTCAATACTTTATTTTCAATGAACTACTGAACTATTGAATTCAAATATTCATTTATTGTCTGCTGCTCGCTCCGTTGTGTTTTTATAAGTTTTAAAAAAAGTTTTAATTTATTCAAGAATTCAAGGAAAATGAGTGATACTTAAAGCTTTGTGCAACAGATGACTTTAGATCAGTCAGTTTGATTGAAGTCAGTTTGTCTTTGTTAGCTGATACAATCTGTACTAACTTAACGTAACATCAGGCTGTTAAAAGGACCCCTTTGCATAAAATTTTCAAGCTTTAACCACTCAGGTGTGCTGATCACGGCAGCAGGAGGTCAGAAAAGACACTTTGTGGAGGTTTAAGTTACTCTCCCACCCTGACAGAACCACTTAACCTCGTCTCTCACTGACATGTAAAGCAAGCCCAGAAAAAAATATGATCCTTTAATGGCCGGCATGAACGGGAGGAATGATTACAGCAAACAAAACCAGTGTTCATGTGAGCTATTGAGTGTTTGAAAAACTGTGAACCTTAACAGCTCCTTTATGGGTTGAGAAATAATATCCAAATATAATTAATATCAAATTAATTAACATGAAAGAAATATTTATAAATATATAAATATTAAATATGGGGTCAGTTGCGTCATAAAGCAGCTTGTCTCCGGTAGAGAACGATACGGAAACGCTGAGATTTCCTTTAATTTCCACTTCTGAAAGTGAGTGTGTAAAAAATAAATAATAAAATAAATAAATAAATGCTGGCAAAGCTTTTGTGGAAGAAAACAGACCAAACTCTGACAAAGACGGGAAACTTGTCCGTCTCTGAAAACATCTCAAGAAAAAGTGAAAGAGAAAGATGCTGTAAACTTTTTGGGCTTGTTCCTCCTCCTCCCCCCACCTCCCCATTTTCCACTGAAGCAATCTGTTTTGACCCGCTCCATTTTGAGTGGCACTATTGAAACTGCACCTACAGGGAGGACCCCCTGCTAGCTCTCTGTACAGAAATTTAGGAGAAGCCAAAAGAGAGAGAGAAAAAAAAAAAAAAAATCAATGGTGCTTCTCTTGATGTCTCTTCAAGACGCTGTAAGCAGAAGACCAAAAGAATTCTTCAAGATCCCCGCAGACTCACCTCACGCTTCCAACGGCAGCCAGAAAGGTGAGATGATGGATGTATCTGAGAGAGTGTAACTTGATTTTCTTACAAACAGGACAATAGCTGCAAACACGAGAGCAGGAGCGAGGAGAGGTTGTCTCCCCTTTGGTTTGGGGGTCTATTATCTGAGATCTGTACAAGTGGAGCTCGCGGCTTTTGCAACAGTAAACGGCGATTTCAAGCAGCCGCGAGTGGATGAAGCTCTTTGTGGTTCAGGCTTTGTGCGCTTTAAGTGCATCACTGCAGCGGCCTGACATTGGCATGCAGCAGACTAAAACATCACAAAGACAACGGGATATTAAAGTATTCATATTTTAAGAACATTTCTTCAATAAAGATACATATCAAAACATGAGATACATGCAAAGGTCCATGTAAGCTGGTGAATCTCAATCCAAATTCAAAAGAAAGTCAATGTGCATTCAGCCAGTTAACCAACTTTTTTGGCTCATGGCTCTTTAAAACTAAATATTTATCACCTATTATTAATTTTTTTGTCTTACTATAAACATTTACTGGAGCTGTTTAACCAAAGACTAATTTTTCCTCTCAGATAGTTTCATTTGAAGAAGAAAAAGAAAAACAACCTGGCAGCGACTGTTTGTGGCGACTTTTGGAGGTTTGACGTGCTGCAGTGATGTTGGGCCGACAAGATTCACAAGACCCACATTCAGAAAATAAATTTAAATTGAACTAGAATAATGTGCATTTGTATGGTTCATTATTAATCCTGCAAACAGCAAACAGAGTTCATCCAACTGATGAAGATTATATGGTGAGTCTTCAGGTTTGAGATTGAACTCTGAACGTCAGCTTTTGAGCCAATATGGACATTTTACATCACAATACATCATAATTTCACATCATATCATCTTAGTAACTGTGTGACTGGAAGCTTCAACAACATCCACTAAACGGGTCTCACGCTGACGTAGTTTTGGCATCTACGACACTTTTAGGAAAGTCTCACTGCATTTGAAAACAGAAAAATGTTGAATGATGGGACGGATGAGTAACAGCGTCACCACACGGTTCACGTCTCCGAGCTTTGACCCCCTCGCGGCACTGGGACGTCGTCATCTCTCTCTCCCGCTAGCTGCCCTCAAATAATTACCAATGTAAAAATCTGGCACCCAAATTAATACAGGACATGTGTAATGTCCTCTCATAGCTCAAAGTTTAGTCCAATTATGAGTGGGCCCCAGCGGTTTGATGTGCCTTTCACCACGGGGGAGAGTAATGGCTTTGACAGGAGCGGCGGGGTCATTAGGGCGACTGACTGCATTATGGTAGTGGAGCGCGCTCAGTGATTAGTTCTGTCTCTCACCCCTGGCCCTGATTGAGATCATTACACTTCACGTCACTTCCACATCCTCCCAAAGGGATGGCGCCATTAATTCTCAATCCAACCGGGCCGTGGCAGAAGGTTAGGTTGGAAGATTTTACCAAAAGGATCTTTTTTTTGGAAGAATCACCTGAGTGCAAATGGAAAATAAAGTCTATTCTTAAACTGAAATTATTCACAAAAAAATCTGACAAATACAAATGTAAAAAGGAGTTTAACTTCTCTTTAAAAGGGACTTTGTGTTCAGTCACATGTTGGCGGTGACGCTCGCCGTCCGCCGTGACTGCTGATCTTCTGATTTTTGACGGTGTCATTACAGAAACAATCTGCTCTTCATCTGCATAATCTCTGAAGTAATTATCAGCTTGACTTGTCGCATAATCTTTATTGTAATTTTTTTTTTAAATCAACGGAAAGCAAAAGCAAACAAAAAAAAAACAGATGCAAAAATGTGTCACAAAATATTATATCACACTCAAATCCATAGAGAGCTCAAAGTCTCTTTAATCCCCCCGCAAACAACTTCATTTGTCATCATCACCTCATCTAATCCTGCTAACAGAGCAAAGACTGGAGGGCTTAAAATGACTTCATGAAGCGGCCAGGCCAAAGATCTTTCTTTCTTTTGACATTCATGCTGAGTTCAGTTCAGCCAGACGGGAAAAACATACTGTTATCTTAATGAGGAGCTGGAAAAAGAAAGAAAACAGCAACATGTTCAACCTTTGATTTAATTTCTATTCTTTGTTCTTCTGCAAAACTGAGACCAGATCCAGAACTTTTCTTTCTAAAATTTAACCATCACTCTGATGGGTTGTGGAGTTTCTGGCTGTCTCAACGGTTACCTGACGAGTTTCTCATAAACAAAGAAATTCAGTGTGTGCTTGCATGATAAAGCAACCAAACACATTTTGAATCCTTGTAAAACTTCAGTATTTTAACACCTGCATTGTTTCCACCCATGTTAGCGGTTTGTTGCCGTTTTTCAGTGATTCTTCGAACTGAGCGATCACCCCTCCTGTGGTCTTCATACAATATCTCCTGCATTAAGCTATGACGGCAATAAAGTGCTTCACACGGCTTCCCTCAAACTCTCAGTGACTGTAGCAGGATTTTAAAATATCAGAGCTTATTAAACGGTGAGGAACAGAAAACAGTATTTTTCAAACATTTTCTGGTCGTTCTTGCGCATCTTAACTTTACTTCCAAGCGCAGATTCCCACCCCTTGTTTAGTAAAAGTTGCTTCTCTTTGCACACACTCGTTTTGTTGTTTCTAACATGCTGCATTAATAAAGTTGACCTGACAGCGTGTCCAAACAAAATCCACATCAAAAACATCATTTGAAACAAAAGATGCAGCATCTTCTGTGCATTTCTTTTGACTTTTTTTTGAAGGAAATTAATGCATTTGTTCAGAGATTTCCGTCACACTGTAAGCACCCCCCCCCACACGCACACACATCGCCATATGCTCAGCACTGTAGACAGATTACCACCATTGTTCTCCTCTATCACAATGTTAACAAGACCTGTCCTCTAATATCCTCTAACGTCGTCATTAGGGGCCCAGGCTGGAGGTGTTATTCAACTAACATTTGTAAGGCCATGCATCACTTACGTCCTGTACGAACCTCACAACATCGCGTGGCTCCCTCCTCTACCACCTGCAAATGTCAATTACCATATTTCCCCCTGACATTTATCAGTAATGGCTAACATGAGCTACGTGAAATAAGTGTCATTATGGTGGAGATGGACAGGGGGCAGGGATGTGTGTGTGTGTGTGTGTGTGTGTGTGTGTGTGACGGCTGCCTAACACCACGCAGATACACAACGAGGCTTGTTTATCAATCAGAGCAGCTTGAGGCTTGAGCACATCTCAATAAAGGCCTAACCACGACGTGATCAAAACAAATAAATTGACCGATTACAGCTACTGTGAGGTTTTTTTTTTTTTTTTTTTTTTTTTTTAAAGAGGATTTAATTTTCCTGTGTGGACTCTGTTCCAGCTCGAGTTTGGGTTAAATTGTTTACTGGCGCCTTTGATTTTCTGTGACTGAGATTCTTTTGTCACCGCGGCTAAACTTAACTTTGGTGTGGAAGGTTTGAAAAAAAAAAAAAAAGTGCCATAGCAACAAGTTTCTCATTGTTCCTACTTTAAAGTGTTTATTGGGGAAACTTAATTGTGACGTCTTTATGAAAAAGATACCAACCCGACTTCACTAGATGCTGCAAAAAAACATTAAAACATACGACGAACCACACTGCTTTTCTTTATGATCCTACAACAATTACGACTGTAAGAAAAGTAAAGAGGTCAATAATCTGCTTATTTGTGTCACTACAAACCACTTTACTATATATTAGCTTTTACAGGAAGAAATGGGTAATGAAACCTTTTTATCACAACATAATGTGAGTTTTAGAGCTGAAATACATGTTTATCTGGTGTCATATTATAAGACGCTGGTGTACAGCAAACAAAATAATAGAAAACAATGACTTCTATAGCTGGTTGTGAAAAACAGGGACTTTAATTTGGCTTTTAATTTTGGACGATTCAGCATTTTCTTCACTGGTTTTATTGGTGTTGTTTTTAAATGTGATATTAATAGATATGTTATGGTTTATTTTATTTTTTTATCCTTTCTGGGCTGCATTTTTGTACATCAGGTGTTTTCTAATTAAAGATCTTATCACTTTTTAAACTTGTTTTCTCTGATAAAAAACGGGTTGGTGGTTTTGGATTTAAAAATGTCAGTATTTAACATATTTATTTTGATTTTAAAGAATATCTACAAAAACTCTGTCTGTAAATACCATTAGGATGCATATACTTGACACTTGTACTGATTTTTTTCTTGCTGCTATGCGGGAGGTGATCACATTTAACACTTAAAGTGAGATCCCCGATGGCACTGAAGTGTTTTTCGGAGCAAGAGGCGTCTTGATTTGATTCGGCAGCGTGTAATCAATCGACTGTCAGTCACTCGTGTGAATCTTTACGAAGCACAGACAAAAATCACTGACTTAAAAACATATCTACCATGAAATGCAGTTATCAGTTTCTTCTCGCTGCAGGAGAAACAACAGCGAATATTCACGAATTCTTAAGACACTCCTGCAGATTTCTCTCCTGTTTGCATCAGTTGTGGCCCTGAAACAGTGTTCATTAAATACAACCTTTAAAATGACTTTTACTTCTTGTCTGTGAAGCGATAACACCCTGCAGTTATCTGAAATTAAGGCATCCTGCCTCTTTAAAAAAAGTATTCATTGTGGAAATTGTCGTCAGCAGAGGACTTTAAGAGTATGAACGTCTGAACTCATGAAGGAGAGTTATGAGGAAGTTTAACTCACGTACGGTGACTCAAAGACACTTGGAAAAGAAAATAATTATCTCTGCACGTCGGCCCTGCGATCGCTGACTCACCACTCCGATGGAGAAGTAGTTGTTGACGATGCTGTAAGGCACCGGGTCCCCTCGCTCCTCTTTGTCTGTGGGCGTGACGTCGATCTTCCAGCGATCCAGCAACACCTCAGAACTGTTCTCGATGTCCCGCATTATCTTCAGGAGGCTCTCGCCCTCGTAGCCTCAAAAACAAAACATATGATGAGTGTGTGACATCGTAACTGCCTCCGATTCCTCTTTATGGATGACTTATTGGCTTTGTAACCAGAAATACAGTTTTTTTTTCATTATGATTGACTCTGACTGACTTTATGCACTTTATGCACGTTTGAATTCTCAAGCACTTTTTAAAATTCATGTGTGATTTTCTTCTGTCAGTAAAGTGTTTGTTTTGCCTTTTTTGCCTTAAAGAGATGCCTGAATCATAAAGTGTCTGTTTTATGATGTTCTTAATGTACTTAAGGACTTTCTGCCCTAACGATAAAAATTAAACACAAACCATATGTAATTTTGTTATATTTAGATCTAATGAATACAAATACTGCATTTAGAGAGGAATCGACTGAACCGTGCTGCATATATTTTCACTTTAGGGTGTTGCCAGTGGTTGTAGTGAGTGAACCGCTTAAATGATAAAAATCAATCAAGAATAAAATACTATTTCACCAAATACACAGAAAACTTGTCTGCTTTTCTCTGTTTTATAAGGTCGTAGACTGAATATTTTTGGCTTAGGCTCAGACAAAAGGAGACATTTGAAGATGGAAATGTGCAAATCCACTATTTTCTCACACTATATAGACATGATTATTATTCCAGAAAATAATGCAGATTTATAGATAAAAAAATAACTGTTGGCTTTTCTGTCTGTTGTTCCTCCCTGAGATCTGTATGAACACTTTAACCAGCACACTAACTAAGAACACACTAACTATAGATGTAATGAAGGTGAATTGAGGCCATGCATTTCACTGCAATGTGTCTATTTTCTGTCAGTACCTCCTCCCCATCGCAGACATCTTGCCAGGTCGTTGCCAGTGCCAAGAGGAAGTATGCACACGGGGGGGTTCCTGTCCAGGTTGGCCTTATCTGGAGCAGCGGGACAAATATCACAACACGATGCGAAAAACAAGGCCAAACCAAGAAAACAAACTCGCTGCAAAGACTTGCAAAGAAAGCAACAAATCCATTTTGCCGCCCTGCTTGTAAAACTACAAGTCGATATGAATGTTGAGTTGTGCAGTCTATTTCAAGACACATTTTGCCTGACAGTTATTACCTCTCTTTGTTTTGATTGATAAAAAATTGAGGCAATTTTTGAGAGCCAGAACAAGTAACACGTCTTCAAGAGCAAATAGAGGCGGCCAGGTGATTTTTTTCCCCATTTTTTTTCCTTCAAATGATGACTTGTATGTTGTTTTTCAACTCGCGTAATCATCCCATTTTACCACCCCTGAATACGCAGACTCCCACATAATTAAAGTGTTTATATCCAAACCATAAAGTACACTTTACCATTTCAGGCTGAACAACAAGAGTGCTGCTGGCTCTAAAAACTAATAAAAAAAATGTAATTTTGCCAAAAAAGGAAATGGAGTATTTAAGTTTGTCTCTGCTGTACGTGATCAGAAATGAAAGGCAGTATGAGTACATATATCGAAGCTCCCCAGGAGGTTTGGGAGGTTGTGATGCATGTAAAATAATTGACCGCATTCTTGATGAAGCAGCGATAATGTACAATTTCTTCCTCCGTACCGATGAAGTCCAGGATCCAGCCCACGGTGCCGTCCCCTCCACAGGCCAGGACTCTGAAATCAGGGACGTCTCTGAAGAAGTTCAGCCTGCAAACAAACACGCCGGCTCAACATCAGTGACGTTTTTTCATCAGTGAAAGTGTCTACTGCTAAAGGCCTCTATAAAAGCTTTTTAGGCCAAAATTTATTCCACAATATGCTGAACTCTAATAGGAAGTAGTCTTTTAAAGTACTTGCACTTTACTTGAGTATTTTCCTTTGACGCTACTTTACACTGTTGCTCCATTAAAACCTCCAAAGATGTTTCCTTTAACAGGTACTTTTAATTCTGATACTTTAATGACAGTTTTGCTAATACCACTTATGTACCTTTACCTTAAAGGTATGCAGTGCTTTCACATTTTGATTTTTAGCAGCTTATTTTCATTTTTACACTACACTTGTTGACATTGGTTGGACTTTACTTCCTCGTTGTTTGGCGTCTGACAGACCAAATACCTTATTAAGACCCAAGACAAACACTGAAATGAATGTAGAAGCTGAGTTATTACACCAAATAAGAAAATATTTAATGTTGTAAATGTTAAATGGGCAATGTGTAAATTAACAAATGTGTTCTACGTGTAGTCTTTTCTCAAAAAGTCATTCTGTCCAATAGCAGAAATCCAGATAGACTGGTGTTGGATTTGGGTGGTCAAAGGTGTATAGTTATATAAGATATAAAAAAATAGAGCATATGGAAATGTTAATCCTTACATTTCTGTGACCCTGAGACGTCAAACAGAAATGATTACTTCTGTTCTGTACTGGACGTCTGAGACCAAATCAAAATCATGTTTAGAAAAGATAAAATCCAAAAACTCCATAAACAATAAAGCTGAAAATGTAAAAAAAAAAAAAAAAAAAAAAAAGTTTTCTGAGGTGCTAAAAATGACCCCAAACACAATATTTGGACTCATTTATATTTATCTTTTTGTTCAACCCACATCTTTACTTATTTATGATTATTGTAATTCCAGTTGTTTTAGAAGTGACATAAAATAGTTACAAACTCTCTTAAGAAAAGGGAAGAAGGCGTGTTGTTGCCCAAGTATCACTTTATGGGTTCATTTCTGCTCTGCGTTTGTCTCGTTCTGAAGTGTTCCTGCTTCCTTTTCGAGTGTTTCTACTCGTGTTGTCTCGTGTCACATTTCATTTTATGACGAAAGAACGAGCCTTTTCTCTTCTCTCCGCTTTAAAAAAAGATAGATGTGCTCGAATGTTTGAAGGCTGATTAAAACAGATCAGCTTTTCTCGACAATAAGAGAACGTGTTAACGTTAACAGACTGTGTGCAGATCATGAGCGGATTTTTTTTTTTTTTGAGCCCACGAACGCCCCCCACCCTCCTCCTCTGATCCCACAAAATAACACATGTCGCACTGACAATTATTCATTCAGCGAGCTAGCCTGCCTGTTTGGGGGCTAATTGGATCATGACAGGCAATGTTCAGTCCAACTTCTTCCGTTCCTTCACAATAACAAAGCCCTAACTGAATGAGCCAGCCTCCGAGCCTCGTATGGCGGGTAAATGATTCGCTCAATTACTCTCCAACTGGGACCACAAACCATATTAGACGCAAAACAGACGGCCGCAAACATGAAAGGCAACTTTGGGGATGTTTAAATACCAAGAAACAAACACTTAATTTGCTGTAATCGCATTAGTGAGGCAGATAATTGACAGCAGTGCGTGCGGCTGCCTCGGCCTGCAGTGTCCGGCGGTGACCGTTCACCTCGCTAATGTGCGCGCCGCTGCGTGCACTTGACGAAATATTAACGAGGTTACGGCGGGGCGAGGTCATCTGGAGCACTGTCAGCTCTGGGTTCAGTCGGCAGGAGGAGGCGAGGTTTCAGGCCACGTCGGCAAAAGGAGAAAACAAAAACTCGGAGCTGTGTTGGCACAATTGGTGACGTGAAAGCTGCGCCGCCCAGGTATTTATATTTTATAAGCCCCAAAGCTTCTGTTTTCAGATCTAATCAAAGGCAAACAACGTGGCAGCACGGCGGCGAGGCGTTCCTGTATGTTCGAAGGAGCGAAGAAGCCTTGTGCATGTAAATGATGCGTTCATTTTCTTAATCACAGACGTGAACCATAGGAAACCCGACGGCGGCCGCACCCACGGCCTCCTCCTCGTCTGTATGCGCGATCACATGTTTTATGGCGAGAGTTTCACCCCTCTCCATCCCTCAGCCGCCCCTCCGCCTTCATACGGAGGCTTATGCATATGGAGCCTCGGCCGCGGCATGATGGCGTCGTCTCCAGGATTCGTTATGTGCAAGCTCACCTCATTTGTGTCTGTGCCGTGTTAAGGGAAGTGAATGAGGGGTCTAATACCAAAAGGCCTCTCTTGCATGTGATGGCGGTTATTATACGCGAGCAACAACAGCCTGTTTGTACACAGAGGATCACTAACCGACTTGGATTTGATCATCCGACTTTCTTTGTTCCTTTTCTTCTTTTGTCTAAAAAAAAATGTCTAAAATCGCTCTGAATGCCACTAGGATGCGTGTAGGACCTGTAAGATTTCTCATCTTGCCAACATCCCTTCACTTTCCTGTACATTTTTAAACGTTTAAAATAACACAGGTCACAGCAAAAAGGTATTTTTGATGCGTTTTTGTGACTGAAAACCTGAAGGTGTGTGAAGTGTCTATAGAGAGCTCTCTTTGTTTTTAATAACCAAACACAGAACATGAACATAAAAGTTAAAGTTAAACAGCTCGTACATATCCATATACGCTGACATGGTTTCTGTTTGCTGTAATAATTTCATTCATTCATACAGTTCATACAGTCCTGTAACAAAAGACGCTGTCCTAACAGGTTTCTGTCTCTTTGGTATAAAATCTCCTCTTTGTGTTTCCGTGCTGAGCTGCGGCGGATGGATAACAGCACAAAGAAGAGATGCGATGTTGGAGGACACTCACTTCATTTGACTGCTGAAGCCTCCAATTAGCTTCAGCTTAACTCTGGAACGTATTTTCTTACATAATGAGGACTATACATTTTGTCCCCCATCACTTAAATCACATTATAATTATATCAATCATGTTATATTATTATTATTTATTAATCGATCCAGCCAGTATGAACAATTGCAGCTAGTTTTACAGTGTTTAAAGGCACCTGACTGTTGAAACATGACCTTGAATCTTCGGGTGTTTTTAAAAAGCGGGCGAGCAAACGTACCCCGGCATGGGTCCGTTCTTGGCCAGGTTGTACACTTGTCTCGGGTTCAGGAGATACTGGAACTTCCTGTAAATCCTGCAGGAGTATGAAGATGTGGAGAGAGATAAATTCAGAAAGCATCAAACAAGAAGCTCAGATACAAATATGACATATTATTAAAAAAAAAAAAAAAAAAAAAAAGGCGTCAAAGCACAGGACTGGGCAGCGAGGGGGTGGGACATACCCGAAGCCCCCTTGAGGAGAAACCATTAGAAAGACTAATTCATTTTAATTTCAATTTCATTATATCAACTGGCTGAAGTCATATTTTGATCTCATAATTTAAACAAATGAGGGCCGGCCGTAATAAGAAGTGAATGAATATGTTTCAGTAATAACCCAATTAGCCCTGGGTTAAAGAAGGGGAACCAGCCAGGGGACGTGACGGCAGAGAGGGGGGTGTCTGCAGAGGAGGGGGGGGTGTGATCTGACGCCGTTTTTAGGCTCACTGTTATTGTGTTTTTATTTGACTAAAGTAAGCCCGAAGCGCTCGGCTGCCAGAGGCCACGCCGCCGCCGCCTTCCCTTCCCTCTGCGGCGGAGGAGCGGGGGCTTTGGAGGCCTCTTGTAGCATGTTGAGACAGATTGTGTACTTACCTCTCTCCCTGCTTCCCCCCGCTCTTCGGATTGACAAACACTAGCAGAGGATGAGTGCCCTCTATTGTTGTGATCTGAATGGGAGATGTCAAAACAAAACCGTCGGTGTTGGGAGACTGCAGGAAGCTTCACAGGAATTCACTTTCAAGCCATATCCCTCAGACATTTTGTCGAGTACACACAGCACATCCAAGCCGTGCCAGTCATCGGGTTCATTTATTTATTTTTTTTAGATATATACTTTTTCCTTTTATTCGTCTGAGAGCTGCAGTAAGGCAAAGTGTGGGAGCTCACCTTTCCTCTGCCAGAGTCCAAATTTAATCTTCTGTTAATTATAAGATCTAATTATAAAAGGAGAACAGTGACTTATAAGGTTAAATATCTGAAAAGAAATCACATAAATGTTCCTTTTACATTGACTTTTTTTTTTTTGGCTCAACTGAACAAAATGTTTTTTTTGCTTTTTTGGTTGCCATGAAAAGACCAACATCAACAATGTGTGTCTTTCTACCTGAAGATGCGTTGAGGTCACGTATTTAGTTTTGTTTTTATAAAAAGGCATTTTTTTTAACAAATGTCACTGAAATGGTGCATTTGTCTGGGACTATTTTCAGCGGCGGATTAATACACATTAAGTGCGCTAACTAGTATCTACAGCAGCAGGACGGTGTGTGTATGATCAAGTCAAAACAAAAACCTGTGTGTGTATGTGTGTGTGTGTGTGCTCATGGTAATAAAGGAACGTGCCTCCCTGTGCAGCAGTGCACCTTATTGATGTGTTTTTAATGGAGCTCTGTGACGCAGAGGAACAGATAATACTTTCTGTTGGATCAATTCATCGTCTGTTTCAATCACTTTTCATGAGATTTGTTATTAAAATTAAAATAATGGAACACAGGAGCCAAAAGGCATCAAACAAACTGAACTGAAGGATTTCGCTCCAGTTTTTACCCAAAATGCAGCACAAATGAAGTTTTTTTTCAGTAGCTGTGCTGACAAACGATACAAGATTCAGTAACCAGGCAGCCATGAAAACACAGCACCGTAAAACAACCCATCCATCTCTCAGCCAATCAATAATCTCAACCTGATAAGTCACGATTCACAATTCTCTCGTAATAGTTATTTGTCTCCGCTCCCTAATTGGCAGGGCAGTTTGTCTCGTGTGACGTGAGGAGGGGTTTTCTCCGAGCGGCGGCGGTGAAACTGTGGACGCAGTGCTGGAGGCCGAGCTCACAAAGCGCCACGTAAACAAGCTCTGATCCGGCCGCCCCCGTTTGAGTCGCCTTTCGCGCTGTTAGCCTGCGACAACTCGCCCCGTGCTCTCCCTGACACAGATGGAGCGCTTAACTCCCCCTGTCTGCTATCCCAGCAGGCCGAGGGTGAATTAATGAGCTCCCTGTCCGGTCCGGAGTGATCCATTACTTCCTGTAATTATAAATAATAATCTTGATTATTATGCTGGTTAGCCGGCGAGGGGCAGAGATGGATGTGCCCGGGATACGATTCATCATATTTCTCTCCCAGCCTCGCGTAGACGAGCAGTCGCCACAGACGGCGGCAGGTTTCCATCGCGGCGTGCTGGCTGACAGAAATCAGAACATCAGGCCGGACTGGCTCTGCTGCATAATGCTGATTACCAGCGAGGCCTGCAGAGCCCGTCACTGAGGATCACTTCAAAACACGATAGAAAAACACACCTAAGCATAAATCTCTTACAGTAACTACAGCGAGGCCTCGAACCAACACGTACAGAAGTAAACTGGATCTTTGAGTCTTTTTTAAACTTGGTCCACCTTCACTTCACATTTCAGATTTTTTAACTGCCTTATTCTGCAACGAGCGCCTCAGACCTGAAAATCATTTACTGTTAAAATTCCTCCATTCAGGCTCCAAACAAAAGATTTCAGTGTTTCAGCTACACTGAGCAGATGAGCTCAGTCAGTGCCACATTTTCAAAAAACTCTTTTAAAGGATTTTTACTTCACTGGTTTTATACAGAGTGTAGAAAGAGTGAAAGTCCTGCATACAACACAATACTTTACTTAATGTAATAATAAATTAGTATATAGTAGCAGAAAATGTATATATGAATGCTAATGAGTAGAGTATCTCAGTACTGTAGTATTTGACTAATTACACTTTACATCACTTGCTTTTTGTTGTTTTTAATATTTTGTGTTCTTTCTCTGTTTATTTACTTCCTGAAATTCTGGTCTGGTATTTGATGGTAACTTCGGAGCACCCTGCTGAGTTTACTTACTTTAATGGTGTGACTATTACTGACTCATTTTACAACTTCTGCTTACGGCAAAATGGAGAAATTAAGAACTGAGAGACACTGTGGTGGAAAAACGTACCTGCATTGTGGATTTACATCTAAATGTTGTGGAAATGGTTCTTTTCCCACCTCGGTGTGACCTTTTTATCACACATCAGCTTGTGGAGGAAGATTTGGATTCATAAATTAAGCAGGAGACGACTCACCTGCAGCCCTTGTCCGTCCACTGTGACCGAGTTGGCTCTCTGCATCTTCCCTCGGCTGGACTGGCTCGACCGGGAGTCTTTCCTCAGCGTGGACTGCCTCTCCTGGGGGTCAAAGGTCACACAGTTAAGCATCCAGAACGACCACTTCCACCCCAACAAAATGGTTTATAAGACTCATTTAAAGGAGTTTATGGTGCATATTCCTGCTTCTACTTCATCTGGATCTATGTGGAGCTCAAACACTTGTTTACTACTCAGGCTTTGTTTGTTCTGTTGGAACAAGTTAAAGTAAACAAAACTCAACAAATACATGAATAATACAGAAACGAACTAATATTTGTGGCTGATTTTTCTCCTGGTGGCCTGAGGAAGGTTTCGAAGGAGCATTTAGAGCCTTATGTTGGGAAATAAATCACTTCATTTAATGGGGCCACTATTTGTGAATTCATAAATTATTGGAAAAAGTTAACTGGAAATAAAAAAAGTAAAAAATGAAAACAAAATAAAAAACAAAATAGACTAAACCTGATGCTAATTATAAGGACAATAGATTTAGAGAGATAAAAGTTTAGTTTATCAGCAGATGTCCATTTCCAGGAGAAGTGCTGTGTTTAAATAAAAAATATACTTTATTTGCTTTTTCTGAACTCCTGGTCCTAACAATGATTTTATGCTGCTTTTGAACATATTTTCTGTGAAAAATTGAATGAACCTTTATTATAGGACTCAAAATGATTACACAGAGATGATGATCCACATTTTAGAGATACTTAATGAGCAATTTGAGGTGCTGGTCTTCAGTCCCTAAAATGGACTTCTACCATTTTGGAAATAATTTCCCCCCCTGAAAAAAAATAAATAAATAAAGCTTTGCCATTTCGGAGCTCAGTGGGGGAACACGGCCCGATGATTGCATCCTCAGATAACACCGTGTCAAACAACGTCAGGCTCACTCAGCCGCGGGCACCGCTGACCGGTGAGGGGCGAAGTCTTACCAGGATGATGGGGCAGATTGAGTTGGGGGGCAGGATGTGATCCTTCAGGGGTCCGCAGTCACACTCGGGTTTCACATGGGAGGCACACTTGTTATGGAGCTGGAGGAGGTGGCAGCCGTTATTAACAACCACACTTGCAACAGAGCCAGCATATCGTTTAAGTGCACATCCTCGACTATATGCTCCCAGTTTATTTGCATGACGTTGCCTCGGCTTTTATTTTCCATTAACTTGCAACCACAAACAAGTGTTTCCTGGGTGTAAATTGGTGGAATGGCTTGCGAGGTATCTGAGGTGCTAACATGAAACCCTAAAATACAAGAAGCAGTGGGAATATAATGAGGAGGTGGCTGCCTCTCCTCGGGTGGCGGCTTACCGTGATTTGACACCACACACAGTGGAGCCCAGTCAGGCCCTGGTAACACTTAACGGTTTTGTGACACTTGTCACACTTGGTGGGGCAGTTCCCTTCCACCCAGAAATGATGCATTACCTGCAGAGAGAGGCAGAGGCAGCATACAGGGAGGGAAAGAAGTGAGAAGAGAAACACGGTGCAGAAAAACAAGACGTATACAAAGGCACAAGTGACACGACAATTAAAGAAAGCAACAGGGAAAGAAAACAAGCAAGACAGAGAGAAGGAAAAAACTGAAAGAAAGGAAAGAAAGAGGCCAAACAAATGATGCTGTCTGTCTTTAAACCAGGCTTCTTGTCCTTCTTCTTCTTGTAATTAGCAATGCTTAGTGGCAGATTGAGTTGTTTTAATTCCATTAGTAGAAGAGAAGCCCTCGTCCTAAGCTCCGTGGAGCATCGCTGATCCAAGCGTGCCAGCTGGTAAACACTCAAATTGGACGCACCTCTGTGTTTTTCTTGGACTTGACGTAGGTTTTGATGCAAGACGGTGGAGCGCGAGCCACGCAGCGCTCGTGGACTGTGTACTTGCAGACTGGGAAAGCAATTTAAAAAAAAAAAAAAAAAAAATTTTGAGCAATTTGAGACATTCAACTAAGAAAAGCAGACTTTTCATACAATCAGATGTCACATAAACTTTGAGTCATGTGTTCGTGTGTGTTAAAGGTGCTTGTTTAGAATGTGAAGACAGCAATTTTATACTCTCATGTAAAAAACAAAAAAAAAAAAACATAAATTAAAAGGATTTTTTTAGACTGTTGCACAGAGCCTGGTCCCTTTTTTCATCAGTGATCTCTGATATCTGCTGCGTACCACCTGACTGGCCTGTATCTTGTGTTGTATCGGCCCTCACACACCTTCATGGTCCGTGAATTACTCACAGGAGCAGCAGAGTCCCTGCTTCCCCAGTCCGATCAGCATGTTGAGACACAGGTTACAGTAGGCCGGCTTGTTGAAGTGCTTCAGCCTCCACACGTGCTGCCCGTCGTCTTTAACATTCTGCCGTCAGAAACACAATGATTAACTGATTGAATGGCAAAAGTCAGCAGCTGATTGTGTCACTGATTTATTTGTCATTTAGCCTGTTGGTTGACTCTCTAGTTGAATGTTTCACAAAAGCTTTTTATCTTTGCTTGCACTTTACTTCAGTGCTTCTGGCTGTGTTGTCCAATTTTTCTATTTGCAGTAATATTCATTCATAAAAACATGACACTCAGAGAGTTGAGATTTCTGCTGAAGGTGGTCAAATGGCTCCATCTAGTGGTGAAACGAAGAAATGATGTCAGAGCTGATGACGCTTTGGGATCACGCAGCAGTATTAAGGACACGCACGTGTAAGGAGTGTGTGAGCCGTTACGAGATCATTTTACGAATCCCAGAAAATTATTTAATACGATGTGTTTTATTTGTGAGATAGTTTAAGTTCATTGCCTCTCAGACTAAAGTCCTGTTAATCTTCTTGCGCCAATTTACACTTGTCCGAGAAGATTCATTTCTGTAGAGGCTCATTTAAAATATCGCTCGTCATTTGACATTTAAGCACATCAGGTAGACTGAGCGTCAGCAGCACACTTTATCCTCTGATAGGAGCCGCATGCGTAAACACTGTCGCTGTGGCAGGTGTTACACAAGGAGACGAGTTCACACGTCTTCCCATCGTGATGTTTGTCCGGATGCTTCCAGGAATCAGAGCTGAAGCTTGATTCTGTCACACAAAGTGTCATCAGGTTCAAAATTCACCCACACAATAAAACCTGTCATTTATCAGGACCATTACAACAGCTCCTGTAAGTATTTATTTAATGTTTTAATTTTCTATTAAAAATTAATGTGCTTATTACACAAGTGGACACACAAGACTTGGATGTTTTTAAAACATCTTAATGTCTGTCATGATGGAAATGTTGGTCTGTCTCTGCAGCCGCCCTGAAATGATGATGAATCCCAAAGATTCTGTGATTATCTGATGCAAACAGGCCTATGTTTGTGTTTTTGAATTAAACGTCTCAACAACTGCTGAATGTGTTGACCATGAATTTTGGTCCACCCACTCCCATCTGGATGACATCTGGGTACGAACTGTCAACGTTTCATCTAACGCCATCATCAGGTGGTTTGATGGCCTCAGCTGTGAAACAGGTACAAAGGAAGCTGCCACACCAACTCAACGCACCCGAGCGGCCTCTGAGGACTCACCGTCTCCAGGCCGAGCAGCACCAGCAGCGGGATGGTGGTCATTCCTCCCTGGATCCACTCCTCCAGCGACACCGTGCCGTCGTGGTCGTAGTCGATCTCCCGCATCATTTCCTGGAGGATCTACAGCACGAACAATCACAGAAGAGAAGGTTGTAAATGTTATGATTTATTTTTTTGAGGCCCAGCTTCAGTTTATTTGCAAACGCAGAGAAACGTCTTCCTCACTGGCTTCAGTTCGGTCACGTCCCACTCCAGGTACTCCGCCACGTGCATCATCTGGGAGATAATGTGCTCCAGCTCCTGTGGCGAGAGCGCAGACCGTCATTACGGGCACAAAAATACTGTATTTACCTTTGTGCGTATTGCAGCCTTACAAGCCGATGTCACTAAATGTCTGTGGTGTGAATAGACTGATAAACAGCGCGTAATAGCAGGGTGGGAATGTCATTCTTGGTAAAAAACAAAGGCAGCGTGGGAAGAGCTCAGAGGCTGATGGTTTAATTACAATGGTTGCTTTTTTTTAGGAGGGTGGGGGAGGCAGAGGAGGGAGTGGGGGTGACATTATCATCCAGAGGGATACTGAATCACTATGATGCACCTCTTTAATATGTCGAGTATCAGTGAGTGTGTGAGAGCGAATCAAGAGCTCTGAGCTGTTGTTTTATTTGTCTATAAAACCTGAAAGAAAATTTGAGTCACGCTGAATTAACACCTCTCCTTTTTATTTTCTCTCTCTCTCCCTCTTTCAGCCAATAATGGGAGACTAATGATGGGATACATTACAAAAACCCCCTCCACCCACCCCACCCTTGCCCTTTCCTTCTTAACCCTCTAATTCAGCCCCCCCAACCACCACCACCTACGCACTTTCTATACATACACACATCAGCACTGCTGCTCATTCATTCATAAACGTACCCACGCCCAACGTTTCTCTTTAATTCTTATTTTCCATCATCCATCCATTCCTATTATTACATAAACACCTGCTACACCTCCAGAATGAATTTATGTTGTCGCTAAATAGATTAGATAAACCTTGCAGAGGACTACATGTTTTTGTTTTTTTTAATATTATTACTGATTTACAGATGCTGCTTTGTATTAAAACATCTTAAAAGAAACTAATAACTGCATCTGCAAATAAAACATCGTACATGAAGTACAGCATTAAACACCTCATTGTTATACTGAATAACATAGAATATTTTTTCAAAATGACTACCCGTGATCTTTAGTTCCAGCTTCATATTAACGACACCAAAGAAGCAAACAAGAAGTCGATAAATTAATAAATTAGAATGAAGCTGAAATTTTTGCAATCCATTTATATTTAAAAAAATGTTCAAAGCAAAAACATTCAATTAGTTTCAGCTCTTCTTTTATGAGCATTTACTTCTCTGGTTTTTCATTTTACAATCTGACATGATTAATTGATTAATCAGGATTATTAATAATGAGAAGTGTTAAATAAGTGGAGATGTACTTTGTGGCTCTCTGTCTTGGTGATTTGAACACCAAATTTTCTCAAAACTGACACCTTGTTTTAATATATTTTAACAGTAAAAACTTAAATAGTGAGGGGGGCTGCTGTCAGTTTGAGTTTTGCTCTTTTGGAAAACAAATCTGAGTTCCTGAAGAGGTGAAATATTTACCGAGCTGTCCAGAGACCCGTTTCCGTCTGTGTCATAGAGTCGAAACATGACTGTGGAGACAAAAAACAAAATGTCAGTAGGAACACGCCACCCCCCCTTCTCTCCCAGCCAACCTTTAAAGGGAACATTAAAAACATTCACTGGCAGGAGGAGCCGCAGCGATAAAATGTTTTTCCCCTTTGTGTTCTTCACCGCACAAAGACACGAAGCAAAACCTGCATCGCGGCGGCTGTAAACATCTGAATGCTGCAACTTTAAGTGTCCCCCAATTACCACTCAGAGGTGTCACCATGGAAACAGACAGCTCCTGCATCCCGGCCACGATTGGCTCTTCCTCTTACATCACTGTGATCACATAACAGAGTCGTGACAGCGGCAGCAACATGACCCCGGCCTGCAGATGATTTCCATACGAGCGGCTTCACTCGGAGGTGTGCTGACATCACGGAGAGGCTGACGTCAGGTGGCGCTTCGTCACCGCCACTAACGAGGAGCTAATTGCCGGTTTCCTGTGGGAGGTGCGACCTTTGGGAGTGCAGGGAGGGAAGGGGGGGGTGACGCTGGCTGTCTGGTGTGTGGTGTTGGGTGGAGACCGGTGGTGTCAGGAGGAGGCGATTGCGGTGATCCAAAAGAGGCCCCAAAAAGGTAATAAAGTGCAAAAGATGATGAGAACTGTTAAATCCTGTCTGCAGGAAAATGGGTACGACAGAAAAATGTCTGCCTGAGTCACTTAAATCACTTTGAAAACAAAAACATTCAAAGAAGAATAAAAGATTAGAGTCTCACATTCTCAATAAGCACTTTCTAGATTAGTGCAGATATTCTGGTCGGATTTAATTTTGATGTCTCTTTATGTTTAAACGCTGTAAACAAGCATCAACTACAAATGTGTGTGCAACTTATTTAATATCTATATTTATACACATTTTACACAGTAAAATATATTTTGGTAATATGATGAACTGATTTTAAGTCTTGGCATATAAAATAAAAAACATTTGTATTTATATGTATTGATTTATTCTGATTTCTTGATCCTATCACTGCTTTTCTTTGTGGATTTTGTTATTAAAATGCCTCCTATGTTGCATTTTGCATAATCTCACAACCTCTAACTTTGCAAACTTTATGGGCTTGATGAAACAAATCAGTGACACCTTAAAATGGCATTTAAAACCATTTGAAAGGATATTAACCACTTAACCCTCGGGGCGATTTTATGTGATAAATTTATGCTAATGAAAATTGATAAAATATGATTTAAT